>CM038797.1:42450538-42842530 GCA_021764765.1 Vicia sativa
GGATCCCCAAGGTCGATCGACAAAACCCTTTCCTAAATAATCAACCCAAACTAGGGTTTCCATTATCCGTATCAAGATGGGTTCTCAACACCTTAATGGTCATCATGCCTCCTCCTATGCTTCAAAGAATTCCATGTGAAGTTTCAAGCCTTACAAGTCAAGTTTCGCATAATTGCCGATGGTCAAAATCATCAGATTGACAAAAGTCAAGTGTGGTCAACATACAATCAAACTTCATGATTTTTGGTCAACATACTCATTTTGAAGTCACATTCATCATTTGATCAAGGGTTGATCATGATTCATCAGAAAACTAGAGGTTTGCTCAAAAGTCAAACTTTTCAAATTGTGGTTTTCTAGAAAAGTCAATCGAACTTTGATCGAGCATAACTTTTTCATACTTTATCAAAATTTTTCCACCACCTCTCATTTGAAGGAAATTCAATTCTCTACAACTTCATGTCTCACAAGCATGGTCAAAAAATGTCATTTTGAAGATATGGATCAAAACATTACGTGTCCTTTTTCAAAGTCAACAAAAAGTCAACTTTTGTAATGAAGTAATATTGATCATGGAAACTCAATTGAGATGAAACTAAAGAGGTTGTTTAGATGACATCTAGAGCTTTCTAAAAAGTCCAAGAACGCTCAAAAATGTTAAAATTGAGAAATATACACCTTGTACAAGTGGTATTTTTGAATAATTGCACAAAGAGAAATACTTGTCAAAACCAAAATTTTGCAAACGGGCCTAACTTTTCTTGGTTCAAACTTATTCCTCATTAATTGAACCTCCAAGCCCAAGGCCACGAATTTTATCTTATTTTTCTATTTAATTTGGATTTTAATCATTTAAAACCAATTAAATTAAAATAAAGGTAGAAAATCAAAATTAAATACAAATTGATTTTTCATCCCTCGACGTCCAAGCAACTCATAAAAGTCGGCAATTTCGAAATTGACTTTGATTTGGCAAGAATTGATGAAAATTGATCAAAAAGGAAAGATTTGGTTTCATACAAAATCAAATATTTTTACATTGATTGATTCATTATTTGCTCTTGATTTAACCCAAATCCATCTATTATAAATACACAATGCCTACACATGAAAAAGAATAAAAGATTGCCTCAAGAACCCTATTCCAAACTCAAGAAAATCGTTTTCAAGCGGCAGCCCTAGTTCTAGCTTGTTTCACGATTCTAAGCCTTCCATTGCATTCCTCGAAGCCTCCTCGAATCGATCCGCACTTACAAATCACAAAACCATCAAGAATTGTGAAAACACGATTTCTGTCATTCAACTTTTTCAAATTGATTTTTACTATTCATGCATCATTAACTTCTTTTGATTGTTTGTTCATGTTCTAATCGTGTTTGCAAGCTATCTCGTGGTTTAATTGCATTTTAGGTGCCTCGATCGAGTTATGCCATAGTTGGGTTTTCTCGCTTCGATTTAGGGCTTCCCAAATACGTAAAATCGACCAAACCAAGGTTACCAGGATGATCATGGACAAAAACGAGTCTAACCATGTATTCATAATGCATTTATATTACTTGTGTGTGATTTTTGAAAATTGGTGGGCCTTTAGCATCGAACTCATACCGACGCTAATCGTTGAAATTTCAAACGAAGAAGATGAAGATCTTCACGGATTTTGGTTCCTGTGAGTTAATTGCTTAAAACGCTTTTGTTTCATTATTATGACACGAAATGCAACCTGCTATGGTGAAGGTAGTACAAGTGTTTTCCACGGCACAAGTTCGAATCCTGCAAGGCAACTTATTTTTGCTCCTTTACAAACTAACACTTTTCTTATATTTTCTTTTAATATTTTCATGTTAATTTAATTTAGCTTTAAATATTTTTCTCATGCATTTAAAATCACAAAATATTTTCTTTTGCATTATTATCGAAAATGTTTATTTAATTTTTAATATTAAAATTAATATTTTTGCATGCATATTTTAATTAATTGCTAATTAACCATTTAATTGACTTTTAATTGTTTTAATTATCAAAATCGATTCGTAAAATTACCAAAAAATTATCTTATCATCTTATTGTCAATAACCTAAAACTTTATTCCTCATTCAAAATCATGTTTCCACTAACATTTTTCCCTTATGCAATTTTCGTGTTTTCCGATTATGTATCTCTGCTACAAAGTTGTAAGACGGATTTCATTTTTCTTGCTTTTCTTTTCATATTATGTAATCGCTATGGGATGCAATAGTTTAATTAGGACTTTTATTTTCCGCACTCCTATTATGTAATCGCCCAAGCCATGTAATAACAGAGACTTTATTCCGCACTTCTTTACTTTCCGCTTATTTATTTTCCGCACCCTATAAACCGCTAGTAATTAGGCGTGTATGGCATGATAAAATTGGACATAGATCACTATAATACCAAGATAAAATATATGAAATCAACACACTCTTTTCACACATGCACCTTAAGGTAATTCTCCTCGCTGTTTTATTTAATACAAATGTTCAAGTCCTCGAACGTAGAGGTATCCTAGCATCGCTGCTACGAAAACATATCATCGTAGTCCCTTCGATACAAAGATCATAGACCCGATGTCATTTACGAATACATGATCTCGCCCTCGATTGCCTTCTTAAAAGTGATGATCGTCCCTTCGAACGTGCTAGGATACTTCCTATAAGTTGCTTTCATGACCATCCGATGTCCCTTCGAATGCCCCCTACATCCAACGAATAGGGTTACCTACCAACCAATGGTATGGATAGCACTATTCTAAAGGAAAGTAAAATAACACCTAAACGACCATTCTAGTAGTAATAAGACTTTAGTTGCATTTCATCAAAATACTTTCCACACCCTACTTTTGTCAAAGTTCAAACTCTTTTCAAAACGTAAACATTTTCGCAACACTTTGTATACATCTTACATGAATCATTACAAAGTCAAAGCGAAATGCCTTTTCAAAATATTTTGTCAAACACACGAAACACTTTAAAATGATCTAAGAGCAACTAAGAGCCTGTAGATAATCACGGATGAAAAGTGGGTGTAATACATTCCCTTTTCATAACCTTTTCCCTTACTCGTAATCTAAGGTCTTTTCCTGGCCTTTTCACCTTCCTTAATTGATAAAAGAAAATTCTATGACTCTTGTTATCCGCAACATTTTGCGATAAAAGCAATACAATTCTCAAAGTCGTTCACCGACACATGTGTGAGGATTGGAGATTATTGTTTTCACCTTCAATGAAGGATCGCGCTAACAAGAGGTAAGATTTCTTGACAAATAAGATCATAACTCAACTCATGTGATCTGTGATTGTGTTGAAACCATGTAACCTATCACTGCAGAATCACCCACAATCTATACGATGTAGTTAGTAAGTTACACTCAAGGGTATGTATGATTTTCTATCTCTTTGTATTTGTTCGATCCACATGAAAGTCATAGTTTTTTATCATGGAACTTTTTATTGTCAAGATGCAATCTTCTTTTGAACGAAATTTATTCTGACTTTAAATTGTGCATCCGACCCACTGTGGTTAGTGTCGATGATGTCATTCAGCACTGCTGAGGGTGGTCATGTGCGGAAGGTGCAGGGTCTCATGGAGATAGTTGGGTTCTCATCGGCCTCCGATTCTTCGCTACCATGGTGTTGAATCACATCTCATCGCCTTCCTCTTCTTTCGCCGAATATCCACTCATTGTTCCTCCTCCGTAGATCAACCCTCCTCTGTCCGAACACAACGTACAACCCAATCGAGTCGCTCCTGTAAAATATTCATGATTACAAAACATGTGTTGATCTTCATCATCTTCAACAGTACCACCGGTAAATGTTACTTGGTTCTCACCAAGAAAACAAGATGTTGGTAAAAATGCGATTTGACCATCAAGTTGGTCTCAGTCTTTTTGAAATACAAAAAATTGTGATTGCTATTTAGAAAAATTTGATATTTTTGATGTTTCGAATAAAACCCGCTACCTCAATTGTACCACCATTGAAATGTACAAAGGATAATATATTGTGGTACAAATGACATTTTTAAGTGTTTGAAATTGAGTGTTCGATGTTTCAGGTTTGAAAATGTTTGATTGTGTGGGATATTTATAGATGGAGTATGAATATATGAGAACATACGGACAAAATTCAAATTTCGAATGATATATGGGCCATGTCGAATGGCCCTGGTGTATTTTTAATGGGAGGCCATCCCATTTTTATTTTTACAGTGCCTAGTTATAATTAGGCTCGGCCACCCACCGCCACCCTAGTCTCGTGATGCATACAACCTCGCCACCTAGTCGACCCTAGTCGCCACTCCTGTCACAAGCCATCTTGAATGTCACCTTAGTTTATATAAGGAGGAGGCTCCATCCCCTGCTCCTCCATGACAAGTGGCTCGTATGCATGCAAGGCCCCAACCACCTCATTTATTCTCTGTTTCTAATCGCTTATAAATATGGCTCCTCATTTGTGTTTTTCCATCACCACTTCACTTTACCTCTACCTCTAATACAATTCTCATTCTCATATCATCGTAAAAATTTCAACCATGAGTCTTTTGACGTTGGGAGAATCTCACCGAGGAACAAGGGCAAACATCGCAACCTATGTAAGTTTTATTCGTTATATTCTCTTTTTTTACATTTTATTATGTTTTAATATGGTTTATACATTCTTACACAATTTATTTTTACATTACATTTAGGACACGAAAAATTTAGATGTCGTCATCATTGTTGTTCCCATCCATTAATCGCTCCATATCTTGTACATGCCAATTGGGATGTTATTAAAATCTCTAATTGCACAATCGATTCAAAGTTTATTCTTGTATTGGCGAAAGGTGGAGACCTGAGACACATACCTTTCATCTCGCTCGTAGGTGAATGTACCGTCACACTAGAGGACGCTACATGTCATGGGTCTTCCGATCAATGGTAAGCGCTTAATGGTCCTGCCCAACAAGCAAACACTCTATGCTAAGAGATGTCATGTAGATACGTGGAAGGTCCTAGGCAAGAGGCCAAGGTATATTTTTATCCACACTTTAGTGAGCGACATTATTGCCTTGGTTCAACGAAATTCCACCGAGGAAGAAAAAAATAATAAAACAAGAAACTATATTATGTTAATGTTTGGGAGTTTATTATTTCGGAAGAGTAATGTGAAATAGGTAAATTTTATGTACTGAAGTTTACTGGGACGGATAAGATAGAAAATATAGTGGGTTCCGTTGTTCTAACCTCCTATCAGCCCTTGTAAGAACGGTAAGAAAGACACATCAACTTTTAATGGATGCGCTTTCTTACTCAAACACGGGCTTGGGAGAATGCAATCACTTAACCTGGCCACAACGACCCACTGCTCGCTTTTCCATACGCAACAGTAAGTACATTACTTGATTATTAAAATATTTATCTTTCATATATATAAAATCCTAATATATTAAATGTTAATTCACTTAGGTATAGCTGCAATGTATATGGATTACTGGAAAGAATCGAGACAATGTTGTCCTCTATCGTAATCTAATGTACCACCTCGTGCAACCGATGTAATGTAATTTTGATTAACTCCAACTAAGTATATTATTTTAAAATTTATCATTAATCAAGATTTTTTATCAACAGCTTATGGAGACCGTATTGGGTTTGGACCATATACCCCAAAATTTGCCCTCCATCTTCTCAAGGCATTCCATACATCCATACTCAAGGATTCCTCAAGGGTCGATCGACAAACCCTCTCCTAGACAATCAACCCAAACTAGGGTTTGGTGATTCTCGACAAAAATGGACTTCAACATCTCCAATGTTCATCATGCCTCCTCATATGCTTCAAATGTTCTCCATGTCAAGTTTCAAGCTTCACAAGTCAAGTTTCGCATAATCGCTTCTCGATGGTCGAAAATCACAGATTTGACAAAAAGTCAACTGTGGTCAACATACAACAAACCTCATGATTTTTGGTCAACATCCTCATTTTGAAGTTACATTCATCATTTGATCAAGGGTTGATCATGATTCATCAAGAAAACTCAAGATTTGCTCAAAAGTCAAACTTTCCAAATTGTGGTTTCTGAGAAAAGTCAACTCGAACTTTGATCGAGCATAACTTTCATACTTTCTAAATTTTTCCACCACCTCTTATTTTGAAGGAAATTCAATTTCTACAACTTCATGTCTCACAAGAATGTTCAAAAATGCTTCATTTGAAGGTATGGATCAAAACATTACGTGTCCTTTTCAAAGTCAACAAAAGTCAACATTTTGTTTTGAAGATATATTGAGCTGGAAACTCCAATTGAGATGAGACCAAAAGGTTGGTTAGAGGACTCTAGATATTTCCAAAAGTCCAAGAACACTAAAATGTGGAAAATTGAGCAATATACACTATTCAAGTCATAATTTTGACAATTGCACAAAGGACATTTTGGTCAAAATGCAAAATTTTCCAAACGGGCCTATAATCTTTTGATCCAAACTTGTTCATGACATTATTTTGACCCATAATGTCCATGACAATTTTCTATTTTATTAATTTATTTTTGAATTTTAAACCATTTAATTCAAAATTAAATTATATAAAATATGAAAATAAGATATTTTTCAAGATGATCGATTTTGATCAAACTTGAGGTCCAAGGAAGCCCAAAACACTTGCCATTTCGTGCATGATCATACATTTAAGAGAAAATCAAATTTCTTTTCAAAATTTGATTTTATTTGAAAATCATTGAATGCATTCCAAATCAAATCTTCCTTGTTTTTCCTCTCTCAAACCTCTATAAATACTCAAGATGCACAAAGAAAGGATCTAAACCCTAGCCCTTACAACAACCAAAACTTTGCCAAATTTTTTCAAGAATCTCAAAATTGAATTTTGATTTTCAAAGAAGTTTCAAGGCAAACAAACCATCCATTCTTGTTCCTTGATCCCGAGTCAAAACCATCTTTACTCAAGCCAAGTCAGCCTGTAACTCGATATAGGTTGCTCCGATTTGGTAAAATCTTGAAAATCGAATTTCATTATTCGTGTGTTGCTAATGCTTTTGTGTGTTTGTTTGTGTCCGTGGGGTTTATTAGAATGCATTTGATACTATATGCAAACATACACGAAATCACCAATTGCCATCATAGGTTTAGAACCAAGTGAAGCTCAACCTGGGTTTCAGACGTGTTTTCCGTCAAACGAGGCCACCATTGAACTCGCCATGGCCGATGGGGCAGGGTCCCTTCCCATTTATTCTTTGTATTTTCAGCCTGCTTCGTAAGTCGGAAGACGACCGAGTTGGGGTCTCAAGTGCCACCAGCAGGACCCAAAGCATGCGTGTTAATTCGTGTGTTCCGATTCGTCCATTCATGCCACCTGTGGTCCACCACCGATCTGTTTTTTGACTTCACCAACGACGCTGCACGCCACGATCACACGCTCAATCCTCGACATCCAATGCAAGACGGTGGTGTTTCACCCTGCTCCAAGATGCTCCTCCAGTCCCCTGCTCGATCCTCCAGACCGGTTTGTTATTTTTCACAAACTCAATTTCTTTTCATATTTTCTATTTTCTTATTTATTTAATATTTTTATTATTTTAATTTTTCATATTTTTATTCATGCATAAAAATTGTCAAAATATTTTCCCTTTTGCATTTATTTTAAAATGTTTATTTAATTTATAAAATTAAAAATATTATTTTGCATGCATATTTAATTTAATTGTTAATTTATCATTTAAATCACTTTTAATTAGTTTTAATTATTAAATTAACTCCAAAAATCCCAAAAATTATTTTAGCATATTAATGTTATTTCCAAGATAAATATATTTCTCATTCAAAATTTGCATTTTTACTAACATTTTTCCTCTTATTAGATTTCTCTCGATTTTCGATTTTCATCTTTTCACAAGTTATCCTGCTTTGGACGATTTTTCTTTATCGCCTTTTTTCAATATTGTAACTTCTCATGGGATGTAATAGTTTTAATTAGGCTTTTACTTCCCACTCTTATTATGTATCCGCCCCAAAGCCATGTAATAAATAGGATTTACATTTCCGCAATTTTAATTTCCGCACTATAAACTGCTAGTAATTAGTTGTATGGCAAGATAAAATTGAACATAGCTCACTCATAATACCAAGATAATATACCAAATCAACACACTTTTTCACACATGCACCCCTTAGTGGTCCTCTCGTTGCCTTTTTACGAATACAAATGGTCATGTCCCTCGAACGTAGAGGTATTCAAAGCACCGCTTCAAACAAATCATCATAGTCCTTCGATACAAAGATCATAAGACCCACGATGTCGCCCGAATACATGATCTTGACCTCAATTTTACCAAAAATGATGATAGTCCCTTCGAATGTGGATACTTCCTACAAGTTGCTTTCTATGACCATCCGATGTCCCTTCGAATGTCCGCTTACATATCCAATAAATATAGTTCACCAACTAATGGTATGGCTAGCGCTATTCTAAAGGAATGTAAAACAAACACGAAAACGAGTACCGAGTAGGTAATACTTTAGTTGCTTGCTCTATCAAAATACTTTTCACACAACACACTTTGTCAAAGTTCAAACTCTTTTCAAAACGAACATTTCCGAACACTTTGTATACATTCCTACATGAATCATTACAAAGTCAAAGCGAAATGCCTTTCAAAACATTTTGTCAAACACACGCAGTAGCACAATTTTAAAGTGATCTAAGAGTAACTAAGAGCCGTAGATAACTACGGATGGAAAGGGTGCTAATACCTTCCCTTTCGTAACCTTCTCCTTACTCGTAATCTAACGAAGGTCTTTTCTCAGTACTTTTTACCTTCCCTTAATTGATAAAAGAAGTGGTGGCGACTCTCTATCCGACATTTGCGATACAAAACCTACAAAGTCGCCGTTCATGTGTTACAAATCTGGCGACTACGGAGACACCCTAAAGAGAGAATACTTAGGATTTCTAGATCACCTTTATTGCTTCGTCGACTTGTCTTTATCTTTATGGTTGCTGGGTATTATATTTGTGGGGATCCTACACGGATCCGGTTTCCTTTAGGTAAGTAGCAATAAATCGTCGCGATGCTATGAGATATCAAAACGGCAACATGATGGCTACGTTAGTGACACTTTGATGTCCCGATACTTTCATTCCCAAGTTGAGGATAGTATTTGGCTTCGCGGTGTCATCAAGCACTAACTAAACTTTTAACCTTAATTGACCCATCTTGGCCATTAGAAGGTAGTGAGATGGCCATTTTGGTGTAGACCGAGGTTGGTGACACTGATGCTACGCCATTAAGACTGACTTTGGGATATTTTCGTCGACCACTTGGTAGTCGATTGAAATAAACGCCACGAGAAATATCAATGATATGAGATTCCTAGAACCCGGTTACTATTATAGGACGTGATGAACCAACTCAAACTTTTGGTGGGTAATCACCTATACCTCTTGCAAGCCTTAAACCTAGGCTCATCAGGTGAATTGTTCAGGTGTGAACATGACATCATGACATCATTCGTGATTGCATCTCATTTCTAACTATTTCAAGGACCTAAGGATTTATCTTGCTGCTGTAGGAATTATGGCTTCTAGAAAGACTATCCAGTCAACTTCACGGGTATACCTTCTCACCGAATTGTTTCGTAAATTCCATCATGCTCGGGCCCATCAAGAGACATGGTTATCTACTTGATTTGGTTATCTCCTTTTGAAGAAGATATGATGCATGTCCTATTCCATTCTTCGATCCGAAACACCATTGCTTTACATCTCAGATTATTAGTTAATTCCTACCTTGAAGAGTTCTCTCGCTACTGGTACCTATTCTTGATCAAATGCCATTCACCGGTCAGAAAAGGTTCCTAGGTACCGAAGACATCGTGATCCTCTTTACATCTTAAACGCCGCATATCGAAGCCAATTGGGAAACCAAGTGGAGTTAAGGGTTTACTTGCCAAATCTCGAAAGAAAGCCCGAGAATTCCTCAAAGTTATGAGTTTCATGCATTTGAAGACATCTGGGCTCTTGCTAATCTATGGTTTGGTTCTATTTCCTAACTTGATCAATTTATAGATGTCAACGCCATCAAGATATTCTCACCCGTAATCCTGCGCCTACCTGCTTGGAGATATTCTACATTCTTCCACACTCGCATTACTAAGAGACAAGGAACTCTCATGTGTTGCATACCGTTATTTCTAGGTGGTTTATTTCGCACCTTCCTCCCATCTTTGAAGAAACGAACAAAGGTGAGATGGTCTCAAAGACTAATGTCACTCTCATTCGGATATCCGTTGGAATCTTTCTCTCAAAAGGATTTCACCTTCATCGAGCGTTGAGAATTCCTAATGTACCGCTACTTGGTATAAGGGGAGGCTACTACAACCCTTCTTTAGCTCTACGCCATTGGTTTGCTCAAGAGATGGCCGCATGATATGCTTCTCCAAGATATTATGTTCGATTATACTCACGATCCCGATTACGACGAAGGTTTATACACACACAGTAAAGAAGACCGATACCAGACTTTGGGACACCCAAACTCCATTCCTTGGGAACCTTACCTCAAATGTGGAGCTCGAGCTCAAAACCTCATGATGCCATTCACTGCTTTACCAAGAATTATGAACCTGCTATGCCAGGTGACGATCTATACCGCTCCATCCCGACATGCCACCGATTTTGAAGACTGAAGAGATCCCCGATTCAAATTTTAAGAAAGGGATACCTTGAAGCTCAAGGTTATGCAAGTGAGAAGAAAAGTGAGTTGACCAAGCTATTCACGAGGAGCGAAGCAACGCCATCTCTACACCAAGAAGGCCCATGGAGACTTAGAGCTTTAGGATTTATATGTTTTCTATTTGTTGAACTATCTTTTGTACTTAAAAAGAAAGAATAAAAGAGTACTAATAAATGTTTGTTCATTGCTTGTTTAACAAATTTAAATCTCTAAGGTCCTTGAAAACATTGCATTGCATCCGTGATAAACATTGCATATCATAGCATAACATTGCATCACTGTGTACATCGAAGATTGGTTTTCTCATTTGCTCGCTATTTATTTTGAAGAATGGCTCTTGAACAAACCGTCAAAGATCTCCGTGCTCGTAATGCTCGGGCCATAGATGTTTACCACTTGGTCCAAGGCCAAGAAGATCCAAGAAGCTCATCAACAGAAGGAATGGTTGGTCTTCTCACATGGATGACGCTACAAAGGTGGTCCTAAAGTGGTTAGTCGAATTGAGCTCTCCAGGAAGTGTCAAGAAAGGAGAGCAAAGTAAGGGTGATGATGGCGGTAGTCGACGAGCTTGAGAAAGACTATGATAATGGCCAATACTCAGAGATGACAAGTACAAACAACTTGACGACCGTCTCAATGCCGGAAAACCAAGATGTCCCAAGCAATTTGATGATCCGAGTCTTGCCCTGTGTCATGATTCTCCCAAGTTCAAAGTTCCAACTTTGCTAAGTATGATGGATGTCTTGTCCTAAGCTACATTTGAAATCCTATGTTCGTAAGATCAACCCCCACACCGATGATGTAAAGTCAGGATGCATTATTTTCAAGAGAGTTTGTTCGAACTCATTGGAGTGGTATTATCGCCTAGAATGACCGATCCGATTGGAGTGACTTAGCGATGCTTGTACAAGCGTGATGAGTATAATGTCAATTGACACCCACTTGCATGCAACTACAAAGCATGTCTATGGGTCGATGAGAAGTTCAAAGAGTATGCTCAAAATGGAGAGATCTAGCAGGGAGTTCAACCACCCGGTCCAGTGGTGTTGGTCGATATGTTTGGGAACACCGATCGGTCCATTCTTCAATCATCTGATTGAAACTCTTCACCGGATTCACCGAAATGACATCGAGAGGAGATACCGGTATTAAGAGGAAGATTCAGACAGAGTCATCTTCAAACGCCGAGTGGTGCAAAGTTAATGTGATATGGTCGAAAAGCCGAGCCAAGACCGACCGCGCTCAATTGCAAGGGGCTGTGATCTCCAATCCTACATCAAGACAACCTCACGAGACACCACGCGTAGCTGTAACGCGCCACGAAGATATTTACGAAGATCAACATGCCATTGTCGCAAGCCTTGCAACACAGTTAGTTATTACCGAGGGATCCTCCTCGTATGTCAACACTTCTCTCCGAGATATAATCCTAATGCTAAGTGTGTTTACCATTCCAATAGCCCACATATACCGATGATTGTGGGCTCAAGAACAAGATTCAAACATGATCAAGCTGCGATTGAGCTGACCTCCCGCTGAGACCCAAATGTGATTAACGCGCCCTATGCCTAATCATGACAAGAGTTCCAATGTTAAGATACTATGTTTTCAACATAGATGACTTGACCATTCCTCCGATGACTGTTAAGAAGAATTTGTCAAGCCTGTCAATCCAGATGCCCAGAATTGTCGCTGGTGCCCATCCGCACTGATGGTCAGGCTTGGTCGAGAAGACGGTTCGCGTATGATGGATAACCGTGAGATACTATCGAAACCACCGTGTAAGTGTGTGAAGATATGTCTGTCAAGATCGACAATGCGAACGAAGCCGCACCATCCGTGGGATACCTGGGGCAGCCAAGTGGAAAGTACGATTACACATGGTACACCGTTCCTCAAAAGCTACAAAATCCTATCAAGACGCATACACCGGATGGGGTGACGATTTCCGTAAGACTATGCCGATGTTAACACCATAAGGATTTCTCTCGCGATCCTGTGCCAGAGTGGCACCTCTCATCATTACTTCCAAGACCGCCCATTCCTCCGACAAGGTTATCCTCGAATTATGGACGACGTTTATTATCATGGCGCCAAGCACCCTCCACCATCAAGATCTTACCGAAGCTACCATTCCCGACATTGACAACATCACGGATCAAGTAAGGTGACCGTAACCTAAGGGTTTTCTCTCCGAAATCTCTCCTCCAAAGGACATCGCGACTCCAACAGATGCCGCCTATTCAATCCATTCCCCAAGAACTGACTCATCCTCGCGCTCACCGTAAGTACCAAAGGAAGTTGTCAAGACACCTCCAAACAAGAAATGGAGGAAATTCAAGATTATCAAGAAGAGTGACTACAATGTGTGGAACAATTGGGATGACTGGCCCAAGATCTCCATGTTTGCTCCGCTTCAGGTTTCCGAGGCTCATGCTAATGCCTTGGTGAAGTTTCTCAAGAATGCCCATGCACCGCGAAGACACTACCATCGATCAATTCAAGTTTCAGACTAGCTCCGGCTGCCAACAACGCCTAGGCTTCTCTCGATGTCGATTTGACTTTCGGAAAACACAACAAAGCCTTGCACATCTTTGTTGAATGAGGGTGTTACATTGTCTCATGTTTTGGATACCGCCTCTCCTCGAATATCCTCCCAAGATTGCTTTTGATCGACTTGATATCAAGGGTTGGTTCGAAACCTGATGTAATTGTGAGAGCTTTTGATGGTTCTAAGCTTAACAAAGGTTGAGAGCTCACACTGCTCACAAAGTCGGTTCCCGACTTTGACTCCACTTTGTCATGGACATCCGCTCCTTATTCTTGCCTACTTGACGCCTTGGATACACGGGCAGGCATTGCTACTTCTTACCCTACATCGTCAAGTACCCTATGAAAGGGAAAGTTGTCACAAGATGTGGTGAAGAAGAGTATATGGTCACCATCTACAATCATTCCGATATCTCGAGATGGAGGGTGAGTTCTTCGAGACTCCTCCAAGCTTTTGAAACAATACCCAGTCATGCCTGGCTGACTCTCCGTCACTCCCGGTTACACAAGTTCCGCTTAGGATGGCCTCACGAAAGATGCTCAAGCCGCAATGAGGGAGGAGGTAGTACTATTCGGGGTCAGCCCCCGATCTTCCTTTCAAATTTGACAAGACGGTTTAGGCTTCACCATCAAGGTCGTCAAGATGATACGCCGCAACTCGCCGCCAACTTCCTTTCCGCATCAGCCGTGAGTGGAATCCATGCTATAGAAGATTACGACAACGACTTCGATATCGCAGTGTTGATCTTCCTAACCTGCATAAGGCTCAAGAATTGAAGACTCAAGACGCTATACCAATCTCCTTTAGATGTGAGTAATTACTCTTTGTTGTTGCTGTATTTTCTATGTTTTGAACAATAAACCTCAAAGCTCTGCCTCGCCGGCATCATGGCTCGTTCAGAGGGTTATTATTCGTCATTTGCATATTTTCATTCAATAAAATCGTTGGACTTTTGATTCAATCGTTATTTGCTTTCTTTTACTTTATCACCCCTTCAAAAGCTATGTGTTTCTTACACACCCACGTGATACACCGCAATCACTCCGAATCTGCTGAACAATGCATGCTATTGCTAAATATGACTTCGATAATCCGATCTACCAAGTCAAGACTAAAGTGAGGAAGATGTGAAGTGCCGTGGAGAACTGTTTGATCACAAGCAAGAAGAGAGTTATACAACCCACATCAAGAACAAGTCGAGGTTGTGAATTGGGTAATCGATGAAGATAAAAGAGATCAAGATAGAGCTGGTCTCGAGAATGTTAAAGAAAGGTTGGTCAGATGCTACGAGACTATATGAGGTTTTTGCTTGGTCATACGAAGACATGCAAGTTTTGACATTGATATTGGGTACACCGATTGCCATAAAAGAGGTTTTCTCCCGTGAAATGTAGGTCTGCGTGACACGTCCCGAATGTCGAGAAAATCAAAGCCAAGTTATGAAACAGCTCAACGCCGGCTTCTAGCGCTACTTCCTATCCACAATGGTGCATAATGTGGTTCTGTGGCTAAGAAGGATGGCAAAGTTCGAATGTGTGTAGATTACGTAGATCCGAATAAAGAAAGTCCGAAAGACGATTTTCCCCTCCCTCATATTGATGTTCGTTGACAACACCGCCAAAGATAAAGTTTTCTCCTTCATGGATGGTTTCTCCGTTACAATCGATCAAAATGGCTCCTCAAGACATGGAGAAGACTACTTTGTTACACAATGGGCACTTTCGCTATAAGGTTATGCCGCTTGATCGAAGAACGCAGCGCCACTTATCGCTATGGTGACATTATTTCATGACATGATTCATCACAAGATAGAGGTCTACGCCGATTTACATGATAGCTCGATCACGTGATCAAGAAGAACATCTTGATCATTTGCAAACTGCTTGATAGGTCAGAAGGCTGATCGAGACTTAATCCTAACAAGTGCACTTTGGAGTCGATCCGAAACTCCTGTGGTTTGTTGTCGGTAAAGGTATTGGTCCCGCCAAGGTTAAAGCTATTCAAGAGATGCCAGTCTCCGCATCGGAAGGAAGTCGAGGTTTCGGGCTGATCAACTACTGCCATTCATTGCACATCTAATCGCTATCATGAGCCAATCTTTAAGTTACTCAAGAAAGATCAAGTGGTAGAATGGAACGACGATTGGCCGATCGCTGACAAAATCAAGGAGTACTCCATGTAATCCTCCTATCCCGATGCCGCCATCAAGGAAGACCTCTTATCATGTACTGACAAGATTAGAGAACTCAATGGGGTGTGGTCGGGTCAATATGACGAGTCCGGTCGAAGAGCATGCAATATACTACTTAGCAAAAGTTTACCGATCGTGAAACAAGATACTCACAAGAAAACTTGTAACGCTTGGTCATCGTCACGACTAAGACAAGATATGTTGACTCACACTACCTTGTTGATTTCCAAGATGGATCCGATAAAATACATATTTGAGAAACCAGCTCCTAGAAGAATAGCAAGATGGCAAATGATCTTGACCGAATATGACATCCAAAGATACTTCTTGAAAGCGATCAAAGGAAAGTAGTAGTCGATCACTGGCTCATCGTCAGATGACTATCCCATGCACCAATTGCATTTAAGATGTTTTACTAGTTATCGATCAGAAGAACAGTGCCCGACGAAGGACCGAACAAGGATCCCGATGGACTATGGTTTTGATGGAGCCTCAAACGCACTTGGCAATGGCATTGGCGCCATCATTATACCTCCCCGCAGTGACATACTTTTCACCGCCAGACTGCTTCAGCAGCACCAACAACATGGCCGAATACGGCTGCATCATGGGTATCAAAGTGCTATGAACTTAAGAATCAAGTTCTTGCAAGTGTATGGAGACTCATTGTGATCACCGAATATGAAGGATGATACGAAGCATCCGAATCTCATTCCGTATCGAGAGCATGTTCGAGTTTGATTTTACTGAAGAGATCACTTTCAATCACATTCCACGAGAAGAGAATCAGCAAGATTAGCTTACTATGTCATCTATGTTCAAGGTCGACGGACAACGAGGCTCCCCAAATCATCATCGAAGTTCGACGAACCAAAGATAATTAGCGAGCTCGATACGTAAGAGAAACCTTGGTACTATGACGTGAAGAGGTATCTCGAGGCTCGTGAATATCCCGCAGGACATCCGTCAATGATAAGAAGTTCATGAGAAGATTTGCATTCAAATTCTTCCTCAAGAATCGACATCTTATACAAGCGCAACCACCACAGGCGCTCCATGCAGAGACCGAAAACAAAGAATACATATCATGGAAGAGTTACACACACAAGATTTGCAATTCCACCTGGACATATGATGGCTAAGAAGATTTTGAGAACAAAGTTACTATTGGTCCACCATGGAAGTCGATTGTCACCGCCACGCCGATCTTGTCACAAATGCCGATTTATGCAGACAGTGCTGCATCTCAAGTACCTCCAATGTTCTAACAGCCCTGGCCTTTGCAATGGGGCATTGACATGATCGGAGAAATCAAGCCCACCGCCCAATGGACATCGCTTCATCCTTGTGGCAATTGACTACTTTACCGTGTAAGGCGCCTTCGCTGCATCCTACCAAGAATGTCGTGGGCTCGATTCATCAAACATAATCTTATCTCTGATATGGCACTCCCGAAAGGATTATCACGATAATGGCTCTAATCTCAACAATAAGATGATCACCGAACTCGCACGCCAGCTCAAGATCAAGCATCACAATTCTTCTCCTTATCGCCTAAGATGAATCAAGAGCGGAAGCCGCCAACAAGAACATTAAGAAGATTATACGTAAGATGATGTGACTTACAAAGATTAGCATGAGATGTTACCATTTTCTTTCATGGTTATCGTGACCACAAGATTTAACATCAACAAGGGCAACCCCTTCTCAGATACCAGATAGGCGCCCTACCCATCGAGGTTCAGATACCTTCAACCGTAGTCCTCCAGACGCTAGCTAGGCGAAGACGATCGATCCGACTCACCGACCAGATTAACTTGATTGATGAGAACGACTCGCATCCATTTGCCATGGCAGATTCTATCGAAACGAATGATCGAGCATTTAACAAGAAGTCAAGCATCGAGTCTACCAAGTCAGGTGATCTAGTAGTCAAGCGCATCATTCTTCCACAAGGTGATCCTGTGGGCAAACGGACTCCCACCCACGAGGGACCGTTTGTAGTCAAAACAAGATTTTCCTGGAGCTATGATACTTAGCACCATGGATGGTGAAGACTTCACACCCCGTGAACGCATACATAGTCAAAAATACTACGATGAACGAGACCCGCTAGGTCGAATGACCTAGGCAAAGTGGTATCCCGGCGAACCAAAAAAGGTTCGCAAAAGTTAAGGATATATACAAAAAATGTACACCCAAGTCGAAACCCGAAAAGGCGGTTTGGGCAAAAAAGGGTATCCCTAGACTAAACCCGAAAGGGCGGTCTAGGCAAAAGTTAGATTTAAGCGCACGACTATGTTCTCGTCCGATCACCCATCTGCGACTACTATCAAGATTCAAGATTCAAATGGCGACAATCACCACTCACTTTCTACCGATGTCAAAGGAGATGAGATAGTTGAAATATATGAGTACTAGCATAGTCGAACTTAACGAGATTGTTTCCGATAGCTTTTACCTTTCGTACAAACTATTTGGCCATACGCCACATTTCAAATAAATACAAGTTTATTTCTCTTTACAATTTTCGCTGTTGTTTGTTTGCATAAAGTCCAACGTTTGCTTTGAATGATTATATGCATCTAACAATAAGTATCTAATCACAAACATGCGAAAAGCGAACATACAAAAGTAATTACTACAGACCTGTGAATCGAGATGACGAAGGAAGTCACCAAAACACTTCCCTGCAGAGCATTGATCCCCACAGAGATGTTGCTCACCACAAACCTTCCCCAGTGAAGTACGCGTCGGTCCCCAAGCAATGATTCCACTCAACCTAACCGGATTACGCCTGTCTTCGAGCAATAACATTTCATCCCCAGCTAAGAAGTTTATCCTCAGCAGATATCTCTCAACTGCTCCCCTTTCTCCAAAAGCAAGATTTAGACTTGAAACTTGGTCGATAGGCATCGGAGGAAACTCACACCTCTTATTTCCTCACCGAGATTCCAAATCCCTCAGACTCTTCTAAAACCCTTTCCCTTAATTACCATTACTCCAAAGAAGAATCCCTAGAGAGTACCTTCTCCCCAACTGGTCTACACACAAGATCCTCAACAGACTTCACCATCCTCAACAATATCTAGGCCCAAACTTGGTCGATAGGTAATCGGAGGAATCAAAGTTATCTTTCTTCTCGTGATCTCCATCCTCAAACAAGTCTAAATCTCCAAGCGTAACTTCCGCATCTTCTTCAAGATGAATATGTATCATACTTTGCATAAGACTAACAAATATTCTATCAAAGTTCTCTTGTTTTCCAAAACAGTGAAAATCACTTCGACGCAAAATGTGTCCAGATTAAGACCAATCTCGACGTAAACTATCCGAAAGACCGCCTGAAGTTGTCCTCCGACAACGGGTCCAGTGATTAAGACCCGAATCTCGACGGAAAACTATCTCAACGATCACTTGTCCTCCCGACAATGGATCCAGGATTAATACCCGTTAGCACGGAAACCCTATCCGAACGATCACAAGTTATCCTCCGATAACAGCAGGATCAACACCCAATGCACAACAAGTGGAAGATATCCACATTTTGCCAACTACTACCTCCCTCGTGGTAATCAAGACGAAGATTTATTCTCGATTCTTCTTATTATCAAAAGAACTACAGAGTCTCAGCATACGACTCGCTGCTTCGATGGCATCTTAAGCCCATCTCCGACTACTTGTCAACATTTCTCCACTTCGTATGCCGCATATTTGGTTAAAACCAATACAAGCCAATAACTTCATTCAAAGATGAGCACTAAGTCTAACGTACGACTCCTCCCGATGGCATCTTAAGCCCATCTCCATGCTCCTTTCATTTCCGAACGCCTACAGAGCCTAGCTGACGCTTCACTCCCCAAGATCAATCTTTCTAGATGGCATCTTAAACCCATCCCCATCAATTCTCCTATCAACAATCTCCAGTCAAGTATGACTCATTCCCCAATAAGTCTCTACCTTCTCCAAATGGCATCCGAAGCCCATTCCCCGCATCACAACCGAGTGCAAATTTCGTGTATTGAGTGTTCAATCATCTTCACCTCCGTGTCACGAAAGGCACGCATGCCAATCTAACCCTTCTAGTACAAGAAGATTGAACAGAGTGGCAACACATACCCCAAAATTTGCCCTCCATCTTCTCAAGACATTCCATACATCCATACTCAGGATTCCTCAAGGGTCGATCGACAAACCTCTCCAGACAATCAACCCAAACTAGGTTTGGTGATTCTAATCAAATGGATTTCCAACATCTCCAATGTTCATCATGCCTCCTCATATGCTTCAAATGTTCTCCATGTCAAGTTTCAAGCTTCACAAGTCAAGTTTCGCATAATCGCTCGATGGTTGAAAATCAATCAGATTGACAAAAGTCAACGTGGTCAACATACAACAAACCTCATGATTTTGGTCAACATCCTCATTTTGAAGTTACATTCATCATTTGATCAAGGGTTGATCATGATTCATCAAGAAAACTCAAGATTTGCAAAAGTCAAACTTTCCAAATTAGGGTTTCTTGAGAAAAGTCAACTAAACTTTGATCGAGCATAACTTCTTCATACTTTCTCAGAATTTTCCACCATCTCATTTTGAAGGAAATTCAATTCTCTACAACTTCATGTCTCACAAGAATGTTCAAAAAATGCTTCATTTGAGAGGTATGGATCAAAATATTACTGGTCCTTTTCAAAGTCAACAAAAAGTCAACATTTTGTTTTGAAGATATATTGAGCATGGAAACTCCAATTGAGATGAGACCAAAAAGGTTGGTTAGAGGACTCTTAGAGATTTCCAAAAAGTCCAAGAACACTCAAAAATGTGGAAAATTGAGCAAGATACACTATTCGAAGTGGCAATTTTGGACAATTGACAAAAGGACATTTTGGTCAAAATGCAAAATTTTCCAAACGGGCCTATAATCTTTTGATCCAAACTTGTTCATGACATTATTTGTGACCCATAAGTTCTTGGCCATGACAATTTTCTATTTTATTAATTTATTTTTGAATTTTAAACCATTTAATTCAAAATTAAATTATATAAAATATGAAAATAAGATATTTTTCAAGATGATTGATTTCGATCAAACTCGAGGTCCAAGGAAGCCCAAAACACTTGCCAATTTCTGTGCATGATCATACATTTAAGAGAAAATTAAATTTCTTTCAAAAATTTGATTTTATTTGAAAATCGTTGAATGCATTCAAATCAAATCTTTTGCCTTGTTTTTCCTCTCTCAAATCCTCTATAAATACCAAGCAAGACGAAAGAAAGATTTAAACCCTAGCCCTTAACACAACCAAAACTTTGCCAAAATTTTTCAAGAATCCTCAAAATTTAATTTTGATTTTCAAGAAGTTTCAAGGCAAACAAACCATCCATTCTTGCTCCTCGACATCCCGTGAGTCAAAACCATCTTTTACTGGCAAGCAACCGTAACTCGATATATAGCTTGCCCGATTTGGTAATATCTTGAAATCGAATTTCATTATTCGTATGCTTAATGCTTTTGTGTGTTTGTTTGTGTCCGTGGGTTTATTAGAATGCATTTGATACCTTACATGCAAGCATACACGTAGAAATCACCAATGCCATCATAGGTTTAGAAAATCTGAAGCTCGAACCGCTTGTAAAGCTTGTTTCGTGTCAAACGGAGGCCACCATTGAACCCGCCATGGTCGATTAGGGGTAGGTCTTTCCCATTTATTCTTTCAGTATTTTGCGGTTTCCGTTTCTGTAAGTTTGAGAAGACGCACGAGCTAGGGTCTTGCTGGCCGACTGTGCGAGAACGCCAAGCGCGGTCAATTTCGGTGTTCCGATCATTCATCCACCCGTGGTCCACCAATGACCGTGTTTTTGACTTCACTAAGCAACGCACGCACGCCATGATCACACGCCAACTCGGACATCCAATGCAAGATGGCGTAGTGGTAAAAGCGCCACTGCTCCAAGATGCCTCCGTGTCCCCTGTTCGATCCTCTCCAAGACCTTTTGCTATTTTTCTTCACAAACTCAATTTCTTTTCATATTTTCTATTTTCTTATTTATTTAATATTTTTGCATACATTTTAATTCTTTTCATATTTTTATTCATGCATTAAAAATTGTCAAAAATATTTTCCCTTTTGGCATTTATTTTCAGAAAATGTTTATTTAATTTATAAAATTAAAAAATATTATTTTGCATGCATATTTAATTTAATTGTTAATTTATCATTTAAATCACTTTTAATTAGTTTTTAATTATTAAATTAACTCCAAAAACCCCAAAAATTATTTTAGCATATTAATGTTATTTCCAGCACGAAATATTTTTCTCATTCAAAAATTTGCATTTTTACTAACATTTTTCCTCTTATTCGATTTCTCTCGTATTTTCCGATTTCTCATCTTTTCACAGTTATCCTGCTTTGATTTTTTTCTTTATCGCTTTTTTCAATAATGTAATCGCTCATGGGATGTAATAGTTTTAATTAGGGCTTTTACTTCCCGCACTCTTATTATGTATCTGCCCCAAAGCCATGTAAAAGCGTAGGATTTACATTTCCGCATTTTAATTTCCGCACCCTATAAACTGCTAGTAATTAGGCGTGTATGGCAAGATAAAATTGAACATAGCTCACTCATAATACCAAGATAATATACCTCAAATCAACACACTCTTTTCACACATGCACCCATTAGGGTCATTCTCTCTCGCCTTTTACGAATACAAATGGTCATGTCCTCGAACGTAGAGGTATTCTAGCACCGCTGCTTCAAAACAAATCATCATAGTCCCTTCGATACAAAGATCATAAGACCCACGATGTCGCCTCCGAATACATGATCTTGACCCTCGATCGTCGCCACGAAAAATGATGATAGTCCCTTCGAATGTGCTAGATACTTCCTACAAGTTGCTTATGACCATCCGATGTCCCTTCGAATGTCCCGCTTACATCCAACAAATAGAGTTACCTACCAACTAATGGTATGGCTAGCGCTATTCTAAAGGAATGTAAAACAACACGAAAACGACCAATTCTGAGTAGGTAATAAGACTTTTAGTTGCTTGCTCTATCAAAATACTTTTCACACAACACACTTTTGTCAAAGTTCAAACTCTTTTCAAAAACGAAACATTTCCGAACACTTTGTATACATTCCTACATGAATCATTACAAAGTCAAAGCGAAATGCCTTTTCAAAACATTTTGTCAAACACACGTAAAGCACAATTTTAAAGTGATCTAAGAGCAACTAAGAGCCTGTAGATAACTACATGATGGAAAGGTGCTAATACCTTCCCTTTTCGTAACCTCTTACTCGTAATCTAACGAAGGTCTTTTTCTCGTACTTTTACCTTCCCTTAATTGGATAAAAGAAAAGTTGGTGGCGACTCGCTATCCGCACATTTGCGATACAAAACCTACAAAGTCACTTCACCGTATTACATGGACCATGTACCCAATGATGATGATGCGCAGGTTCGATCATGAAGATCGCCATCATACGCTTAACATTGTGGAAATGCACCACAAACGACTGGTGAAGATGCAGCTTGTATGTTCCAAGACATACCACGCGATCCGACATAAGTTTGATCCTTGGCATCTTAGAAGGGTCGATGCCCAACGGGATACGATAATTGGAGAAATTTTCTGTGAGTATGTAGGATGTGGAAAACCAAGGCACCATATCTTACAACTTCCTCACAAAGATGACCTAGATTATGCAATACTCGCCAATACATTACTTGGTACCAAGAAGTGACAAATCCGTAAATGCATGTTTCTCACCGCTATTTGGTCGACCGCACCCAAGTAGGGGCAACCTTCGTGAGCCACAACAACATCCGCGACAATACTACCACCAACAACAACCTCAACAACAATACCAACAACAACCTCAACACCACCACCACCAACAATACCAACAACCACCCCAACAATAACCATGTAACGCCTGCTTTATTTAAATATTATATTATATTAATATTTTGAATTACCGCTTGACGATTTTTTTATGCATTTAAAATAATCATATTAATCGTATATCTATTAATATATTTGGCGATGCCCGATCGGTTCGTAAAATATTATTCTAGATATTTAATTCCCGTAATTATATTAATAAATCGAGTTAATGATTAATTAGATGATCTTGAAGTATTAAGAACGGAATGGAAAATTAAAGTTTTCGACAGTCCATCAACACGGGTCAGGTTGATTAACACCGTGGTTGACCTATTGACGAGGAAGAATTGTTGTCGCCAATCACAAAGCATGTTGATTAACACGGGTGCCCGTGTTGATTCGTTGAATTTGGTATTTTGCACGCTCGAGGCCCATGTTGATGTATCTGTAGCCTCTCATAATTCGAATTTTGCACTTTTCCCGATTATGTTCCGATTTTCCGATTTTGGTACTCGACGACGGAGCAAGTTGTCGAATTCAACGAAAATTGACGTTAGCTAAGTTCGACGGTACGAAAGTGGTGAGGCTAATTTTTCAAAATTGTGAGTTTTATGGAGCTTAATTCGAAATAGGCCAATTTACTAAATTGAACCTGATGGTGTTTTAGTCAATTTAAGACATACATGAACTATCCGATTTTGATGTTGATGTTTATAATTAATGCCGTAATTAAGAATGGCTTTCGCGATTTATAATTGGTGTCTTTGGCTATGTTTCCGCTTTTGGAAATTGGTGGATTAATTGATAATGATGTTTGTGACGGTGTATTTAATTATGAATACTTGTTGTTCATGCGATGCGATGGCATGTTTATTTGATGTGAATAAATATGGCGATGTGGACCTTATGTCAATTGTGATGAGCGAAGATGATGTGTTGTTGTGGTCTTTATTATTGAGTCACATACATTGCATTAAGAGGGCTTTTATGCCCGATGATGGCTTTTATGCCGAGCGACGATGGGTTTTATGCAAGTGTCCCTATTTATGGACAAAGTGACGGTACCACATGCATAACATAGTCGTGTCTCATGAAATCGGTCATGTTTATGTTCGAGTTGTTTAACATTGGGTTTTAATTGATGAATGATAATTGAATCGCGATGGTATTGATGTTTTGTGTTGATACGAGGATAATGATTATGTGATGAAGTTAAAGTGTTAATTTATACACTAAATGCTAATTTGAAGTATGTAAGCTTTTAATACATGTTGACGGCTTTATTTAACATATATCAATTATAATTCCAAAACTATATATATATTCTATCATGCTTATAATATATGTTTTGGAGTATCTCACCCTTTATTTGTTTCTCCCTTGCCTATATATTGGTAACGCTGTGATCCCGAGGATGAGGAGGATTAGCTCGAGTCACTTTATTTTGTGTCGCTCGCTTGATCGTTGTAACACTTGGATTGGGCGACGCCATTATTTTGATAGGATAGTTTGTGTATTCTATCTTATGATGCTATAACCTTATGTATTGATGATAACATGATGTTATGTATATTTTGTGAACATATCCGCTGTCCTGTGAATAGTCATATGTGTATATGATGAATTATATATGAATCGGTATATCCGACTTTTGATGTTCTTTTGATGTGCATTATAATGCGAATTAATGTAAATGCGAATTTGTGATGCCTCAATTTTGTTAAATGAAATTTTGAAACTCTGATTTTATTATTAATTACGCGGGGTAGAATTGGGGTGTTACATTAGTGGTATTAAAGGTGGCCTCGTCCGCCAAGTGTGGAGTTTGTTGTGGTCTAACAATCAAGTGTTGTTATCTGCTGATTCTAATTTTGTTTTGTTGTGAGCGTGTTGTTATGGTCGGTAGGAATGTCGGTAGGAACGCTGGTAGGAATGATGAGGTTTTGTCACGCTATGCAGCAATGGCTCGAAGCTTCCAACAACCTACGAATGTTGACGAGAACGCTGGTCTCATAGTTTGGCGACCTTCCATAGAGAGAATCCCCTACTTTCCAAGGAAAGTATGATCCTCGAAGGTGCTCTAACCTCGTGAAGGAGATTGAAAGAATCTTCCGTGATGGATCGCACTCTGTGCGTAAAATCCGCTATGGCACTCATAAGTTAAGTGAAGAGGTCGATGACCGTGGGTCGACACCCGCCGAGGCTTGAAGTCACGTGAGGAAGTAATATGGAAGTTTTCCGTAGGGAGTTCTTGAGGAAGTATTACCCGGAGGATGTTCGGGAAAGAAGGAGATTAAGTTCTTTGAGTCAAGCAAGGGAATATGTCTATCACCGATTATGCCGCCAAGTTTACCGAAATGGTTAAGTTCTATCCTCACTATGATGGTGTAGGGTGCTGAGTTTTCTAAGTGCATTAAATTTGAGAATGGCTTACGCCCCGAGATTAAGAAAGCGATCGTTATCGTAAAATCCGTGTCTTTATGGATTTGATTGATAGTTGAGAATCTTCGAGGAAGATAGTAATGCACACTATAAGATTATGTCCGATAATAGAGCAAGGGCCAGCAGAGCCATGGGAAACCTTATGATATTCCACCGGGAAACAGTAAAGCGCTTCAAGGAGAAGGACTAGTGGGGAGATGCTCCCGCTAGTATTGTTTGTTACAAGTGTGGGAAACCTGACCACAAAAGTAATGTTTGTCGAAGTGAGTGGAAGGCTAAGGAGAATGAGGTGAGATGTTTCCGATGTGGTGAAGTGGGTCATGTGACTCGTGATTGCAAGCATAAGGATGTGGTCTATTTTAATGTGCGAGGGAGGTCACATTAGTCCTCAATATAAGAAGCCAAAGAAGACTCAAGGAGGGAAGGTGTTTGCTTTATCGGTGTCCGACCGGCAAACGAAGATGGTCTTATTCGAGGTACTAGTTTCATTAATAGCATTCCTCTTATTACTATTATTGATACTGGTGCTACTCATCGCTTTATTGTCGTTGATTGTGTTAAGAGATTGATCTCACTTTGTCATCTCTAGATAGAGATATAGTGGTAGTTCCAAGGGAGCGTTACTTCTTTTGTGTGTGCAAATTTCCATTTATCAATCTTTGATAGAGACTTCGGTGGATCTTATTTGTTTACCGCTTGTTTGGTTGGACGTGGTTCGGGTATGGATTGGTTGAAAGCTAACTATATCCATATCAATTGCTATGACAACATCATGAGGTTTTCTTCCTTAGTGGAAGAAGATCAAACTATGTTGATGTCGATTTAAACAATTGAAGGAGTTCATGAAAGATGAAGCATTGGTTTTCTTGTTGATGGCGACTCTTTCTGTGGAGAGTCAACTCATATTGCAAACTTTCCGTGGTGTGCGACTTTCCAAGTGTTTCCGGTGAGATTCCTAGTGCACCTCCGTAAAGAGAAGTTGATTTTTCCGTGATCTTGTCCCTAGTACTGCACCTATCTATGGCTCCATACAAGATGTCCCATCGTAGTTAGTAAAATTGAAGAGCCAATTAGAAGATTTGCTCGAGAAGAAGTTTGTTAGACCATGTGTGTCACCGTGGGGAGCTCTTGTGTTATTGGTAAAGAAGAAAGATGGTAGCATGAGACTTTGTATTGATTATCGTCAGTTGAATAAAGAGACTATCAAGAATAGGTATCCACTTCCTAGAATTGATGATTTGATGGACCGATTGGTTGGTGCTCGCACATTTAGCAAGATTGATTCGAGATCGGGTTACCATCAAATAAGGGTGAAAGAAGAAGATGTTCGTAAATCGCTTTGTGACGAGGTATGGACATTACGAGTATTCGGTGATGCCTTTCGGTGTCACTAATGCACCGGGAGTATTCATGGAATACATGAACCGTATTTTCCATCCTTACCTGGATAGTTTCGTGGTTGTTTTTATTGATGATATTCGTTTATTCTAAATCGAAGAAGAGCACGCAGAGCATTTCGCATTGTGTTAAGTTCAAGGAGAAGAAGCTTTAGGCTGTTGTCAAAGTGCGAGTTCGTTAGTGAAGTGAGCTTTGGGCATGTCATTTCGGTGATGGTATTGTTGACCTTCTAAAGTTGATGCGGTAGAAATGGGAAACCCTAAGTCTCATATCGAGATTAGAAGTTTCTTAGGTTTGGTTACTACAGGAGGTTCATTGAAGTTTTTCTAAGTTGGCACTTCCTTTGACAAAGTTAACTTGTAGGGAGCCGCTAGTGGGATGTCATGTGAAGAAAGTTTTGTTGAATTGAAGAAGAGGTTAACAACGCGCCAATCTTGATTCTACCTAACTCAAGAACCGTTTGTTGTTTATTGTGATGCTTCTAAGATGGGTTTAGGTGGTGTGCTTATGCAAAATGGCAAGGTTGTTGCTTATGCTTATAGGCAATTGAAGATTCATGAGAAGAACTATCCTACTCACGATTTGAACTCATGCGTTGTTTTTGTGCTCAAGATTTGGAGGAATTATCTTTATGGTTCTAGATTTGAAGTATTTAGTGACCATAAAAGCTTGAAATATTTGTTTGATCAAAAGAGCTTAATACGAGGCAAAGGCGGTGGCTTGAATTGTTGAAAGATTATGATTTCGATTGAATTACCATCCCGGTAAAGTTAATGTGGCCGATGCCTTAAGTCGAAAGACTTTGCATATGTCACTTTTGATGGTGAAAGAGTTGGAAATGATTGAACAATTTAGAGATATGAGTCTTGTGATAGAAGTGACGCCAAGAGTGTTATATGGGAATGTCAAGATCAATAATGATTTCCTTGATAACATTAGAGAAGCTCGTGCTTGATGTGAAACTTGTTGATTTGTTGGTTGGTATGGACAAACCGAAGTGAAGATTTCAAGTTGGATGCCTGTGGTGTTTTGAAATTCGAGATAGGATTTGTATTCCGATGATGTTGATTTAAAGAGAATGATCTTGGAAGAAAGTCATAGAAGTACTTTGAGTATTCATCCCGAGCGACCAAAATGTACCAAGATTTAAGGAAACTATTTTGGTGGTCGGGCATGAAAAGAGAGGTGGCTCATTGTTTATGCTTGTTTGACTTTTCGTCAAAGTGGAGCATCGAAACCCGCAGGTTGATGCAACCGTTGAGATCCCGGAGTGGAAATGGATAGCATTTCTATGGATTTTGTGATGGGGTTACCGAATACACCAAGAGGACACGATGCGATTTGGGTGATTGCGATAGGCTTACAAAGTCGACTCACTTTATTCCTATTAACATCACTTATCCAAGATTGAAGTTCATGAGATTTATACGCATGTGATTGTTAGATTACATGGTATTCCTTTTGTATTGTTTCTGATAGAGATCCGAGGTTCATCAATTTTGGAAAGCTTGCAAGAGGCTTTGGGTTCTAAGTCGAGGCCGAGTTCAACTTTATCATCCTCAAACCGATGGTCGATGAAGGACAATTCAATCGCTGAAGACTTGTTACGAGCTTGTATTCTTGAGCATGGTGGTTCATGGATACATATCTTCCTTTGATTGAGTTTACTTACAATCATGCTAGTATTGGAATGGCACCGCTTGAGGCGTTGTATGGCAGGAGGTGTAGAACTCCTTTATGTTGACACGAGTCGGTTGAAAGTGTGGTGCTTGGACCCGAATTGGTTAGAGAAACCACGAGGCGGTGAAGATGATTAGAGAAAAGATGAGAATTTCCCAAAGTCGACAAAAGAGTTATCATGATAAAAGGATGAAAGACTTGAATTTCAAGGGTGATCATGTGTTTTGAGAGTTACTCCTACAACCGTGTCATGCAGCATTGAAGTCGAAGCTAACCTCGCTTTATTGGTCCCTATCAAATTACTAGTAAGGTGGGAAAAGTGGTTTATGGTATGCTACCGCCAAATCTTTCAAATTTGCACGATGTTTTCCATGTGTCACAACTGAAGTATGTCCCGGATCCTTCGCATGTGATCGAGATGGATGATGTTCGTGTTCGGAAAATCTTACGGTGGAGACGATGCCTTGAGGATCGAGGATCGTGAGATAAAGTCTCTTCGTGCAAAGAGATTTCATTGGTCAAAGTTGTTTGGATAGGAGCAAATGTAAAAGCCGACGTGGAGTTAGAAAGTAAGATGCGGATTCCTATCCCGAGCTTTTCGAGTCGTAATTTCGAGGACTAAACCTTTTGGGGGAGAGTTGTAACGCCTGCTTTATTTAAATATTATATTATATTAATATTTTGAATTACCGCTTGACGATTGTTTTGGCGATTTAAAATAATTATATTAATCGATATATCTATTAATATATTTATGACGCTCCGATCGGTTCGATAAAATATTATTCGGACCGATATTTAATTTCGTAATTATATTAATAAATTGAGTTAATGATTAATTAGATGATATTAATGTTTTAAGAATGTAGGGGTGGAGCAATTAGGGGGAATTGGGCTTCCCACCCTTGGTTAGTATGACAACATTCATATAAAACCATTTTTCCTTCATTTTCCAAACACAACACCAAAAACATAAGTATAGAAAGTTGGAGAAAAGTTAGGGCTTTGGTAGAGGAAGAAGAAGAGAGCAAGAAGAAGAGCAAGGAAGGAATCATCAAGAACACTCAAAGCTTGCTAGGTAAGGGGTTTGATTCTCCATCTCACATTGTGAGGTTTTGATAGTTATATTTTGGATTTGGGGGAAAAATTGATAGGTTGATTTATGAGTTGTATGTGTGATTGTTGAGTGATTTAGAAAGTTTGAATTAGGAGTATGGATGGTGGGTATTTTAGCTGCTAGCTTGTAGAAACTTGAAGTATTAAGAATGGGAATGGAAAAATTAAAGTTTTCACACAGGTCCATCAACACGGGCCGTGTTGATTAACACGGGTGCCCATGTTGACCTATTGTACGAGGAAGAATTGCTGCCAGGCCAATCAACACAGGCCGTGTTGATTAACACGGGTGCCCGTGTTGATTCACCGACTTTGGTATTTTTGCACGTTCTAGTGGATTTTCAACACGGGCCGTGTTGATCCACACGGGGGCCCGTGTTGATGTATCTGTAGCCTCTCATAATTCTGACTTTTGCACTCCTTTTTCCCGATTATGTTCCGATTTTCCGATTTGTATTGACGACGAGCAAGTTGTCGAATTCAACGAAAATTGACGTATAGCTAAGTTCGACGGTAGAACGAGTGGTGAGGCTAGTTTTTGAAATTGTGAGTTTTACGGAGTGACCAAATAGGCCAATTTACTGTAAATTGAACCGATGGTGTTTTAGTCAATTTAAGACATACATGAACTATCCGATTTTGATGTTGATGTTGATGTTTATAATTAATGTCTAATTAAGAATGTCTTTCGCGACAATTATTGGTGTCTTTGGCTATTTTTCCGCTTTTGGAAATTGGTGGATTAATTGATAATGATGTTTGTGACGTGTATTTAATTATGAATACTTGTTGTTTATGCGATGCGATGGCATGTTTATTTGATGTGAATAAATATGGCGATATGGACCTTTATGTCAATTGTGATGAGCGAAGATGATGTGTTTTGTGTGGTCTTTATTATTGAGTCACATACATTGCATAGGCGGCAGGGCTTTTATGCCAAGCGATGTTGGCTTTATGCCGAGCGATTTATGGCTTTATGCCAAGTGTCCCTATTTATGGACAAAGCGACGGGTACCACATGCATAATATAGTCGTGTCTCATGAAGTCGGTCATGTTTATGTTTGAGTTGTTTAACATTGGGTTTTAATTGATGAATGATGATTGAATCATGATGGTACCTAATGTTTTGTGTTGATGCGAGGATAATGATTATGTGAAGAAGTTGAAGTGTTAATTTATACACTAAATGCTAATTTGAAGTATGTAAGCTTTTAATACATGTTGACATGCTTTATTTAACATATATCAATTATAATTCCAAAACTATCTATATATTCTATCATGCTTATAATTATATGTTTTGGAGTATCTCACCCTTTATTTGTTTCGCTGCTTATATATTGGTAACGCGTGTGATCCCGAGGATGAGGAGGATTAGCTCGAGTCACTTTATTTTGTGTCATTCTCGCTTTGATCGTAACACTCGGGATTTGGGCGACGCCATTATTTTGATAGGATAGTTTGTATAATCTCTTATGATACTATAACCTTATGTATTGATGATAACAGATGTTATGTATATTTTGTAAACATATCCACTGTGGTTGTGAATAGTCATATGTATATGATGAATTATGTATGAATCGGTTTATCCGACTTTTGTTGTTCTTTTGATGTGCATTATAATGCTAATTGATGTAAATGCGAATATGTGATTGTCATACCCCAAAATTTTCCTCCATCTTCTCAAGATATTTCATACATCCATACTCAAGGATTCCTCAAGAGTCGATCGACAAACTCTCTCCTAGACAATCAACCCAAACTAGGGTTTGGTATCCCCGTGTCAAGATGGACTTCCAACATCTCCAATGGTCTTCATGCCTCCTCATATGGTTCAAAGATTCTCCATATCAAGTTTCAAGCTTCACAAGTCAAGTTTCTCATAATCGCTCGATGGTCGAAAATCAATCAGATTGACAAAAGTCAAATATGGTCAACATACAGTCAAACTTCATAATTTTGGGTCAACATCCTCATTTTGAAGTTACATTCATCATTTGATCAAGGGTTGATCATGATTCATCAAGAAAACTCAAGATTTGCTCAAAAGTCAAACTTTCTAAATTAGTGGTTTCTAGATGAAAAGTCAATCAACTTTGACCGATCATAACTTTCTCATACTTTCGTAAAGTTTTCCACCACCTCTTGTTTTGAAGGAAATTAAATTTCTACAACTTCATGTCTCACAAGAATGTCCAAAAATGCTTCATTTGAGAGGTATGGCTCAAAACGTTATGTGTCATTTTCAAAGTCAACAAAAGTCAACTTTTTGTTTTGAAGATATATTGAGCATGGAAACTCCAATTGAGATGAGACCAAAAAGGTTGGTTAGGGGACTTGTAGAGCTTTCCAAAAAGTCCAAGAACACTCAAAAATGTGGAAAATTGAGCAACATACACCATTCACAAGTTGGGCAATTTTGAAGGAATGCACAAAGAGAAATACTTTAAAATCAATTTTTTTGCAAATGGGCTTGCTTTTTCTTCATCCAAACTTATTCCTCATACAATTAGGAATAACCAAGCCCAATGCCGCGAATTTTTATTTTATTTTTCTATTTAATTTGGAATTTATTCATTTAAATACAAATAAAATTTTAAAATAAAGTATAAAATCAAAATTAATTGCAAGATTGAGTTTTATTCCTTCCTCCACCCAAGCAACTCACAAAGGCCAAGAAATTTCGAAATTTGATCAATATGGCAAGATGGATTGAAATTAATCAAGTTTTGAAAATTTGATTTTGTACAAAAATCAAATTTGATTTGCTTTGAATGTTGATTGATTCTTGCCAAAACCATCCCAAATCCATCCAAGAAAATACATGATGCATACCTATCAAGAGAAGATAGAAAATTGCTCTAAGAACCCTAACCTAATTCAAGAAACCGTGACTTATAAGCTACTAGCAGCCATCGATCCAGCCACTTTCAATTGCTTTTGAGGATTCCTTTACATTCCTTGGGTTGTTTCGAGTCGATCCACTCTTACATCATTCAAAACCATCAAGAATTCATCAAACACGATTTTGCTTGTCAAGTTTCTTTCAAAATCGATTTTCATCATTCATGCATTATTAACCTGCTTTGATTGTTTGTTCATGTTTAGAATCAAGTTTGCAAGCGATCCGGTAAGCCAATCGTGTTTCCATGGCTCGAATCGTGATATACCATAGCTGGGTTTCGAGTTCGAATTAGGCTTGTTTAAATGGAAAATTGGACCATGAGACCTATACCATCGTGTTCTAATGATCCCAGGAATCGAACCATGGCCTTAGAACTTATTTATATTAAGTTAATAGCCGACGCTAACTTTGAAAATTTGAATCGGGGACGCTGAAGCTTCACGCGCGGTCTGGAGCATCAGGGAGCGACACTTGTCTTTCTTTCACTCGATCCGGTTTCCAAACAGGAGGCGCTGGTCTACTGCAAGGTATGTGACCAGGAGTCAAGGTCCTGGGTTCGATTCTCCCCAGGACCATTTGGTTTTTCTCCTTTTTACAAACTTTTCCATTTTTTCTATTTTATTTTAATATTTGCATGTTATTTTAATTAATTTCACAATTTTATTTCTGCATTTAAAAATCATCAAAAATTAATTTTCTTTTTGCATTTGTTTTCTGAAAATATTTATTTAATTTATAAAATTAAAAAACATAATTTTGCATGCATATTTATTTTTATTCGTATTTTTGCATTTAAATTACTTTTAATTACTTTTTAATTATTAAATTGCATCCAAAAAATCCCAAAAATTTATTTTAGCATATTTATATTATTTCCAGCATGTAATAATTTTCTCATATAAAAATTTGCATTTTTCTAACATTTTTTCTCTTGTTCGATTCATATCGCATTTTCCGATTTCTCATTCTCTGTTGATCCGATTCAGACAATTTTTCTTTCTTTATCATTTTATTTTTCAATAATGTAACTGTCTATGGGATGTAATAGTTTAAATTAGGTTTTTATTTTCCGCATTTTTAAATTATGTATCTTCCCCAAAGCCTTGTAATAGCGTAGGATTTACCTTTCCGCATCTTTACATTCCGCATTTTAATTTCCGCACCCTATAAATCGTTAGTAACTAGGCGTATGGCAAGATAATAATGAACTTAGCCCACTAATTTTCAAGATAAAATATCTGAAATCAACACACTTTTTCACACGCGCACTTTTAGGGTAATTCTCTCGCCTTTACGAATTCAAATGGTCATGTCCTCGAACGTAGAGGTATTCTAGCACCGCTGCCTTCCAAACAAATCATCATAGTCCCTTCGATACAAAGATCATAAGACCCACGATGTCGCCTCCGAATACATGATCTTGACCCGATTGTCGCCACGAAAATGATGATAGTCCTTCTCGAATGTGCTAGATACTTCCTACAAGTTGCCTTCTATGACCATCCGATGTCCCTTCGAACGTCCCGCTTACATCCAACGAATGGAGCTACCTACTAACTAATGGTACGGCTAGCGCTATTCTAAAGGAACGTAGAAGTACGAAAACGACCAATTCTGAGTGGGTAAATAAGTCTTTTAGTTGCTTGCTCTAAACCAAATACTTTTCACACCATACACTCTTTTCAAAGTTCAAACTCTTTTCAAAAAAACGAAACATTTCCAAACACTTTGTATACACTCCTACATGAGTCATTACAAAGTCAAAGCAAAATGCCTTTTCAAAACATTTTTGTCAAACACACAGAAAACAATTTTAAAAAAGTGATCTAGAGCAACTAAGAGCCCGTAGATAACTACGGATGGAAAGGGTGCTAATACCTTCCCTTTTCATAACCACTCTCCGAACTCGTAATCAAAATGAAGGTCTTTTTCTGTACTTTTACCTTCCCTTAATTGATAAAATAAAAGTCGGTGGCGACTCTTGCTATCCGCATTATTTGCGATACAAACACAAAAAGTTAGTTCACCAGACATGTAATCGGCGACTCACTGGGACACCCTAAAAGAGAGAATGCCTTAGGGATTTTAGATTACCTTTACCGCTTTTTGCTTGATTTGTATGCTTTACTTTAAGGGTTGCTTGGGTATTATATTGTTGGGGATACTACACCGAATCCGGTTTCCTTTTAGGTAAGTAGCATTAGATCATCGCGACCGCTAGACGATAACTAAACGGTCAACATGATGGCTACGTTAGTGTGACACTTTGATGTCCCGATACTCTTCATTTCCAAGTCGAGGATAGTATTTGGCTTCTCGTGGTGTCATCAAGCACTAACTAAACTTTTAGAACCGAATTGACCTATCTTGGCCATTAGAAGGTAGTGAGATGGTCGGCTGGTGCGTACTAAGGTTGGTTGATACCGATGCTACGCGCTGAGATCGACTTTGGGATATTTTCGATCGACCACTTGCCGTCAGATTGAAATAAACGCCACGACAAAGATCTATGATATGAGATTCCTAGTGAAGCAACTCGATTTTCAAAAATCTTTAATTTCGAAAACTAGTGAAATCGCCACCTAATTTTATTTGTTCTAAAAAGAACGGAAATATAGATAAAACCCCAAACAAACGGATAAGGCGGTCCACGTGACCAAAAAGTGGATCGAGTCTCTATGTGGGGAAGGTATTAGCACTTCTTACATCCATCGTACTGATGGGACCCATTTAATTCTAACGCATTTGTGTGTGTTTATTGCTAAGTTATGAATACCAAAAGGAAAAGAAATTGTTTGTTATTATTTTGAGTTTGGCACGGCGTAACTGTGCCTACATATTCCTTGTGCAATGGGAAAGTCAAACTCGTAGTTCCTCGAAAAGGTTTTAAGTTTGTTGTATTGATTTTATAAGAAAATCGGTGTTTAGACGCTTCAAATACTTTGAACTAGGACTTGTTTTGTTTGTTTGAAAAGCTTAAGTCCTCATTCGTATTTGAAACGACTATTACACTCTCTTTATCCGAAAAGAGTTTTTATGATCGCTATGAGCGATAAAAGGATTTGAATGAGTTGAATTGTTTTTTATGTGGATGAAAAAGTACCGAACAATGAGGCTAGCGCCTCACGATTCAAATACTAGAAACCCGAGGAACGAAAGTTCGCACAAGTCGCCTATCACCCAAAAAGTTTTCTTGAGAAAAGTGAAGTGAAACGAGTTCACGTTATTTAGAGTCTTTAAGCCACGGTCTAGCCAAACCACTGAAGACTAAAGTTTGTTGGGGACAAGTTTTAACAACTAGTCTAGCCCAACGGCTAAAAACTTGTACTTTATTACGAAAAAGATTTTGAAAATGCACTCGACGTTGGATCGAGGTTTGAAACTTTAATTGCGAAAGTGTTTTGAGATAGTTATGGTTAATCGAGCATATGGTCCTAGGTGTGATAATGGAAAAGAACAAATAATTGTATACAAGCATTAAATAAAGCAAGTAAATAAATTAAAAGCCCATACAAGGTGGCTTAAACAATCTATTGTGTAGGTGCATGCACGAAATAAATTCAATCGACTAATTAAACGAAACTTGATCAAGTAATTAGTTTAATAAAATGAATTAGGTAAACTAATTAATTTTAAATAACCTAATTAGATAATTAAATAATGTTTAACTAATCAATTAAAGTTTCATTGTAAGCCCAAGAGTAAGCGTGGTGTGTGCACGAATGTGTGGTCGCTGACGCTCAAAGCTTTGTCAACCTGTGGTTAAAAAGATGGCTCGCACGAGTATTAGTTTGAAAAATATTTTTGGTTTGTGCTTTGTGAATAATTAAATAATAAAGCAATAAAATTATTTACTAATTATTACAACAAGCGGGGAATGAGGGTACAAATTTACAAATGGGAAATGAATAGAAAAGAAAATGCTAAAAATTTCCTAATAATAAAAATGAATAAAAAAAAACTAACTAGCACTATTAATACTATTTTTTTGTATTTTTGGGATATTACTAAATATTTTATTGGTTAAATATAGTAATAATAATAATAGTAAACAAATGGCTAAAAATTAATAATAATGATAAATATTAGTGATGATAATATAATAATAATAATAATATAAAAGTAATAATAATATTAGTAATAATAATAGTAAGAATAATTATAATAAAAAAATGAAAAGGAAAAAACAAACGGAAGTCTCGATCGTGTTTTCTTCTCTCTGTCACCTCAAACGCGCTCCTCATTTCTCTCATCGCCTCCGCCTGCTTTCTTCACCGTCCCTTCGCCGCGATCACCCTCGCCTCACTCGCCATGGCCGCGATCGATCTCCTCGGTTCGCCACGGGCGCTGATCAAGGCTCCTCGCCGCCGCCGTCATTGTCCTCTCTCTCACCGATCGCGATCGCCTCTGCATCGCATGTTCGATTCTCGATGTTTGATTTCGATTTTCGATTGTTGGTTTGTGATTTCGATCAGGGTTTGTTTTGACAGATGGTTGGACCGATATGGCTTAGGTCTCGACAGGAATTTCTAACCCTAATCCCGATTTCTTGAACCCAAGAAGGGCATCTATGATGATCAGGAACACGGTCCCGACTTGGTGAGTTCGCTCTAAACTTCTTCTTCTTCTTTCTCTTTATCGTAACTAATTTCTTAAAAGAACTTGAACTCAAGGTTTTGTGTTATTTAGGAAGATGATGAACAAACTTGTTGTGGTTTAAGTTATGTTGGTTATCTGCTCGAGTTTGCATTTGTTTTGGCTTTTTGTGAACGATGTAGTTTCTGGGTTTTTGGTATGCGTTTGATTTTCTGGGTTTTGGAATATGGTTTGGACCTGGCTTTTGAAAACTGTTAGAACCTATCAACTTGTTCCCTTGATATCGGGTATATTGTCTTCTTATGAACCGATGTCGCCTTGCCCTTGCCCTTTCTATCTGACTTCTGTTATCTTTTGGTTCTGCTATTTCACTTTTACCCTTGGTGAAAAATCATTTTTGGAACTCACAACTGGAGCATTTGTATTTTTCTTCTGCTTGTTATACTTTTAGAACCAAATTTTTGGGACTAATCCTACTGTTGCCATTTTGAATCATGTTCCTGCTCTGTTTATCCTGCTACCTTTATTGCCTTGCCATATCTAGCTTACCCGCCGCAGCCAGAGAGGTCATTGTGAATAACCATGCTATAATTTTGGTTTGACCATATATTTTCCGAATGTGATGAGTTATCAATGGATTATCGGGATGTATTGGGAAATGTGATGCTTCCGATTTTATCAACACCTCCTTGGAACCAACAACGAGGTTGTTGTGATTTGCAATAGGAGGTGTGGCCGATGACGGAACTTTAAAGTTCTGAGGCTTAGTCGCCGAACACAATCGCAAACTCTTAATTTCGATTCCTAACACAAACCCTAATGATGAGTCCGAAAGAAGTGTCTTTAATTTTGCTTAAAATTTGTATGATTATGATTTGATGCTAATCACTTCTTCTTTTCTTGTTTTTGTAACATGTGGAGGATGGATCAAAGATGGAAAGCTTGAAGATTAAATGGCTATGTTGGTACAAAGACTGACGATTTGAAGATATTGCCGAGTGTAGCTTTTAGGATTTGTGACTTTGTAGTACACCGAAACTAAAACATACTTGTAACAATTCTTTTGTAATCTTCATGACATAAAGTTTGAATGAATGAAAATTTGAAATTCAATTTGCCAATGTTGATACAATACTTTAGGACTTAGAATTCGATTTTATAATCTTGAACATCTGAATTGCCATCAAGACGTAAAAAATCCGATAGTTCTATCCTTTTTTATTCCTCAAGTAGAATTCAAAAGTTCCTTTGAACTCAAACTTGTGACCAATCGTTAATCCAAGATATAACAATCTTTTGAATTGGCTTAAAATCTTTAAATTTCCTTTTAGGTCTAAGAAAGTTGCAAATTCTCGCAATTTGACATTTGGATGTGAAATAACTCTTCATCAAAAACTAACCCACACCCTTTAGCTTTCCAAGCTTCTCGAATTCAAAGCAAAAACAAGTATGCATTAGGTGAACTTTGGTTAACATACTTACACAAATAATGAGCCTTAAATTAAACAAAATTTTTCACCGATGGACCTCAAACGAATATCATCTTGCCACGTAAACTTCAATAACTTATAGTAATCAACAAATCGTAAGAAACCCATAAAGTCTAACATCTTTCCACATGATCAAAAAATGAAGAGCATACATTAATTCACAATTTCCATAAGACGACCTATCCTTCTGGATCAATCCGTATAATCTAACAAAATGAACCAATCTTGTATTAAACGCCAAAGGTCCAATGTAGACGTGATTTGACAATCAAGAGGTATATTGGAAGCATTTTATGAACAAAGAAATTTGATAAGATAAAGTGGCGGAACCCTTATTTCAAAAATATGGATAGGGGAAATTAGTACACCTAGAACCCTTGCATTATTATAGGACAGATGAACCAACTCAAACTTTTGGTGGGTAATCACCTATACTCTTGCAAGCCTTAAACCTAGGCTCATTGTGTGAATTGTTTGGTAAGCTAAACATGACATCATGACATCATTTGCATTGCATATCATTTCTAACTATTTCAAGGACCTAGGGATTTATCTTTGCCTGCTTTTGTAGGGTATTATGGCTTCTAGAAAGACTATCCGAATCAACTTCATGGGTATACCTTCTCAACTCAAAGAATTGGTTTCAAATTCCCACCATGCTCGCTCATCAAAAGACATGGTTATCTACTTGATTTGGTTATTCCGGTTTTGAAGAAGATATGATGTATGTCCTATTCCGCTTCTTCGATCCAAACACCATTGCTTTACATTTCCGATTATCGCTTGGTTCCTACCTTGAAGAGTTTCTAAGCTACTGGGGTACCTATTCTTGACCAAATGCCATTCACCGATCTAGAAAAGTTCCTAGGTACGAAGACATTGCATCCGCCTTACATCTTAAGCCGTACATCAAGCCAATTGGGAAACTAGAAGGAGTTAAGGGTTTACTGCCAAGTTCCTAATTAAGAAAGCCCGAGAATTCCTCAAGGTTGAGTTTCCATGCATTTGAAAACATTGTGGCCCTATTAATTTATGGTTTGGTTCTATTTCCTAACTCTGATCAATTCATAGATGTCAACGCCATCAAGTTATTCCTACCCGCAATCCAAAGGCTCACTTTACTTGGAGACATCCTACATTCTCTCCACACTGCATTACTAAGAGACAAGGAATTCTCATGTGTTGTATACCGCTACTTTCAAGGTGGTTTATTTCGCACCTTCCTCCATCTTTGAAGAATGAACAAAGGTTGAGATGGTCTCAAAGGTTGATGTCACTCTCTCATTCAGATATCCGTTGGAGCCTTTCTCTCAAAAGGACTTCACCTTCATTGAAAGGCAGGAGAATTCCTAATGTACCGCTACTTGGTATAAGGGAGGTATTACTTACAACCCTTCTCTAGCTCTACGCTTGGTTTTGCTCAAGAGATGGTCCACATGATATGCTTCTCCAAGATATTGTGTTCGACTACAACCACGATCTCCTAATTACCGACGAAGGTTCATACATGTGGGGCATGGTAAAAAGATCGATACCAAGACCTTGGGGCACCCAACTCCATTCCTTGGGAACCTTACCTCCAATGGGTGCGAGCTCAAGCTCAAAACCTCATGATGCCATTCACTGCTCTACCAAGAATTATGGAACCTGCTATAGGTGACGATCTATACTCGCTCTCCATCCCGACATGCCTACCGATTTTGAAGACTTGAAGAATCTCGGATTCAATTTTAAAGAAGAGAGGGATACCTTGAAGTTATGTGAGAAGAAAGTGTTAGAGTCGACAAGCTACTTCACGAGGAGCGAAGCATCAACGCCACATCGGCACCAAGAGGAAGCGCCCATGGGAGACTTAGAGCTTTAGGATGTTTATGTTTTCTTTATTGTTTTGAACTATCTCTTGTACTTAAAAAGAAAAAGAATAATGAAAAGAGTACTAATAAATGTTTGCTCATTGCTTGTTTAACAAATTTAAATCTCTTAGGTCCTTGAAAACATTGCATTGCATTCGATAAACATTGCATATCATAGCATAACATTGCATCACTGTACATCAAGATTGGTTTTCTCATTTGCTCGCTATTTATTTTAGCGTAAATGGCTCTTGAACACCACAAAGATTTTCGTGCCTCGAATGCCCGGCCAAAGAATGTTTACCACCTGGTCCAAGGCCAAGAAGATCCAAGAAGCTCATCAACGTAGAAGAAGGTTGTTGGTCTCAACACGGGCACGCTACAAAGGTGGTCCCAAGAGGGTCACTTGATATAGCTCTCAAGGAGGTCAAGGAGGATGAACAAAAAAGCAAATGGGAAGGCCAAACCAAGCTTGAGAAGGACTATGATAATGGCCAATACTCGATGAGGATGACAAGTACAAGCAACTTGAAGACCGCTCAATGTCGTGGAAAACCCAAGATGTCCGGATGAATTTTGATGATCCGAGTCTTGTCCCTCGTGTTGTGATTCCTCCCAAGTTCAAAGTTCCAACTTTGCTAAGTATGACGCATGTCTTGCCCTAAGCGCATTCAAGTCCTATGTCCGTAAGATCAATCCCCACACCGATGATGTAAAGTCAGGATGCACTATTTTCAAGAGAGTCGAACTCGCTTGAATGGTAATCGCCTTGGAATTGCACTATCGCATGTAGAACACCGTGCAACTACCGCATTCTCGAGTGACTGGAGTCGAGAGTTTTGTCCTGGATGGAAGATGACAGTACAATGTCGAATCGACACCCAATTCCATGCAACCACAAAAGCATGTCTACGGGTCTTCAAATGAGAATCTTTTGGTGCTAAGGAGTGGATATATGAGCAGTAGATTCCAATCCTACATCAAGACAACCACAAAGACAACGCCAGAACGTAACGCGCCACGAAGACATTATTAAGATCAACATGCCTTTGTCGCAAGCCTTGCAACACATGTTGAAAGCAGAATCGACACTTGAGGATCCCTCAAATGTCAACACCTCCCTCCGAAGTACAATCCTAATGCTAATGTGCTTACCATTCCAATAGCCCCGACATAGTAATCGATGATTGTTGGCTCAAGAACAAGATTCAAGATATGATCAATCTAAGATTGAATTTGATCCTCCGCTGAGACGAATGTGATCAACGCGCCTATGCCTAATCATGACAAGGGTTCCAATGTTGGAGACGATACTTATGTTTTTAACATAGATGACTTGACCATTCCTCCGATGATCGTTAAGAAGAATTTGTTGCAAGCCGTGTCAATCCAGATGCCCGAGAACTGTCTGGTGCCCATCCGCTACCGATGGTTGTGCTTGGTTGAGAAGACGGTTCAAGGCATGATGGATAACCGTGAGATACTATTTCAAAACCACCGTGCGTAAGCCGTGTGAAGAAATGTCTAAGTTGAAGATTGACAATGCAATGAAACAAGACAACTGTGGGATACCTGGGGCAGCCAAGGAAAGTATGATTACATGGTGAAGTACACCGCTCCCGAGAGTTACAAGATTCCTATTGAAGATGTTAAGGCGACCGGACGGGTGACGATTTCCGTAAGATTATGCTAATGTTAACACAATAAGGATTTCCTCTGATCCCTGTGCCTGAGTGGCACCTCTCATCACTTCTCCAAGGCCGCCCATATTCTCCGACAAAGCTATTCCTTGGAATTATGGAGTCGATGTTTACTATCATGGCCAAGCAAGACCCTCCGACCATTGAAGATCTAACCATCAAGCTACCATTCCCGACATTGACAACATCACCGGATCTAGTAAGGTGACCAACCGAAGGGTGTTCTTCCGTATATCTCTCTCCTCCAAAAGACACCGCGACTCCGCATTCCAGCCTATTCAATCCATTCCCAAGCTAGAGGGAGAGAACCAAGACTCATCCCGCCAACCGTATACCAAAGGAAGTTATCAAGACACCTCCAAACAAGAAATGGAGGAAATTCAAGATTATCAAGAAGAGTGACTACAATGTCAGGAACAATGGGATGCATCATTCAAGATCTCCATGCTTGCTCGCTTCTTGTGCTCGAGGCTCATGCTAACGCCTGGTGAAGTTTTCAAGAATGCTCATGTGCCGCAAGACACTACCACCGACCGCCTTGAAGTTTGTATTACAGCCTGCTGCCAACAACGGCCAGGCCTCGATGTCGATTTGACTCTTCCTAAAGAAACATAACAAGGCCTTGCACATCTCGTGGAATGCAAGGGCTACATTGTCTCATGTTTTGCTGACACCGTTCGCCTCGAATATCTTACCAAAGATCGCTTTTGATCGACTTGATGTCGGTTTTGAGACCCAAAGGACATAATTGTGAGAGCTTTTGATGGTTCTAAGCGAACAAGATTGAGAGCTCACTCGCTCCAAAGTCGGTTCCCCACTTTGACTCCACTTTCTTTGTCATGGACATCCGTCCGCTTACTCTTTTGCCTACTTGGACGCCTGATACATGGGCAGTGCATACTTCTACCTTGCATCGGGTCAAATACCCGATGAAAGGGAAAGTTGTTACAGGTGGTGAAGAGGAGTATATGGTCACCATCTACAATCATTCCGATATCTCGAGATGGAAGGTGAATTCTTCGAGACTCGCAAGCTTTTGAAACAATACCCGAGTCATGCCTGCTGACTCTCCCGCCACCCCGAAGTCGCTAAAGTTCCGCCTAGGATGGCCTCACCGAAAGATGCTCAAGTCATTGAAGGTAGTACTATTGGGGTCAGCCCCCGATCTTCCTTTCAAATTTGACAAGACCGGTTTAGGCTTCACCATCAAGAGTCGAAGATGATACGCCGCGAACGTGTTTACCAACTTCCTTCCGTGATTAGCTGTGTGGAATCCATGCTATGAAGACGACGACAACGACTTCGACATCGCAAGTGGATCTTCCCAACTCCAGATCATGGGTTCAAGAATTGGAAGATCAAGACGCTATACCAATCTCCTTTAGCCGTGAGTAATTGCTTTGTTTTGTTTTGTCAGATTTCTTTATGTTTCAACAATAAACTTTGAAAGCCTGCCTTGCCCGGCATCATGGCTCGCTCATGAGGGTTATTATCCGTCGTTCATGATTTTCATTCAATAAATCGGACTTTGCATTCAATTGTTTGTTTTCTTTACTTTATCACCCCTTCAAAAAGCTATGTGTTTCTTACACACACCCACGTGGTACATCGCAGTAATCACTCCGAATCTCGTTAATAACAGCTGCTATTGCTAAATATGACTTCGATAATCCGATCTACCAAGCCAAAGACGAAGGTGAGGAAGATTGTGAAGTGCCGGAGAATTGCGATCAAAGAAGAGGAGCGAGTTATACACCACACGAAGAGCAAGTTGAGGTTGTGAATTGGGTACCGACGAAGATGTAAAAGAGATCAAGATAGAGCGGATCTTGAGAAAGTGTTAAAGAAAGGTTGGTTCGTATACGAGACTATATCGAGGTTTTTGCTTGGTCATACGAAGACATGCTGGTTTAGACATTGATATTGTAGTGCACCGATCACAACAAAAGAAGGTTTTCTCCCAAGAAAGGTAGGTCTGCCGACGCGCCCCGAGATGTCGAGAAAATCAAAGCCAAGTCATGAAGCGCTCAACGCTGGTTTCTTAGTCGTCACCTCTATCCCCAAAGGTTGCAATGTGGTACCCGTACTAAGAAGGATGGCAAGGTACTAATGTGTGGATTACGTAGATCCGAACAAAGCGAGTCCGAAAGACGATTTCACTCTCATTGATGTTCGCTGACAACACCGCCAACATAAGGTTTTCTCCTTCATGGATGGTTTCTCCTCATAATCGATCAAAATGGCCTCAAGACATGGAGAAGACTACTGTTACATACAGGCACCTTCTACAAGGTTATACCATTCGGACCGAAGAACGCAGCGCCACTTATCGCGCATGGTGACATTATTTCATGACATGATTCATCACGAGATGTAGGTCTACGCGACGACATGATAGCTCGATCACGATCAAGAAGAACATCTTGATCATTCGTAAACTGCTTGATAGGTGAGGAAGTAAAGATCGAGACTTAATCCTAACAAGTGCACCTTGGAGTCGATCCGAAAACTCCTAGGGTTTGTTGTCATGGTAAAGGTATTGAGGTTGACCCGCCAAGGTTAAAGCTATTCAAGAGATGCCACCCGCACCGAGAAGGAAGTCGAGGTTTCGGGCCGATTCAACTACATTGCCGTATTCATGGCACACCTAATCGCTACTTGTGAGCCAATCTTAAGTTACTAAAGAAAGATCAAGTGGAATGGAATGACGATTGCCGATCGCTTTGAAAATCAAGGAGTACCTTCTAATCCTCCTATCCCGATGTCACCGCCAAAGGAAGACCTCTTATCATGTACTTGACAAAGTGTTAGAGAATTCAATGGGTGTGTGTGGGGCAACATGACGAGTCCGGTCGAAAGAGCATGCAATATACTACCTTAGCAAAAGTTTACCGACCGTGAAACAAGATACCACAAATGAGAAGACTTGCAACGCTTTCTTGGGCTGTCACGACTAAGACAAGATATGTCGACTCACACTACTTGTTGATTTCAAGATGGATCCGATAAAATACATATTTGAGAAACCACTTCTCCTGAAGAATAGCAAGATGGCAAATGATCCCGACCGAATATGACATCCAATACACTCGTAAAGCGATCAAAGGAAGTGTGGTAGCCGATCATTGGCTCATCGTCAGATGACTATCGCCTATGCAATCAATTTCCGCATGAGGATATTTTACTAGTTACAGATCAGAAGAACCTGCCCGGACGAAGGACCCGAACAAGGATCCCGATGGACCATGGTCTTTGATGGAGCCTCAAAGGCACTTGGCAATGGCATTGGCGCCATCATTACATCTCCCGCAGGCGAACACACGCCTTTCACCGCCAGATTATGTTTCACTTGACTAACAACATGGCCGAGTACGGTTGCATCATGGGTCTTAAAGTCGCTATTGACTTAAGAATCAAGTTCTTACAAGTGTATGGAGATTCACTTTAGTGATCACCGATAAAGGGCGAGTGGATACGAAGCATCCTAATCTCATTCCGAATCGAGAGCATGTTTTGTGTTTGATCCCCTACTCCGAAGAGATTACTTTTGATCATATTCCACGAGAAGAGAATCACTTGAAGACGATTGGCTACTATGTCATCCATGTTCAAGGCCGATGGGACAACGAGGCTCCCTGCATCATCATTAAGAAGTTTGACGAACCAACAGATTGTTATGAGCTTGATACAGACGGAAACCTTGGTACTATGACGGAAGAGGTATCTCGAGACTCGTGAATATCCCGCAGGGCATCTGTCAATGATAAGAAGTTCATGAGAAGATTTGCATCCAAATTCTTCCTCAAAGAACGACATCTTATACAAACGCAACCACGACCAGGCTTACTCCGTGTAGATCGAAAACAACAATACGATCATGGAAGAGTTACACTAAGGCACATTCTGTACCCACTCCAAGGGACACACCATGGCTAAGAAGATTTTGAGAACAAAGTTACTATTGGTCCACCATGGAAGTCGATTGTCACCGCCACGCCGATCTTGTCACAAATGCCGACGATGCCGATAGTACACGCATTCAGACTCCAACGCTTTAACTTCTCCTGGCCTTGCAATGTGGGCATTGACATGATTGAGAGATTGCCCACAGCCCAACGGACATCGCTTCATCCTTGTGGCAATCGATTACTTTACCAAGTGGGTAGTAAGTTCATATGCATCTCGCTACCAAGAACGTCAGGGCTCGATTCATCAAACATAACCTTATCTTTGTATGGCACTCCCGAAAGGATTATCATGTATAACGGTTCCAACCTTAACAACAAAATGATCATCGAAATCGCACGCAGCTCAAGATCAAGCATCACAACTTCTCCTTATCGGCCTAAGATGAACGGGAAGCCACCAACAAGAACATTAAGAAGATTATACAAAATGACAAGGACGCATAAGGATTGGCATGAGATGTTACCATTTGCTTTCATGGTTATCGCACCACCGAACATCCACAGGGCAACTCCTTCTCTAGTATACGGCATGGAAGCCGCCTTACCCATCGAGGTTCGGATACCTCAACTAGGGTCCTCCAGAGGCGTAGTTAGGCGAAGATGATCGTCCGCATCGCCTCGATTAACTTGATTGATGAAACGACCAAGGCCCATCCGCCATGGATGATTTATCGCGAATGATTAGAGCATTTAACAAGAAGGTCAAGCACCGAGTCTACCAAGTCGGTGATTTAGTAGTCAAGCGATCATTCTTCCACAAGGTGATCCTGTGGGCAAATGGACTCCCACCCACGAGGGACCATTTGTAGTCAAGACAAGATTTTCCTGGAGCTATGATACTTAGCACCATGGATGGTGAAGACTTCCCACACCCCGTGAACGCAGACATAGTCAAAAATACTACGATGAATAGACCCGCCAGGTCGATTTAACCTAGGCAAAATATAGATCCCGGCAACCAAAAGGTTCGGGCAAAAGTTAAGGATATATGCAAAACATGTACACCCGCAAGTCGAAAACCCGAAAAGGCGGTTTGGGCAAAAAGGGTATCCCGAGATCGAAACCCGAAGGGCGGTCTAGGAAAAGTTAGATTCAAGCGCACGACTATGTCTCTTCCAGTCACCCGCCTGCACTACTATCAAGATTCAAGATTCAAATGGCTAAGATCACCTACTCACTTTCACGAAGGAGACGAGATAGTCGAAATATATGAGTACTAGCATAGTGGAACTTAACGAGATTGTTCCCGATGGCTTTTTACTTTTCTTGTGTATAAACAACTTGGCCATACGCCACCTTTCAAATAAACGCAAGCTTCTTTCTCTTTACAATTTCGTTGTTATTTGCAATAAGTCCAACGCTTGTTTTGAATGACTATACGATTTGACAATAAGAATCTAATCACAAACATACTAAAAGTGAACATACAAAAGTACTTACCACAGCTCCGTGAATTGGGACGACTACTAAAGTCACCAAAGCATTCCCCCACAGAGCATGATCCCCACAAAGGTGTCACTCACCACAAACCTCCCCAAATGGTATATGTGGTCCCCGAGCCGTGATCCCACCAACTAAGCCGGACATCGGCCTCCAAGAAGTAACATTTCATCCCCGCCAAGATATTTATCCCCCGACATCTCTCGCCCCTTCCTTTTTCCCCAAGCCAGATCCGACTCGAGACTTGGTCGATAAGACCGGAGGAAACTACATCTTCATCTCCCGCCAGAGATTGCAACGGCTCCTCGACTCTTCCAACCCGGTCTCCCAAAGAACTATCAAATGCTCTCCAAATGAGATCTACACCCGTAATCCCCAGAGAGCCTCCTAAATTTCCCCAGATCTACATACGAGGTCCCCAACGGATCGCCTCCCGATTCTCCTCGCAGGTCTATATATGAGATCTCCAACAACGAGCCTCTCATCTCTACCTTCCTCAACAATATCTAGGCCCAAGACTTGGTCGATAGTGCATCTGAGGAATCCAGATATTTTTCCTCTCCTTCAAAAGCGGGTTCTCACCCACTCAATCCCCAAACAGAGTCGAAATCTTCAAACAGTAGCATCCGATCTTCTTCAAGATGGATATGTTTTGAAATACCACAACATCTATCATTCATACATTTCTCATAAAGTCATAATTCATGCATATGTCATTCATATACATCGTCATGCATCATACTTTGCATAAACTAACCAATATTCTATCAAAGTTCCTCTTGTTTTCTCCAAAACAGTAATACTACTTTGACACAAACAGTCCAGATTAAGCCCCGAATCGACGGAAAACTATCTCGAAAGACCGCCTTGGTTGTCCTCCGACGACCGTCCAGATTAAGCCCCAATCGACGGAAAACTATCTCGAAGACCGCCTTGGTTTTCCTCCGACGACTAGTCCAGATTAAGCCCCGAATCGACGGAAAATTATCCGAGACCGCCACCGTTATCCTCCGATAATGTGCAATGGATCAACACCGATGCACAACAGGAAGCTATCCACATTTTTCCAACTACAACCTCCTCGTAGTAATCAAGACAAAGATTTATTCTCGATTCCCGATTGTCAACAAAGAACTACAGTAGTCTAGCGACGACTCCTTGCCTTGATGGCATCTTAAGCCCATCTCCGATTACTTATCAACAAAGGCTTCACTTTCGAATGCCGCATATATGGTTAAAATCAATGCAAACCAATAACTTCATTCAAAAATGAACACGAAGTCTAACGTAGGACTCCTCCGATGGCATCTTAAGCCCATCCCCATGCTCCTTCCAAACGACCACAGCCTAGCAGACGGCTCACTCCCCAAAGATCGATCTTTCCAGATGGCATCTTAAGCCCATCCCCGCCAATTCTCCTATCGACATTCTCGAGTCTAGCGCACGACTCATCCCCCAAATAAGTATCCAAATGGCATCCGAAGCCCATTCCCGCATCATCCACCAATGAGTGCAAATTGTGTATTGAGTGTTCAATCATCTTCTACCTGTGTCACGAAGACAAGCGTGTCAATCTAACCCTCCAAAGACAAGAAGATTGAACAGGGCATGTCATACCCCAAAATTTGCCCTCCATCTTCTCAAGATATTTCATACATCCATACTCAAGGATTCCTCAAGAGTCGATCGACAAACTCTCTCCTAGACAATCAACCCAAACTAGGTTTGGTATCCTCAGTCAAGATGGACTTCCAACATCTCCAATTGTATTCATGCCTCCTCATATGTTTCAAAGATTCTCCATATCAAGTTTCAAGCTTCACAAGTCAAGTTTCGCATAATTGCTCGATGGTCAAAATCGTGTATTGGACAAAAGTCAAATATGGTCAACATACAACAAACTTCATAATTTTGGGTCAACATCCTCATTTTGAAGTTACATTCATCATTTGATCAAGGGTTGATCATGATTCATCAAGAAAACTCAAGATTTGCTCAAAAGTCAAACTTTCTAAATTAGGGTTTCTAGATGAAAAGTCAACTCGAACTTTGACCGATCATAACTTTCTCATACTTTCTCGTAAATTTTCCACCACCTCTTGTTTTGAAGGAAATTCAATCTCTACAACTTCATGTCTCACAAGAATGTCCAAAAATGCTTCATTTGAGAGGTATGGCTCAAAACATTGTGTCATTTTCAAAGTCAACAAAAGTCAACTTTTTGTTTTGAAGATATATTGAGCATGGAAACTCCAATTGAGATGAGACCAAAAGGTTGGTTAGGGGACTTTAGAGCTTTCCAAAAGTCCAAGAACACTCAAAATGTGGAAAATTGAGCAAGATACACCATTCACAAGTTGGGCAATTTTGAAGGAATGCACAAAGAGAAATACTTAAAATCAAATTTTTGCAAATGGGCTTGCTTTTTCTTCATCCAAACTTATTCCTCATACAATTAGGAATATCCAAGCCCAATGTCATTTTTATTTTATTTTTCTATTTAATTTGGAATTTATTCATTTAAATACAAATTAAATTTTAAAATAAAGTATAAAATCAAAATTAATTGCAAGATTGATTTTTATTCCTTCCTTGAGACCCAAGCAACTCACAAAGGCCAGCAAATTTCGAAATTTGATCAATATGGCAAGATTGATTGAAATTAATCAGTTTTGAAAATTTGATTTTGTACAAAATCAAATTTGATTTGCTTTGAATGTTGATTGATTCTTGCCAAAACCATCCCAAATCCATCCAAAGATAAATACATGATGCATACCTATCAAGAGAAGATGTAAAAATTGCTCTAAGAACCCTAACCTAATTCAAGAAACCGTGACTTACAAGCTACTAGTACCATCGATCCACCCATTTTCAATTGCTTTTGAGGATTCCTTTACATTCCTTGGGTGTTTCGAGTCGATCCACTCTTACATCATTCAAAACCATCAAGAATTCATCAAACACGATTTCGGTTTGTCAAGTTTCTTTCAAAATCGATTTTCATCATTCATGCATTATTAACCTGTTTTGATTGTTTGTTCATGTTTAGAATCAAGTTTGCAAGTTTATCCGGTAAGCCAATCGTGTTTCCATGGCCTCGAATCGTGATATACCATAGCTAGGGTTTCGAGTTCGAATTAGGGCTTTGTTTAAATGGAAAAATCGACCATGAGACCTATACCATCGTGTTCTAATGATCCCGTGAATCGAACCATGGCCTTAGAACTTATGTATATTATGTTTGCTTGATTTTTGAATTAGCTGTGACATAGCGCCGAATAATACCGACGCTAACTTTGAAAATTTGAACGGGGACGCCAAGCTTCACGCCGCCTGGAGCATCGTGAGCGACACTTGTTTTTCTTTCACTCGATCCCGTTTCAAACAAGGAGGCGCTTTGGTTCAGCTTGAAAGGCATGTGACCTATGGCAAGGTCCCGGGTTCGATTCTCCTCAGGACCATTTGGTTTTTCTCCTTTTTACAAACTTTTCCATTTTTTCTATTTTATTTTAATATTTGCATGTTATTTTAATTAATTTCACAATTTTATTTCTGCATTTAAAAATCATCAAAAATTAATTTTCTTTTGCATTTGTTTTCTAAAATCTTTATTTAATTTATAAATTAAAAACATAATTTTGCATGCATATTTATTTTTATTCATATTTTGCATTTAAATTACTTTTAATTAGTTTTTTATTAAATTGCATCCAAAAATCCCAAAATTTATTTTAGCATATTTATATTATTTCCAGATGTAATAATTTTCTCATATAAAATTTACATTTTTCTAACATTTTTCTCTTGTTCGATTAATATCGCATTTTCCGATTTCTCATTCTTCAGTCGATCCGATTCGCATAATTTTTTCTTTCTTTATCATTTTATTTTTCAATAATGTAACTGTTTATGGGATGTAATAGTTTAAATTAGGTTTTTATTTTCCGCATTTTAAATTATGTATCCGCCTAAAGCCTTGTAATAGCGTAGGATTTACCTTTCCGCATCTTTACATTCCGCATTTTAATTTCCGCACCCTATAAATTGTTAGTAACTAGGCGTATGGCAAGATAATAATGAACTTAGCCCACTAATTTTCAAGATAAAATATCTGAAATCAACACACTTCTTTCACACGCACCCCTTAGGTAATTCTCTTGTTGCTTTTAATTCAAATGGTCATGTCCTCGAACGTAGGTATTCTAGCACCGCTGCTTTCCAAACAAATCATCATAGTCCCTTCGATACAAAGATCATAAGACCCACGATGTCGCCCCGAATACATGACCTTGACCCTCGATTGTCGCCACTTAAAATGATGATAGTCCCTTCGAATGTGCTAGGATACTTCCTACAAGTTGCCTTCTATGACCATCCGATGTCCCTTCGAACGTCCCGCTTACATCCAACGAATGGAGCTACCTACTAACTAATGGTACGGCTACGCTATTCTAAAGGAACGAGAAGTAAAAAACCACCAATTCGAGTGGGTAAATAAGTCTTTTAGTTGCTTGCTCTAAACCAAATACTTTTCACACCATACACTCTTTTCAAAGTTCAAACTCTTTTCAAAAACGAACATTTCCAAACACTTTGTATACACTCCTACATGAGTCATTACAAAGTCAAAGCGAAATGCCTTTTCAAAACATTTTGTCAAACACACGTAAAGCAATTTTAAAAAGTGATCTAGAGTAACTAAGAGCCCGTAGATAACTACGGATGGAAAGGGTGCTAATACCTTCCTTTTCATAACCATTCTCCGAACTCGTAATCAAACGAAGGTCTTTTTCTCGTACTTTTACCTTCCCTTAATTGATAAAATAAAAGTCGGTGGCGACTCTTGCTATCCGCACATTTGCGATACAAACACAAAAAAGTCAGTTCACCGTATTACAGTGATGCCTCAATTTTGTTAAATGAAAATTTGAAACTCTGATTTTATTATTAATTACGCGGGGTAGAATTGGGGTGTTACAAACCACACCAACAATACCATCAATACCAACAACCACCCCAACAACATTACCAACAACAGACCTAACATCCATTAACCTCCCGCTAACCAACCCAACGATACAAGACCACCAACACTCAATCCCAACCCTAACCCCATCCTTAACCTGATTACCAACCCAACCAAATGCCTGCTTCACAATTCCAATACTCACATATGCCACACACCCAAGTACAATACACTGAACAAAGAGCATATGTCCAACCCCCTTATATGGGCCCATTAACATCTCACCTCAGCCCAGGCACTGGTGTTGTTGTACCCCAAAATTCACCCTCTTCTTTTTCGTATTTCTGGCTTATAATTCGATTGCATAAACATACTTGTGCATGCATATAATTTATCATGGGGTTACTAGCTCTTTGTGCCGAGGGTTTATGTTTGAAGTGATGTTTATCCTCCATGTGGAGTTCTCACTTGTTTCAGATTCGCGAAGTTAACAAGCTCTTCGTGCCGAGGATCTATGTTTGGGGTTCGTCTATCAACAGTCGTTTCTCCTTCCTTGTTGAGTTATCTTGTGCCTAGATCCGCGAAGTTAACAAGCTCTTCGTGCCGAGGGTCTATGCTTGGAAGCTATGTCTTCCTCCTTGTTGAGTTCTTGTTTGCTTAGATCTGCGAAGTTAACAAGCTCTTCGTGCCGAGGGTCTATGTTTGGAGTGATGTTCTTCCTCCTTTATTGAGTTCTCTTTGTTTAGGTCTGCGAATTTAACAAGCTATTCGTGTCGAGGATCTATGTTTGAAGTCTGTCGTTGCCCGACGCCTTCTCCCTTTTGAGCCCACCGTGTCAGGTGTCCCTTTACCCTTGATCCGGGTTGTTTATCAACAAGCGCCTGCGTAAGATCATTGGTTATTCTCATCTTCGTGAGTCGCTCTTTCATGGGTGTCCTCTCGATCATCCCTATAGGTCGCTTTAATACAAGTGTTCTCGTAATGCATGTTTGCGGTATATGTTTTCCTCTTATATCTCTATATCATCCTTGTTGGTTCGCTTCAAGACAATTATTCTCGTGAGCGAAACCCGAGTTCGCTTTGTATGAATTTGCCTCCTTTATTTCTCATCCTCACCGAGTCTCTTTCATGGGTGTCCTCTTCATCATTTTGGGTCGCCTAATACAAGTGTTCTCGTGAGCTAATGCCCGAGTTCTGGTATAAGTGTGTCCTCCTTATGTCTCTCCAGGTATATGTTCAAACAGAAAATCCAAAATATAATAATGTCCGCCGCCAGAGCGAATTTTACTTCATTTAAGTATTCAATCATCTTCACCGGTTGATTCGAAGGCTTGTGCCAATCTCACCCCTATCAAGAAGATTGAATGGGCGCTTGTTGCACCCAAAATTCACCCCTTCTTTTTCGCTTATAATTTGATTGCATAAACATACAGTAGGTGCATGCATATCATTGATCATGGGGTTACTAGGTTCAAAACATCCCAAGTACAAAAACGCGTGTTTCAACTATCTCGATCATTTTGAGCCAAGAATCAATGTTTCTGTCGCATTTACTATTTACAAGATTTTTGGTCGAAGCTATTTTGGCTTGGTTCCACAATCTCTGAATCATATCAATATGTCCTCCAGATTATCTGCTCAGTTGGAGGTCATTTCACAAGAAAACCGAATTTATTCGCTATTTCTTAATAAAGTGGATTTTGAGTTTTAAGTGCTTTGATAATTCGAGAGCGATCTCACAGCTCGTCATGTGTTTTCTTATGAATTTTGACCGCATGTCCTCTCATTTTATCTATAATTTTGTTTGAAATCTGAAGCAAATTATGTGAGGAAGGTCCCTGAAAATTCAATATCTCAAGAGGATTAAACTTTTTCATGAACCGTGTGTTCTTCCCACTAAAAGGTTCATATCTCTTAGCGGAAACTAGAAATTGAGGGGCCGATTTCTAAAATTCGATCAAACCCTTCTACAACTTTCTTTACAACGGGAGCTGATTCCTCATCGCTTAAGACCAGTATTTTATTCTTCGGATGTAATTTTGAGCTGAACCAAGCAATTTTCATCCGTACACAAACTTCAAAAATCATATCTCGCTTTGTTTTTATTGAAACGAGATGGGACCAATGCCAAAAGTTCACAAATTTTGTTAGCTTCAGTTATCTCGAAACACTCACTTGCAAATTTTGATCGAAGACCCTCGCTCGAGGCATTTTCTCCAAGAGCGATTGAGAATTTCGCATGCGCTTGAAAACCGTGTTGAAACTTCAAAATTCATATCATCTTGACCGCTCATCCGATCGCGCGAAATTTTGTTTTATACAAGCAAAATCACGCTCCGGACATTTTTGTTTACATCTGACTTCAAATTTGCACGGATTAGGTTGTTTTGGACCGTGTACGAAAATCATTTTGATAATCGCGATTAGGACTTAATTGTGGATCCGAGACACTCCAAAGCCCAATTTTTCATATTATAAATATATTTTACCACTCACAAAATGGGTAGAGAGAATCATTTGTTAAATTTGACCCAAGAGCTCTCACCTTTCTCTCTCAATTCTCTCTCAACTCAAAGTTGCACAACCACCTCCAACCACCAACAACCACCACCGGAATTCCAAAACCACCGCGCCGGAAAACTTTTTCTTATTTGTTTCTTCTTTTCTCCTTCTCCGGTACAGCCCCATACTCTTCTATTCCCTTTCAATTCTCAAGGATCAAATCAAGTTTTTCATCAATCAAGAACATTGAAGAGCGTTTATGGTGTCGAGGTGAAGAGTTGAGGTAACCTCTTCATCAATTCTCCAAGGATTCAAGATTCTCCTCTCTTATTATCATCAATTCAAATTTGATTTGGTATTTTCTTGGAGAATTACAAGATTTTTCTCATCAATTTCAACTCAAAGCTTCAAGTACAAGTAAGTGCTTATTTACTTAAGTGCTTATTTCAATCGATTTTTCAATTGTTGAATTTCTTGAAATTGAATATTGAGATTGCTTGAAAATTCCGTGTGGATTCCGATTATAGCATTTGTTTTGTCGAATTCATTGATCTTGATCCATTTTTGAGCCTTAAAGGTGTCGTGTGAAACTTTACACACTACACACACCTACACTTGTGTTGTGACTTTGCATTGTATTTAGGTACTTGATGAGCATTTGGATCATAAATTATATGATCATGCATCAAGTAATATGTAAATTTTTGATATGCATTGAATCATTAATTTGAGGCTTATTTTTGCATTGAAATTATGTTGAAATGTAGGAACTAACACCTAGTTTTTAGGTACACTTGCACTACACCTACACATTGCACACAACTCACATGGACACACTTGAATTCATACATTATGACATAAGTTACATCTTTGCATATCCATGCATTTGCATGTAAGATAGTTTAACTAATTTGATGTGGTGTTGTTCAACTTTGATGACATGAAAATATGTTGAAATTTCACTTTTCACAACACTTTACCACTTTGCACATCTAATTTCTTTCAACATTCTTACATGTTTGCATAGCATTTAGGTAGTATTTCATTGAGTATGTATCACTTGCACATGATATCACATACACTTACATTTTTATTCATCTAAATACTACAAACACACATTGGAAACAAGTTTATTTGAGTTTGGTGGAAAATAACATGACACTTTGAAAATTGATAAAGTTGGACATAATATTTGTTTTGGCTCTAACTTTTAATCCGTAATGAGTTTTTTCGACTTTTCTTAATGTAAATCATGTTTCTCGAGCCATCCAAAGCTCTCCACGCGAGCCGTTTCTTGATTTGGACATGTTTCGGTCAAATCTAGGAGCTTCTGACTTTTAGGCGAAAAATATATCTTTGAACAAGATTTGACCGAACCGTCCGCATTGTTGAGACCGTACGCGTGTGCATAGCTTCCGATATTTTTGATAAATCATTTTGATTGTTTTCTTTAGCTTATGCCTTGTATTTTGGTTCACTTTTCATATTTATCCATAATGGTGTTTTTTTGACTCGAAAAGTGTCGGAGCGAACCTTTTTTGTACACTACACACACATACATTTGTGGTGTTGATTTTCTTTGCATATAATGTCTAATACTTGTTCTAACTCTCAACTAACCTCTTGACTAATATATGGGCATGTTTAGGTAGTTGGATCTTTGATTTAGAACCCTTAATTGAGTCATATAATTAGGATCTCATGATAGCTAACCGTTAGAGCGACGATTGATCGCTTTGACTTCGCTTTTGTACTAATATGTTTTAACCGTGATTTTTCTTGTACATTTTTTTTGAAATCATTTAATAGGAATTAGCTACTGACTTTTAAAGCTCCATGTCTAATTTAATTCAATACTTACTTCCTCCTCAAGTTTTGATCATGTAACGATGTTTAAAAGCATGTTTCTCCTTCGTCACTTGAATTGATCAATCTTAGGAGTGTAATACCATGTGTTCTTAGAAACTTTATGTTATTTTACTACCATCTAATTGTAGTTAAATGTATATCTTATATTAGGATTGTAAATATAATTTCAAAGCTAACCTTTGATAGTTTGATTCTTAGGAACTAGTTTGTTAATTGTATAGTTTTTCTAGCTTCCTTTCGCATGTTTAAGTTGTGGTTTTTTTTCCTCCATTTGTTTAAATGTTTAAGAAATCTTTAGAACATGTAGTTTCTACCCTCTATTAGGAATTTACCTCTCATGCTTTGTTTCTTTGTAAATAATGCATTTTAAGTCATGTTAATGTAGATTTTTGATTTCTAACTACTCTAGGTCTCTAACTATGTTTAACATTGCATATGAGGATTATTGTGATGAACTTAGCTCGATTTTGATATTATTCATGGGTTATTTTGCATTATGTATGCGTTGCTGCCCGGTTTTCCATTCGTATGTTGCTATACACATTTACATTCCATTTCTTCACCTTTGGATCACATTTTGACATGTGATGTGAATATGCAATTGTATTCCGGCTTCCTTGTTATTTTTGACATGTTTGTTGACTTGTGCAAGGTATATTGAGGATGTTTTGGTTAGGTACCTAATCTTGGTACACTAACATACCACTTCTCCCGTGGTTCTGTTTGTGTTTGAAACGCATTGTGCTTTGTGTTTTCTCATATTACGAGAAACACATATTCTATTGCTTTGTCTGGATTGTAATTTCTTGCAGGTTCATTGGATATATGTCGAATGTGTATAGACACACATTATTGACCGTGCATATCGATGCACATACTTTTTCTGTATTATTTGGATAGTTTCTTGCAGGTTTATTGGATATACGTCGAATGTGTATAAACACACATTCTTGACCGTGCATATCGATGCACATCCTTTATCTGTATTGTCTGGATTACGATCTTGTACAGGTGTATTTGCTTCGGATGCGCATGACACACATTCCGATTATGCTTTTTGTGCCTCCGTACACTTCTCACCGGATTTCTTTATTGTGTGCCAGCAGTACTTGAAGTTTTCCGGAGTATTTTTTAGCTCGCAATGCTCTTCGGATATTTATCCGTTTGGTATTTATTTTACTTTCTTTACCGCTTTTCTAGAGAGCATGAGAAGTAGGGGTTTACCGCTTTCCTTGCCATGAGAAGTAGGAATAGAGATGTATGAAGGGGCTTCCGTAGTTGGAGCATGTTTAGGAACCCCTCTGGTTTATTTAAAGACCCATTTAGGGCGCTTCTGTTTGCTAATTGTGTTTGGTTTGTTTAAAATCCTCCATCTGCATAGGGAGGTAATTCTCAATAAGTGTTTATATTTGTGCTTGCATAGGTCAATAGTGGTTAGGACACCCGACGTGGCACCACCAAGCAAAGTCCCGCTTTTTATATTTCCTGCTATTGAGTCATGATGATATGATGGGCAAGCGGAAAGGGTCTGCAATCGACCCCCGCACAGTTCTAGTCCGTGTCAGCTCAGCACACGTGAATCGTGTTGCTTCCTTTATCGAGTCAATAATAAAAGTGGCAAGAGTTCCCTATTATGACTCTCCACACTTTCCTGGGGTTCACATTTATTGCAGAGCTCGCATCATTTGCTCTTCACACTTGACAATTCATGTCATGCGGTGATACTATTCACAGGAATCAGATGTCTCGGCTCCTGGTTGACTCACGATATGCTCGTTACTATTTGAGGCTATGGGACTTCCTCCTTTTCCCGCGCTTGTGTGCCATTTGTTTGTTTGCATTGCATTGTTTTTGTGCTTCTGCCAAAGCACTTGCTTGCTTCATCCCTTTTTGTCATCTTCGATTCTACATTAGGTAGTGAATCGAGATAGACATAGATTTAGGTTGTAAACCTTTGGCATGTTCCCTTAGGATTCTCTTGAATCTACATTAGGTAGTGATTCGAGTTAGACCTTAGGTTGTAATCCATGCATGATAACATTTAAGATAAATTTTGATAGTTTCCCTTGTTTGTTTTCTAGTTTCTTTCGCATCCTTGCATGTAATAAAACTAAAACTTGTTTTCTTTTTCCTTTACAAATCAAAATACTTAATAATGGTTCAAACTCCTTTTTCAAAGGTAAAAACAACCAACCAATGCAAACTCCTTTTTGCCTACGGGTTTTCTTTTGTGTTTAAAACTCTTTTTCATAAGTAAAAAAACACATAACCCGCCAAAATATATGAGCCGAACTACGGCGCCTAACTTTCCCATTGCACGGAATAGGCATCTTGTCACGGATCGATCGAGCAAACTTTGTAAATACTTCCTTCTTTTCCCGTGTTTTCTTTATTTTCTTTCTTTCACATGCATTCTCTTTTAGCATACAGATATAGCGATTAAGCAGAATAGATATGAACACACCCATTAGATAGAAAATGGATACCAGAGTACTACGGCGCGGGTGCTAATACTTTCCTTTGCGTAATAGATTCCTTACCCTATCTCTCGGTCGCAAGACCGGTCTTATCCCTTTCGTGTTTTCGCGATGCGTTATCGCTTTCTCCGCTTAGACAAAAACGTTCGATGGCGACTTCATTGATATAGTTATCGGATGATGTTCAGCCGGTTGTTTCAACTGGCTTCCCCAAGGAATATTCCCCAACCAACCCAACAAACCACCAACCATCACCATACCAAACCCCCCACCATTCATATGGGTGCGAGTCTCCAAACACCCAATTTCCTTTTTACCCCACTCATTCACAATCCACCTATACGGATGACGACTGCTATCGTCCCCAAATGGAACCTAACCCCCACCACAATGACCAAGCTATGAGAACATGGGAACACGTTTATACGAAAGCGGTACAACAAGCAATGCAGATCTTGAGGCATTCATGGATCTTGATCGCATTCACTACGAGCATCCATCAACCCATGAACAGGGGCCATCGACCCAACAACAGCCAGATCAAGAACCTCGCATCACACGAGTTAGGAGAGCATGCGCATGTGGAACCCATGGTCGTCTACACGTTCCGGGTCGCCGAGAATAAATTTATGTACTTGTTATTCATTGTAATGATAATTTATAATGCAAGTTTTTTTTAACAATATTGTCCTGCACTTTAATTTAAATTGAAAAAAAAATTTTTTTACCTAATACACATAGGCGTCATCTCAGATGGCTTTTCCCATGTGATTTACACATAGGCGCCATCTGAGATGGCTTTTAAGACAAAAAACACATAGAGGCGCCATCTTGATTGGCTCCTGCTTATTAAAAATCAATGCAGGAGCCATCTGTATGTTAAACCTGAAACGTGGTTATTTGGGTAATTAATTTCAATACATGGTTATTTGCGTTTTTTTAAACATGGTTATTGCAAAAAAAAAATCTTAAAAACATATCACAAAAGTTGAAAAGACCTTGTGGAAATAGATAAGATATAATTGGATTTTTAAAATACTCTTTTTTATTCTCTTTGGTTTTTCTACACTCTTCGACTACCTTTAATTATTTATACCTGTTAGCTGAAGATTTTGATATCTATGATTCGGAATGGAATCGTGGAGCTCGAAACGAAATGATATCATTGTTCGTTGGAATAAAGTGAATGTCATAGTTCGGGATGAAAGAATTGGCTCTTCGAATGGACCTGCTGAAACTTGGAGCTTCGAATGGAAATTATGATGATATATGTAAAGCAAGCTTCGAAATGGTAGTAGGGTTGTATCTGAGAAGTGAGTTCGAAGTCGAAGTGGTCAAGGCATTTGAAATTCAAAACGCGAGCGGGGTAATTGGAAGTTAGAATGTATGTGCTGGAGACGGTTCGAAGATGCGTGGAAGCAAGAGAGGCGCAGTGCTCTGCATGTTCTGAACGTGGCAAGATCTCATAAGCCAGACCGTTATGGTCGAAATAGTATAAATAGGAGTCTTAGTGTTAGGATTTCGTGTGTCATATCTATTGTACAAAAATTCAGTAAACATTCAAAATACCACATGGCTAGGGAAACGAATGCTCGAATGATGTATGTATGATTGCACCAAAACATTTATTATTCAATAATGCATCTTTATCTTTTCGGTTTATCTTTATCCTGCATCAATGTCTTTTAGATTCTTTACATTCAAAGTCATTTAACTTTCCTTGCATTCAAACGTTTTCTTCCATTTCGAAATCCTTTACTTTTCTGAAACTTTTACATTAACGCTCTTATTTTCCAGAAAGCTTTTACATACTTGTTTTTACATTCTTGTCTTTTACATTTCATGCCTTTACTTTGAAAAGTCTTTTTACATTTTAAAGTCATTTAAGTATTTCTGCACTTATATTTCTTCTGTAAATTGAATCTTTGTTTATTTACTCATTCAAGTCAATATTATGTTTCTTTATTTAATCATGGCATTAAGTTACTAAAGGCCGTGATCGAAATACATCGGACCTATATAAAACACTCTAAATATAAGCCTTAAACTTGAATCCTTATTTTGTTATTAATTCTATCCAAACAACCAATACCCCATAGGATCAATCTAGTCGATCCTGCAAGTTACCAGAGGAATTGAATAACAATTATAACGCTTATTCGATAGTTTGGAGGAATAGTTGTTGTTTCACCAGAAATCACTGTGAACAAATTGGCACACCTGGTGGGACCCATTGGTCGTTACAAATTAAAATAAAAATAAGGATTATAAGACATAACTATTATAAAAGGTCCTTCTGAGTAAACAAAGTTCATTGGTATATGAACCTTAGAAGTGGTAGAATAACTAATAGTAACCAACCCTTACCCAGAAGAAAACGAAATAATAGGATGTCTAATCCAAATAATCAACAAGGGGAACAAAATGCCCCACATGGAACAGGCACTAATTCGTCTGTTTCGACGGGAACGTCCAGCGCGATCCCTTCGAATGCACAGTCAGTTGCATCTTCGATTAGTAATATGGCCACGAACAGAACAAGTGGCATGTCAACAAACAATTCGGCTCTAGGAAATGCAGGGACCAATGGTGATCTTGGGGGACCTGTCCCACAAGGTGGGGTACAAACCGATTTCGCTACCCCACCACCAACTAGGCCACCCAGTTTCGATAGCAATAGACCCAGAAATCCCCCTTATGGGATGCCAACATCTTTTATGGCAGGTTTACAAACTTCGACTTCGAACACGTCACCACAATTAGGGTCTGGTTCTGGGGCTAACCAATTCATGACAAATAACCAAGGGTCAGTAGGTTATAGTGCATTGCCTATCCTAACCACAGAAAATCAGATAGCTTTTAGGCAGTTAATGGATGATAGTAACCATAATATGATAGGAGTGTTAGCGCAAACTATGCAAGAAATCTTTGCCCCAATAGTGCAAAATGTAATTGTGACAAACAGAGAAAACGCAGATAATATGAGTCGAATAGCAGATCTTCGCCCGCCAGAGAGGCGAGGCGTAACTGTGCATTGGTTCGAGCGACATACCTATCATCGAACAAGTTGTGATGACCCACCTTATAGGCCGCTTAGAGGGGTTAATTTGGGGCAAGGGCACAAGGGTAGATGCCCCAGTGATTCGAGAAGAACCACAAAGGGGATTAATAGAACCACTAGCAAGGGTCGAAAGATTAGATGCCCCAGTGATTCGAGAGGAACCACAAAGGGGATTAATAGAACCACTAGCAAGGGTCGAAAGATTAGAAGCCCCACTGTTTCGAGAAGAACAACCTAGAGGAGTTGTCATGGTGGGTCGAAACCAAGATGCTGATGCAGTCGTCCATAGAGTTCGAAATCACAATATCTTGGCAGAAAATAACCTAACCACCATGATAGAGAGGATTATGGCCCAAAACGGTATTAATACAGGGATTAGAAGGCCAAATTATGCCTCCCCTATAGCAGATTATGTAATGCATACTAATTTACCAAGGGGATACAAGATCCCTAAGTTTACAAAGTTTGCTGGAGATACTAATGAGTCAACGGTCGAACATATAGCCAGATATCTGACCGAAGCAGGAGACATATAGCCAGATATAGCCAGATATTTCCCTAGTTCCCTCACTAAAAATGCTTTCACATGGTTTACCACTTTGCCTCTTGGACCAATAGACACTTGGACCCTCTTGGAGAGGTTATTCCATGAACAATTCTATATGGGACAATCCAAGATAAGTCTAAAGGAACTAGCAAGTGTTAAGAGGAAGTTTACTGAACCCATAGATGAGTACTTAAATAGGTTTAGACTCTTGAAATCGAGATGTTTCCAGTAGTTCCTGAACATGAGTTAGTCGAAATGGCCGCTGGTGGCCTGGACTATTCTATTCGAAAGAAATTAGATACACAATACTGAGGGATATGGCTCATTATGGATAGGGTTCGACAAGTCGAAGACTAAAGCCTAAAAGGCCGTGGCTTTCAAAAGTAATAAAAAAGAAAGAGTTTCCTATGTCGAAACTGAGAAAGTCGAAGACTATCCTGAATTCGAAGAGGTCGAAATAGATCTCGCTGAGTTGAAACAGGCTCCACCTTACTCTTGTAAACTATTAGTTCCCACCAAAGGGAAAGAAATTGTTGAAAATGAGAAAAGTGATAAGTTCCCAAAGAAGGTATATATCTTCGATGTGACGAAGTGTGATGAGATTTTCGATTTGCTTGTCAAAGATGGCCAATTAATTGTGCCATCAAATGTCAAAATACCTCCTTTAGATCAAAGAAAGAAAAGAGGGTTTTGTAAATATCATAGTTTTCTAGGCCACAAAACCTCACAGTGTTTTCTTTTCAGGGATTTGATTCAAAACGCAATTAAGGAAGGCAGATTAAAGTTTGCTGACAAACCAAAAATGAAAGTAGATGAAGACCCTCCGACATTGCAGACACCAACTACTCCGAGCCTTCGAGCATTGGAGAAATCAATATGGTGAAGGCACCAAGGGCCACTACATCGAAAGAGGAAAGCACCGAGTGAAAGTTGGGTCGGTCAAGTCAACAATGGAGTCATCAAGACATCCACAAACAACTGAGACTTCGATCGAACCAGCCATCTGTAGTTTCGAAGGAATCCAGCATCGAGGGCCGTGAGGCCATCAAGGCCCGAGGCTAGAGAGTCCAGACAAAGCAACCTCCCTAAGAGAGATCCGAACCTGAAGTTCGACACTAAAATAGTGCAGAGTTCAATCCCAAGAAGAAAGCCCACAGGATGGGGAGATGATGATACAAAAGGAGGATAGAGATGGTAGCATTCCTCAGAGAAAGTCGATACCTTAGGGAACCCAAAGGAAAATTACTCGATACCCCCGTAGAGTTCAAAGATTCGGATCAAGACGCCAAACCATCGGGATGGGGAGATGATGTTGAAAAAGGTGAAGATGTGGATGTCAATATGGTGGATCTGGAGAGACCCTGTTCTGAGATGCAGGAAATGGAAAGATACCTTGAAAAGGAAAAATACAAAATGGAGGATGGCTATGCTGCAGACACCAGCCTCAAAGAATATCTCATGTTGTGCCACAAGGGAAATGCTGAAATGATGCTTTGTCCAAGATGCAACATCATATGCAACCAGAGGATTGCTGCAGAGTTCGAAAGGAAACAAAGGGCTCGAACTGGAGTAAATTGGCGCCAAGACAACCAATTATTTAGGTGCTACCCTAGAGCTGGGGAGAGTTTGTTGGAGTTCGTGGTTCGCTGTCACAAAGGGGCAACCAAGTGCCTAATTTGCCCAAGGTGCTCAGCAACATATGACCGTAACATAGCCGAGCGCTCAAACTATCCCTTCGCCCCATGCCGGAATCACAAGGAGGTTGCGATGAGTCAACACTCGAGGGTAATCATACTCAACGAAAGCCCTGATAGTCCCTACCCAAGAGATGCTCAAGGGTGACGCTCAAGATCCCCCGTATACCAACAGATAAGTGGTCGCAAGTCAAGACCAATAAGGGAAAGATAATGGAAAGGCGACGAAATGCACGCCACGCCATGGTGTATAGGAGGCTTTATCATCACAAGAGGGAAGAAATGAGACTAGAGAATTACAAAGGGAAAAATCCCATGTCTAGATCACAATGGCGAAGGCAACAACGAATTCGAAAGGCTGAAAGAAAAGCCTTGGCAGATAAAGGAGCGGCTTCGACCAGCAATAAAGAAGTGTCAAGTACCAACAAGCCAATTACAACAAACAATCAACCTGAAGATAAACCTCCAGTTAGTCGGAGACTTTTCTCCGAAACACAACCAGATGAATCGAAAAAATACACTCCAAGTCCAGAAGAAGACGAGGATATGCTGACAGATAACTTCGAATCGGAGGGGGAGTCATCACTCAATTTAAACTACAATGTGGTATCTGTACTACCATCCGAGTTTGGCCAAGAGACCAAATCAAGAGCATGAGGAAGAGGATACCATAGACTTGATGAAGCATGCACAGCTTTGCTACTATGTAATGGATAAACAGCGGTCAAGAGCGTAACGCATTCTTCGAGCACCCGAGCCAGAATGAAGAATCATTGAAGCCATTGTTCATTCGAGCAAAGGCCGGAGCCCATGGGTGAACAAGGTCTTAGTGGATGGAGGCGCCGCAGCTAATCTAATGCCTCAATTCATGCCGAAAAGTTAGAATTCAAGAGAGTGATGTCAAACCACACAACATGGTCCTATCCAACTATGAAGGGAAAGTAGGTCAAACGTTAGGAGTGGTGCAAGTGGATTTAACCGCTGATCGAGCAGCAGCCTACCATGTTCATGGTGATCGCCAAGGCCAATTATAACTTGCTGCTAGGAAGAGAGTGGATTCATGGCGAGGAAGCCTTCGCCAATGCACCAAAGGTTAGTTCTGGAGAGAAGATGGTATAGTTGAGAATATCGGCGAACCAGAGTTACTTTATGACAACAATCAATTTGGTCAACAAAAGGAATTATGACAAGTACCTGGCACGAATAGCCCCTTGCACCCCAAGTGACGAAACGAATGAAACAAGGGACGCACACTACTATATGACCCTTCGCCATGATGGCATGTATCGACGTAAAAATAATTATGGGGACGAAAGAGTCAAGACACTCAGAAAGACGGCCACCAGCCGAGTTCGACAATCCTACTCATGACTGAGTCCTCCTTCTTCGAAAGGATTTCGGCCTATATGGCTGAGAATGAATGGAAAGCGGCTTCAGAAGCTGAAATACATAATATCGTTGAAGTAAATGAAATGAAGGGAATGGTTCAAAGATTCACCCCGTGAAGAAAACGAATAGATCAAAGGCTTGATGCCATATATGACAAAGAACTTGGGCTTCGAAGGATCCTACAAACTCAGCGCCAAAACGTTAGCGCAGGATCCGCTCAAGAGGTGAATTTGGGGATGATAACACAAAGAGAATAACCTACATAAGCACAAAACTCACCCCAAGTTTCAAGCAAGAGGTGATCAAGTCCTCAAGAAAACAAAGATTGCTTTATGGGATTATGACGAAATGCCCGGTTGAAGAGAGAGTTAGTGGAGCATGACTCCCAATTGAGGATGGCAAGAAGCCCATCAAGCAAACTCCCAGAGATTCGCCAAAGAATGCTCACAAAGATCAAGCTGAGGTCGAAGGTTGCTGCTGCAAATTCATCGTAACCACAAGGTATGTCGAATGGTTAGCAAATATAGTACCGTATTAAGAAAAATGGTTCTCCGAGAATATGCATAGATTTTAGGGATTTAAACATCGCAACCCCAAAGATCAATACTCTATGTCCGTGGCGTAGATGTTAATAGACTATGCGCAGGTTCAATACCTAAGTATGCTAGATGGATACCGTTATAACCGATTTTTATTGTCAAGAAGATGTTGCTAAGACAAGATTTCGTATCCGTGAGCCTTAGGCACCTATGAATGGTTAGTGATGCCTTTTGGTTTAAAAAATGTCAGCAACTTACCAAAGAGCAATGAATTCCATTTTTCATGATTTTATTGAGACATTTATGCAGGTGTATATTGATGATATAGTCATCAAATCTATCTCTGCAGAGACCCACCTGCATCATTTGAGCCAATCATTCGAAAGAATGAGGAAACATGGCTTAAAAATGAACCCCCTTAAATGTGCATTCTTTGTGCAGGCTGGAGATTTCCTGGGCTTTATGGTTCACAAAAAAGGAATCGAAATCAACCAGAATAAGACCAAAGCCATTATGGAGACTAAAGCACCCACATCGAAAAGGGAGTTGCAATCTCTGCTGGGGAAGATTAATTTTCTCAGAAGATTCATTTCGAATCTAAGTGGGAAAACTCAAGCTTTCTCTCCACTACTTCATTTAAAGCAAGGCCAAGCCTTCGAGTGGAACGAAGCACATCAGGAGGCCTTCGACAAAATTAAAAGATATCTCTCTCAGCCTCCTATCTTGTCTCCACCTTCATGGGGAAAGCCCATGAGATTGTACATATCTGCTTCTGAATTTACTATAGGTAGTATGTTAGTACAAGAAGATAGTAATGGCATCGAAAGAGCCATATATTATTTAAGTAGGTGTGAATGATGCGTAAACTAGATATAGTAATATAGAAAAGTTGTGTCTTTGTTTATACTTTTCTTGTATGAAACTTAAGTATTATATAAAGCCCGTTGATGTTTATGTTTCATCTCATTTCGATGTTATCAAACACATGCTTTCAAAACCAATAATGCACAAAGCAGAGTTGGTAAATGGGCTTTAGCCTTGACAGAATATTCTTTGACTTTCATGCCTTTAAGAGTCGTGGAAAGGTCAAGTAATTTCGATTTCATTGTGGACCATTCATTGGTCGAAAAGCCCGCATGGGTTACGCCGAAATGCAACCTGGAAGCTATACTTTGATGGTTCGACCAGAGAGGCGGTGGTGTGGAGTTCTCATAATTTCTCCGAAGGAATTCCAACAAAATTCAAGTATAAGTTAGATGGTCCTCGCTGTTCGAACAACGTCAATAAGCGCCATTGTTGGACTTGAAGCTTTGTTGGAATTGGGGCAACTAGAGTCGAAATCAAAGGTGATTCAGTTAGTGGTCAAGCAGATAACAAAGGAATATAAATGCATAAAGGAAAATCTGATGACATACTTTGTCATAGTTAATAGGCTACTCAAGAAATTAGAATACATGGATATCCAACATATACCCAGAATAGAAAATCAAGAAGCAAATGACTTAGCCCAATTGGCTTCAGGGTATAAAGTTTCTGCCAAAAACTTGGAGGATTTGGTCAAAATTAGAGGTAGGGTTATGGCTACCAGACTCATACCATCAGATTTAGAAAATATTAAATTGGGATGTGGTGATAAATATGGACTCGAAGTATTAGCCATAAATACCTTATCAGATACAGATTGGCAAAGTCCATTAATAGCATACTTAAAAAATCCAACATTAAATGTTGACAGAAAAATAAAATATAGAGCATTATCATATGTCCTCATGGGAAATGAATTGTTCAAAAAGACCCAAGAAGGTGTATTACTTAAATGCTTAGGAGAAAGTGAGGCATATTTAGCATTATCAGAAGTCCACAATGGGGCATGTGGGGCACATCAAGCAGGCCATAAAATGAAATGGTTGCTATTTCGATATGGGATGTACTGGCCCAGTATGCTCAAAGATTGTATAGATTTTGCTAAAGGGTGTGAAGAATGCCAGAAACATGTAGGAATTCAACATGCCCCTGCAAGTGAGTTGCATTCGATCATTAAACCATGGCCCTTTAGAGGATGGGCATTAGATTTAATAGGAGAAATCAATCTCGCTTCATCTAAAGGTCGAAATATATCTTGTGGAATAGACTACTTTACCAAGTGGATCAAGCAATACCATTAATAGTTGTAGATCAAGAGGCTATTATTGAGTTCATACAGAAATAAATTATCTATAGGTTCGGATTGCCAGAAAGCATAACCACGGACCAAGCTTCTGTATTTACTGGTAGAAAGATGCAAGAGTTTGCCCAAGAAATGGGGTTTAAATTGCTAACATCAACACCATACTATGCTCAAGCAAATGGTCAGGTCGAAGCAGCCAACAAAGTGATAATAGGTTTGATAAAGAAACATGTTGGTAAAAAACCAAGAAATTGGCATAGGACTTTAGACCAAATACTACGGGCCTGCAGAACATCTCCTAAAGAGGCTACTAACACCACACCACAATAACATTTGGTCATGATGCGCCTTACCTGGAAATTCATCTACAATCGCTCAATCCAAAGACAAAATGAAATCCCATCTTCTTTATATTGGGAAATGATGATGAATGAGTTAGTTGAATTGGATGAAGTTAGGTTACATGCATTGGAAATCCTGATGAGGCAAAAGGAAAGAGTAGCCAGGGCATATAACAAAAGGGTGAAAGGTAAAATATTCAATGCTAATGACTTAGTTTGGAAAGTTATACTGCCCATGGACAAAAAGAATAAAACGTTAGGGAAATGGTCACCTCATTGGGAAGGACCTTTTTGAATAATGAGAACTTTTTCAAATAATGCGTATGAAATCAAGAGTTGGCGATGATAAGCGAATCCTAAAGGTAAATGGGAAATATTTAAAGAAATATAAGCCACACCATGGAGATTCGAATATTAACAACGAATCATAATAATATAAAGAAATGCCAAAATGGTGATTTAACTTGCCAAAATGGCGTTGTTTAAGGTGTTACGCATAAACATTGAAATACAAGATTCATTAAACAAACAATTTTCGTAAATGGGTATTGTTCCTTAGTCGATCAAGATACTCCGATAAGACTCAAGCCTTTGTTGAGTGAAGCGCTTGGTCTTTCTAGGATAGCAACTTCACCCTTAAATTGCTCACCGCTTGCCTCGCAAGTCCTTTATTAAGGAGCTCTTCAATCGATTGCCAAAAATGTTGGTTTCATATGCCACCGTTGTTGTTGGGCCTCCTTAATTTTACTTTGAAGTTCTAGAACTGCTTTCTCCCAGAAGGATGGATTGAGCTCAAGGTCATAATCGCCTTTAGCTTGTCGGATATGCGTATGCTCTTCAACTTCTTTAGAAAGCTTCAAGCATGCCGATAAGCGGCCCATTGCAGCTCGCTTTCTTGAACCTTATTGGTAGCAGATTCATCTTGAGGAAACACCCAATCACGTTGTCTATTAAAGATTGAAGTTCGAAAAGAATGGTGCTAACTTCCGAGAACAATTGGTGAGGTCGACTTGGTTGTTAAGTCCCTTCATGATAAAACAGTCAATCGCCTTTCTTGAGTACTTCAAATAAATCCACATCTAGGATTGTTTTCCTAATCTTGTGAAGAAGTACAACCCTATCATCGGCGTTGAATCAAGAGTCGAACCAACACCACCTTAGGAAGAGGAGTATCCTCCGAGCCGCCTTAGCCTTCATGTACCCAATAGGTCTTCGCTTTAAAAGGGCTAACTCTTCCTCACCGCTTGACGTTGAGAGGACTCAGAAGTTCCATGCGCAATGGAGTCACATCCATTTCGACTTCCATTGGCTCATTGGTAGGAGCACCATCACCTTCATTATTTTCTTCCTCATCTTCTTCATCACTAACTAGGTCCACGACTTCGATGTCATCGCTTCATTATCGTGATTATCGACCGCTCCTTCACTTGAACCGCCTCGAGCATCTTCTCCTCTTTCGCCTTAGATCCTTCCTCGCTAGAATCTTCGCCTCTTGAGAGGCATTGGCTTTTTCCTCTTCGGCTTGAGTTGCCTTTTTACTCTCGAGGGATTTCGAGGATTTTTTTGAGAAGTTTCGGAGGCACCTCCTCAAAGAACTTCGTGTGTTGGTTCATTTGTTTTTAAGAGGAGGCGGTGCCTTGGTCATCCGGCTGTTCGAAGCCCCGCTTGGAACCGCCATATTGAGGAGCCTTTGTTTTGCACCAGACACTTGAATCTCCATGAGGAGAAGAATGGATCGGAGCACTGCTTGTGGGGAGGAGTCAAGTAGTCGAATCGGAGTTGAATCATCCTACACAAATAAAGAAAGATTAGAAACTTACAACTAAGGTACGAATAATCTTCTTTTTTTTGAAGAATTCGAAGTGAATTCACCTGTGGATTGTCTGAAGATATATTGCTGTCTATATGTTCCAACATTACGTTGAAGGTCGAAGGTGGATTTTTGGATTTTTGGAAGGGAGCAACATCCCGGAATCAAGTCCGAGACGTTAGTATCCTTTGAAATGTCTTTCTTTGCTTCTTCTTCAGTTGGTGAACTTTCCCCGCCTTGAGAGTCTTCCCACGTACTAGGCTTTCGGGAGTAGTTGGTGGGAGTTTACTAGTCCGAAATGGTACAAACATAAATTAGACTTCAATCATAAATTTAAGCCTATTCAAATACCGTAATAAACTGCTACTTTTTGGGGTCGGAGCAGTTGTTGGAGTTGGAGCAATGGTGTTTGTTGTTGTTGTTGTTGTAGTTGCAGGAGTAATTGTTGGAGTTGCTTTGGGCACATCATCATTGGTTTCGATGGTTTGTTGAGAGTTGCTTCCCTCCTTGGTCTTCGATGCAACGGTCTTGATTCTAATGGCTGAAAATCGAAACAAGTAAGGTAAATGTTAAAATAAAGAAAGTAAGAATTATTTGGGGATTTCCCAAGCATTCGCACCGCGCCTTCATTCGAAAGAATCGACATGGCGTAAAGGTCATAGCGAAGATGCCCTGGAAATTATGGAGCAAAGGTCGAGCCCATGTCACGCCTCGATGGCTTTAGTTTCTTTTGAGATCGATACTTGAACATCTCTTTGCAAGTTAACCACCAAGGGTATGGGGGAAACCAAGCCAGAGCTAGTTCTGAGGTAGGTAGTTTTGGAAACTTAGGTGGATGCATTTCGAAAGCCAACCTATACCTATCCTCGTGTGACAACCTCAAGGAAGTCTGACTTAGAGACTTTTTCTTTAAATTTTTCCTTCAAGGTTTGGGACGCTCGATATACTGTGGACTCCAAGCGTGTGGAATCATAAGTTGTTTCGAAGTAATTCTGAAAAGCTTTAATCTCTTGAGCATGAGTGAACATACCTTTCTTTTTGTGTACCGCACATCGAACGCAGTGGGCTTTTTGATGGTGAGAGTGTCAAACATATAAGTCTGGTAGAATTTAGTCCACCAATCCAGAAAACCCTTTGATGAAAAATGAGTTGGTTCAAAATAAATTAATTCAAACTGGGCAAACTCTTGATATTGTTCCCGCTGCAGTTTAGCTTCTCTGGCCTTGAAAGTTCGACCGGAGGTAATAGCGCTCTGGGTTTGGAAAAGGGGTTCAGGGATTAGTTGACATAAACCAAATTGTCTTGAAACGAAGTTGGGTTGATAGGCAAACAGAAGGATTTGGTTCTTGGTCGGATTAATTCTTGAGGAGATTAGTCTTGGGAGCAAGAAGGCTTTCCAGAGGTCTTGGATCTCTTTACTCTTAGCAGCCTCCGAAAGGGACATGGTGAACCATGACGGTCCATGAGTCCTCGAAGCGAAAGGTGCCATAGTCTCTTCGAACTTATGCTTTTTGGATAAGAGCATAATATATTGTGAGAATAGAACCTAGAAATCAGCCTTATCATCACTTGGAGTCAGTCTCCTTAGCCTTGTGCCTTCAACATTTCGATCCGCTATTTCTGGATCTTGCTCAACAATGGTATCACGGTGGAGAGTGAAGATTCGAACATGGCATTTAGCCATAATCGAGCAACAAGGGACCAGCTAGCAAGATATTCTTAGGAGTGTGAGATTTCAGTTCAAACAAATGATCTCGAACTTTCATAGAGATCAACCAAGAATAGCTCACTCAAGCAAATTCTCCTGCTGCTGTAAACCTTGCTAGAGGAATAAACCCATCGCTACTTGTAGTGACCTACCGCAAAATACATATTTTGATAACCAAAGGGTGAGGAAGGCAATATGCTCTACGCCCGATACACTATCACCTTCAGGTGATAATGATTGATAAACTTGGAGAAGCTAGCCAACTTGACGTCAAGTCAATAATCCCGAATGGTCTTCGTAATCGTGATATATGTTTCTCCCACCGTGATAAGCCCGTGATAGCGCTTATACCAAGAATGTAGGTGTGATTCTCCTGAAGGTGAAAGGTATTATAAGTACTATCCCAAAAGTACAAGGACGCAAATAGCGAGGGTGGCTGAGGTGAAGCCCGGTTTCGACAACTTAATTAGATTGTAGATCCTAGCTCCTCCCATCGATGGGATTTCTTAGTTCCACTTTAGCAAACCAGCTTTTGGTAAGCTATATCGCAGAGGGCAAGATCGAAACGTTTAAAGTTACTTTTAACATAGTCCAAAATAAAAGGATCTTTTGGGGAACCACTGGGTTTCTACGCTTTTGAAGCAGAGGGTTCATTCACATTCTCGGCCCTAGACTAGGGTTTCCATCGTGTTGAACAAAGGTTTAAAATCATAGCAAACAGAAAGATAGTCCGGTGTCTTTCAGATCTCAAAATCGTAAGAGGGCCCATTAGGCAAACTCTTCCGTAGCATTGTTTGGGATTAATACCGAGAAGAATATAGGAGTTCTTTCTTGAGATTCCTTGGGAATAAGCACGGATTGACCTTGGTGAATACCGACTTTGCTTTCCAGGATCGTTCCAGCGTTCTTGTTTTTCTTCGTGGAAATCTTCTTCATCTGGGATGTTGTTGAAGACATTATTGGAAGTTGTTAAGAACTTAGGGTTTAGACGAGAAGAGAAGAAGAAAAAATAGATTAGAGTGTGGAAAAGATTAAAAGACTAAAGATGTTTAGTTTTATAGTAAGGAAGTTGAAGCACTCATCAACTAAAACTAAGATACGTGGAGGACGTGGGTTGGACACGGAGTGAGGTGGCGAAGTGAGCATTGGTAATAAGCATGATTAAAGGTAATCATTGTCTTTAATAATCGCACCATACCGGGCAATCGCTTTGAAGCGGTTCGAAACCCAAGAGCCGTCGGATCGACGTAGTGGAAATCATATATGTGTCATGATTACTCGTGGTCACATCAAAATTAGGATGTGTTTAAAATAAGTATTTCTGAAGAGATTCAAATACATATTTTAAAGGGGCATTTTGTTAGTCAAGATTTTGATATCTATGATTCGGAATGGAATCATGGAGCTCAAACGAAATGATATCATTGTTCGTTGGAATAAAGTGAATGTCATAGTTCGGGATGAAATAATTGGCTCTTCGAATGGACCCCAAACTTGGAGCTCGAATGGAAATTATGATGATATATGTAAAGCAAGCTCAAATGGTAGTAGGGTTGTATCTCGAAGTGAGTTCAAGTCAAGTGGTCAAGGCATTTGAAATTCAAACGCGAGCGGGATAATTGGAAGTTAGAATGTATGCCTGAGACGGTTCAAGACGCGTGGAAGCAAGAGAGGCGCAGGTCGCATGTTCGAACGTGGCAAGATCTCATAACCGCTATGGTCTAAATAGTATAAATAGGAGTCTTAGTGTTAGGATTTCGTGTGTCATATCTATTGTACAAAAATTCAAGAACATTCAAAATACCACATGGCTAGGAAACGAATGCTCGAATGATGTACGATGATTGCACCAAAACTTTTATTATTCAATAATGCATCTTTATCTTTTCGCTTATCTTTATCCCGCATCAATGTCTTTTAGATTCTTTACATTCAAAGTCATTTAACTTTCCTTGCATTCAAACGCTTTTCTTCCATTTCAAATCCTTTACTTTTCCTCAAACTTTTACATTAACGCCTTATTTTCCAGAAAGCTTTTACATACTTGTTTTTACATTCTTGTCTTTTACATTTCATGCCTTTACTTTGAAAAGTCTTTTACATTTTAAAGTCATTTAAGTATTTCTGCACTTATATTTCTTCTGTAAATTGAATCTTTGTTTATTTACTCATTCAAGTCAATATTATGTTTCTTTATTTAATCATGGCATTAAGTTACTGAATGTCGTGATCGAAATACATCGGACCTATATAAAACACTCTAAATATAAGCCTTAAACTTGAATCCTTATTTTGTTATTAATTCTATCCAAACAACCAAAACCCCATAGGATCAATCTAGTCGATCCTGCAAGTTACCAGAGGAATTGAATAACAATTATAACGCTTATTCAATAGTTTAGAGGACTAGCAGTTGTTTCACCAGAAATCACTGTGAACAATACCATGTTAATGTAAGATGTCTAAAAAAGTGTGTTTAAATGATATCCATCATATAAGGAAAGTTGGGATCCGAAAATCTCTTTCTACCTTTGTTTCCTTTTTGTGCCATGTTATCACTTTTTGGTTAATAATGTTCATTACTTATCCTAATCGTAACTTTCTGATTGGAATTATTTGAGAAACTAAATCGTTGTCACCTTTTCACTATGCTTGGTCTCACTCGCCAACTACCCTAACCATCTTCTTTCTGACCAGGTTTCGTGACCGTACATCCAATTGTTACTGTTGTTTCTGCTGTTAGATTTCCACAAAAAGCAGTTTGCACATTTTACGATGTGTCATATCAAATTTGTTGCCTTTCTTCAACGATCAAACACTTAAAAAATAGTGGTCTTCTCATGTTGTACTCCAAAATTCGCCTTCTTCATTTTTTAATAAATAATTGGCTTACATTTAACCTATAGGTGCATTGTATGCATATCATTAATCAAACGGTGATGAGATTCAGAGCATCTCAATTTGTGGAAGAAACTGCGCGTTTCGGCCATTTAGATTATTTTCAAGTCAAAAATTGACATTTTTTGATTTGTTTACTTGATGCAAGATTTTTTGGTTAGAAGATCTTCTCAGGTTGGTTCCATGACCATTGGGGCCATTTCAATATGTTCGCAAGTTCATCTGTTCAGATCGGAGGCCGTTTCGTCAAGAAAAGACTTTAATCGATCATTTTCTTCATAAAGTGAATTTCTGGTTTATTTGCATTTCTGGCGCTCCTGAAGGCATATCTCTCACTGTTGATATTTTCACAATTTTCTATTGACGAGTCCTCTCCATATTATCTACAACTTTATTCCAAAGTAGGAAGTCAATTGTGTGAAGAAAGTCTTTAAGGAAATTGATCTTTCAATGGGATAAACCGAATTTTAAGGCTAAACCGTGTTCTCGGTACACTAAAAATTCATAACTCCTCGGATGAAATATCAAATTGAGTGGGTCCGATGTCTAAAATTCCGACTTAAAGTCCTCTTCGACTTTCGTTCACAAGCCGAGAGCTGATTCCTTACCAATCAATACCAGAATTGTATTCTCTGGAGTTGATTTTGAGACTAACCGAGCATTTTTCATCTGATGCGCCACAGTCAAAAAATCATATGTCGCTCAATTTTTATCAAAACGAGGCGGGACCAGTGCCAAAGTTCACAAATTTTGTTGGCTTCGATGTTCATTCACATCCCGAGTTCGGATTTTGATCAGAAGATCCTCGTTTGAAGCAATCTTCACGAGTAACACAATAAAAATTATGCATGTGTCAGATGCTTGAAAAGTGTGTTGAAATTTCAAAAATTCTTATCACATCAACCGTTCATCCGAATGAGTCAAAATTTTTACTCAAGCAAGCAATTTTGCATTCCGGACATTTTTCGTTTATAGTCTGACTTCAAATTTTGCACGATTCTTAATGTTTCGGGCTGTATACGAAAATTATTCTGATAATCGCTATTTAGGCCTGATTATGGATCCAAGGCACTCCAAAGCCCAACTTTGTCACCTATAAATAAAATTTGCCTCTCACAAATTAGAGGAGGAGAATCATTTTTCAAATTTTCACCAAAAACTCTCACTTTTCTCTCTCAAAATCAAGAACAAAAAAGAAGAATATTCCTCTTCTTTCACCCCAACCCAACCTCTCTCTCTCTCTCCTTGGCCAAGAAACCTAGAAACACGATCACGCCTTACTCACCGGAGCTCGGTCCGACCTCTCCCTCACCGAAAACCAACCGATTTCCTCCGATCTCACCGCCTCCTCCTGGCCGTCCTTCCCTCTTCCGATAAAGGCTCGATCGCAGCTCCTTCTCATGGCCTCTCCGCCCTTCCTCCTTCGCCCAAAGAACTCGACTCCACTTCCCATGCCTCCAGCTCGCCAGCCTTGCATAAGGTGGAATCCTCTATTTCTCCTCCTCTAATTGCTCTGGCCTCTACTTCTTCCTCTCTACAAGCTTGGTTTTTGGTAGTTTCTTCAAGAATCAAGGTTTTCCTCTCTTATTTTCATCAATTCTCATCAAAATCAATGATTATCTCTCCAATTCTCATCAATTCGAGTTTCAATTTCTTGATTATTCTCATATTCTCCTCTGATTCTTCAAGATTAAGTAAGTGATTCTTCACATAATCACTTATTTTTAGTGATTTTTGAAAAGTGATTATCCTTGAATTTAATCTTAGGAATTCATCATAATTGATTTGTTGAATCCGATTCTTGATTTGTTGCTTGGAAATTAATTGAATTAAACTTGATTTTGAAACGTTGTTGTGTCGATGTGAAGGAATTTTGTACATAGATCATACATACACTTGCATGATGTATTTTCTTTGTACATAAACTACTTGAATTGATCATTTGCATCATGAATTGTATGTTCATGCATTATATTGCATTTAGGTTGAATAATTGAGTTGAACTCATGTGAATTAAACTTGATTTGTGAACATTATTGTGTCGAGATGTACATTTTTGTGCATTAAGCTTGTATGAAGCATTTTCATTGTACATAAGGCATTGATGTTTGGTTTTTGGTTTGTGAATTTCATGTTCATGCATTAGTTTAGGCTTGCATTGAATAATTGAATCGAATTCATGTGTCGAAGCTTGATTTTAGTGACTCGAAAGTGTGTCGAGGCCTAGTTTTTATGCATTTTTTCATGTGTTGGTGATGCATTCTTGATTGATTTAATTGAGTCATTATAATATGTTGAATTCTTGATTCTATTTGACTTTAATTCATGCATTTCATCATGAATAAATGTGGTGTAGGTTGATTACTCATCCATTTGCATTTGTATGTCATCCATTTACATTTCATTCATATTCATGTAGCATTTTCATTCATGAAAGTAGCATAAATACATGATTAAACATGCATTTTCATGCATTCTTTTTTCATTCTAGCCTTGATTAATTTTGCATAACATGTGCATAATAAATTATCTTGAAATATTTGCCTCATGTATGAATTTAATATCCAATTTTCTTTCATTTCAAAACCCTAAAAAAGAATGAGAATTATAAATTAATTCGATACATGATTTTCACTTTCCATAAGTCTTTTTAGGCATTTTTGTTCATCGAAACTCGTTTTTCTTCAAAGGTTCAACGAAGCAATACTTGTTCGCAATGTTTTGGCATGGTTTAAAACCTTTTTTGATGGTTTCGGAACCAAATTTCAAGTGAAACATGCCTAAAACGGTGTTGCTTCCCCGTTCCTTTAAGGTCCGAAAAACGTCGCTTCCACTCGGAATTAATTAAAACCGGTCATATTTTTGAATTCGTTCACGCTTTTGCAAGCAATAATATAATTTTTAATCAATTCCGAGAAGTTGACTTTTTTTCTCCGATTTCGAATAAGTGCTTTCTCAAGTCAATTTTCGAATTTTTACTTCACTTCTTGTATTCTTATACTAGCTTATTATCACGTGATTAATCGCTTTTGCATTTAGTGCTTCCGTTAAAGCACTTGCTTTGTTATTTCTGACACTTTGTTGCATGTGCGAGGTACATTAAGCATTATTCTTGAGATTTGTATGTGTTATGACACATATCTTGATCTTGCACACATGTGTGTGCATCTTTTATCTGAATTGTTTGGTTTTCACCTTCTTGCAGGTTATCAAATCGATTTAGATGTGTACGAACGCACATTCCAATCCTTGCACACATGTGCGTGCACTCTTTGTCAGCTTGTTTGGTTTTCACCTTTCTTGCAGGTTCATCAGATGTGTATTGATGCACATTCTGATATTTGCGTATGATACACATTCTTCTGTCTGCATTGTCTGGATTGTAATTTCTTGCCGATTCATTGGATCTACGTCGGATGTGTATTGACAACATTCTTGACCGTGCACATCGATCCACATCCTTTGTCTGTATTGTCTGGATTGCAATCTCTTACAGGTTTATTTGCTTCGGATGTGTATTGGCACACATTTCGACTATGCTTTTGGTGTCTTCGTGCATTGCGCACCGGTTTTCTTTATTGCGTGTCAACAGTACTTGAAGTTTTCCGGAGTATTTTTAGCTTGCTTTTGCTTTAACGGATTACTATCCGTTTGGTATTTTCTTCTTCCTTTTTATCGCGTTCTTTTACCTCTTTTCTAGAGAGCATTAGAAGTAGGGTTTTATCGCTTTCTTTTTCCATGAGAAGTACGATTAGAGATGCATGAAGGGGCTTTCGTAGTTTGAGCATGTTCAAGAACCCCCTGGCTTGTTTAAAACCTCTTTCGTGCAAAGGGAGGTACATTTCAGTATGTGCTTATCATTTGTGCATGCATAGGTCATGAGTAGTTAGACAGCCTGATATGGCACCACCATAGCAAAGTCCTGCTTATGATACTGATGATATTGACATATGATGATATGATGGGCACGCGGAAAGGGTTCGCAATCAACCCCCGCATAATTTTAGTCTGTGTCAGCTCATCTCATGTGAATCGTGATGCTTCTTTTATCGAGTCAATAAAAAGTTGCAAGAGTCCCCTATTCCGACTCTCCACGCTTTGTCATGGGGTTCACATTTACATGCTTTAACACCCGCACTCATATGCTCGTCACACTTGATAATTCATATCATGTTGTGATACTTTTCTCCCATAGGAAACTCCTGGTTGACACGTTTATTTCCATTCGTGGCTATAGTTTTCCTCCAAAAGAAGGCTCCTGGTTGACTCTAGTATACTCGTTACCGTCGCAGGCTATGGGACTTCTTTCATCTTCCCCACGCATGTATGTATCATTTATTTGTGCATTGCATTATTTGCATGCTTCTGCCAAAGCACTTGCTTGCCTCATCCCCTTGCATCCCTTGTTCATTCAACCAAGATGGATCTTAGGATAGCTTCCCTTAGGATTGCTCGACTAGAGCAGTCCTCGAGCTTAGACTTTATCCTTAACCTTAGGGCCATCTTTACATGATAACATTAGGTAGAATTAGTTAGTTTCTATTGTTTTCTTCTTTCTTTGCATCCTTGCATGTAATAAAACTAAACTTATTTTCTTTTCTTTGAAAATCAAAACACTTAATAATGGTTCAAAACTCCTTTTCTAGGTAAAAGCAACCAACCTCATCGCAAACCTTTTCTCCCACGGCTCTTTTGTGTTTAAAACTTTTTGAATAAGGGTGTTCCCTTTCGAATCCAAGCAAATTTCTAAGTGTGCGAGCGGCCGAGCATAAGACTTCTTATAGCTGCAACGCCAAGCACAAGTTGCAATTGTAAGGATGCGAAATTGAACTTCCCATAAAAAACATTACAACCCACCAACACATATGAGCCGAACTATATCGCTCTAACTTTCCCATTGCACAAGGGAATACGTAGGCATCTTGTAGCGCCTCGAAAAATTTACGTTCGGTACAATGAAGTCGTGTTGTACCCCAAAAATTTACCCTCTTCTTTTTCGCATTTCTGGCTTATAATCCGATTGCATAAACATACATGTAGTCGCATGCATAGCATTGATCATGAGGTTTCCAGGTTCAAGGTATTCCAAGTGGAAAGAAAAAGAGTTCATTTGCTTATTTCTCAATAAAGCGAATTTCGAGTTTTCGACACGTTCTGAGCACTCTAGAAGGCGTATCTCTCACTCGCCTGTATTTTCGATGATTTTAGACCAACAAGTTCCTCTCATTATTATCTATAATTTTCGTTTGAAAGTAGGAAGCAGATCTTGTGAGAAAGGTACCCAAGGAAATTGATTTCTCCAATGGTTTAAACTGAATTTTAGTGCTGAACCATGCATTCTGCCCACTAAAAACTCTATATCTCCTATCTAGAAAATTGAAACTGAGTGGGATCAATTTCTAAAATTCTATATTGAAGCCCTCTAAAACTTTCATTTGCAACTCAAGAGCTGATTCCTCACCAATTAACACTAGAATTTTATTCTTTGGAGTGGATTTTAGGCTGAACCGACTATTTTTCATCTGACACGCGAACTTGAAAAAATCATATCTCGCTCGAATTTTATCAAAACAAGGTGGGACCAGTGCCAAAAGTTCACAAATTTTGTTAGCTTCGATTGTCTCAAAAAGACTCATTGCAAATTTTGACTAAGACTCGCTCGAGGCATTTTCTTTGAAGAACGCATTGAAAATTCTGCACGTGTCAGTTGTCTGAAAATTGTGCCGAAACTTCAAAAATTCCTTTTGCCTTGACCATTCACCCGATCATGTCGGAATCTTGGTTACAACAAGCAAAATCGCATTCCGGACACTTTTCGTTTATATTCCGACTACAAATTCTGCACGGATTTGGGCTGTTTTGGAACAATTACGAAAATTATTCGGATAATCATGATTTAGGCTTGAATACAAATCACACTCTAATTCTCTCTCAAAATCCAAAGCAAAAAAACCCAAAAAAACGAATTTCAAACTTCAACTGTCCCTCCAACCACCACCACAGGCCGCCACCAAACCGCTGCCTGACACCTGTCACCACCGTGGACCGCGCTAAGCGCACCTCACCGTGTTAAGCGCGCCCTACGATCTGTGATTTCCTTATCTCAGTTTCTCTCTACAAAATCTTGATCTTCTTCTCCTTCTTCTGCTTGATTTGTCATGGAAAGAACAGTTTCATCTTGATCTTCTCTTCAATTTCAATATTCAAGGATTTCTTCATCATTCTTCACTTCTCCATTGAAGACTTCAAATTTTCCTCAAGAATTCAAGGTCAATTCCAAGGATTATCATTAATTAGGTGCTGATTTGATATTTTCTTTGAAGAGTACAAGGAATTCCTCTTCAATTTGATTCAAACTTCAAGTTCAAGTAAGTGTTTAGTTCAATTAAGCACTTATTTTAAGTTATTATTGGCTTTTAGCTTTTCTTGAAATTGAATATTGTTATTGCTTTCAATTTCCATGTAGATTCTAAGTTGTGAACTTTCGTTCTTGAATTCCTTGATTTGAATCAGATTTCGCAACGTTATTTGTGTCGGTGTGAGGATTTTGTACATAGCACGCATATATTCTTGTGCATTTGTATTCACCTTGCATATAGGTCACAAATTTGTACATCTTACATCGTCTACCACATGCTCATGCATTAGAAGAGCATTTTGATTGATTGAATTGTATCGGTTCATGTTGATTTGAGGTACAATTTGCATTCGAGAACACGTCGACATGTAGATTTCAAAGCATTTTGATCACAAGGCACAATGCATTGTACATAAATCCATTGCATATGCACTCCAAGTGTTTGTGTAAATGCATAACCTAGACTTGACATGCTTCTAACATTTTCCTTGTAGAATGACTTGCTTGCATTGATCCTTAGCATGTTCATGCATCGATTATCGTATGAGCATTAGAATTGTTGATTCAACTTGCATTCTTGACATGCTCACGCATTGTTTCTTGGTAAATGAACATTGGAATTATCATTTTGATTCGCATTCTGATGTTCATGCATTTTGTTTCACAAATGAATATTGAATTATCATTTTAATTGCATTCCTCGTGATGTTCATGCATTTTGTTTCACAAATGAACACTGAATTATCATTTTGATTCGAATTCTCGCATGTTCATGCATTTTGTTTCACAAATGAACATTGGAATTATTATTTTGATTCGCATGTTCATGCATTTTGTTTCACAAATGAACATTGGAATTATCATTTTGATTCGCATTCCTCGCATGTTCACGCATTTTGTTTCACAAATGAACATTAGAATTATCATGTCGATTTTCATTCCTTGCATGCTCATGCATTTGATAGTCATCTTTCGAGCTGTGGAACTGTGGCCTAACTATATGGATCAACTTATGGCATGAGAACGTCATGGACAGGTGATCCGGATCAAAAACAGGATTTTTGCAGGTTACAGACCGCGCTTAGCGCCACCAGGAGCGCGTTAAGCGCCAAAATCTCTGACTTTTGTTTTGCAGCTCGCGCTTAGCGCGGTCCGGAGCAGGCTAAGCGCAAAAGCTTCTGTTTGGGTCGCGCTTAGTGTTGTATAGCAGGCTTAGCGCAACCTAGAACATTTTTTTCTGTTATTTCTTAATTCTAAGTGCAAACAGCGAGCGTTCCAGCCTTCCAAACCACTGTTTGAGTTGTGTTTGATGCAGGAGTTTGTGTTGTACACACGTACGACACGATTCTTCGATATTTCACATTTGTATACCCACGTATACATCCTTTTTACTTTCTCTTTGGGTCTAACTCCTTCCCGCAGTATATCTCGTGGAATGTGTATACACGCCTTTGCTTGGCGCATATGCGCATTCTATCGTCTGCTTGTGTGGTCCTCTTGTGTGTTATTGCTTTTGATATGATGCTCACGATTCCGCTTGTTTTGATACCTTGAGTTCTTCTCACCGGTCTACTCTTATTGTGTGGTGAAGTACTTGAAGTTTTCCGGAGTATTTCTTTAGCTTGCTTCTTTGAATTTTATATTTGTGCGGTAGTTTCTACACCATTTATCGATTCTCTTACAACTTTCCTAGATATCATGAGAAGTAGGGATTTATAGCTTTATTTTGCCAAGAAGTAGGTATAAAGATGCATGATGGGGCTTCCGAGTTGAGCATGTTCAAGAACCCTCGGTTTATTTAAAGACCCATTTAGGGCTTCTGCTTGCTAATTGTCTTTGGTTTTTAAAGTCCTCATCCGTGCATAGAGGAGTTTCCATTTGTGTTTACAAATTGTGCTTGCATAGGTCAAAAGTGGTTAGGACACCGACGTGGCACCACCAAGCAAAGTCCCGCTTTTTATATTTCCTACTATCGAGTCAATGATATATATGGGCAAGCGTAAGGGGTCCGCAACCGACTCCCGCAGTTCTAGTTTGTGTCAGCTCGCACACCCAAATCGTGTTGCAACCCATCATCGAGTCAACAAAAGTGGCCATAGTCCCCTATTCTGACTCTCCACTCATTCATGGGGCTCATATTTACTGCAGAACTCGCATCATTTGCTCCGTGGGCTATGCCTACAAATTGTTTTACATTTGTTTCCGCATTGCATTGCTTGTGTGCTTTTGCCAAAGCACTTGATTGCTTCATCCCCTTGTATCCCTTGGTTCTACAACCAAGATGGATATAGGATAGCTTTCCCCTAGGGCTGTTCGGTTAGGATAGATTCTCGAGCCTAGAGATTAGGATTTACATCCTTTGCATGTTGACATAGGTAGAGATTCCCTTACATCCTCAACCATAGGTCCAATCTTTGCATGACAACATTAGGCTAGTAATAGTTAGTCTCCCTTTGTTTTGCTAGTTTTTTAACGCATCCTTGCATGTAATTAAAACTAAAACTTGCTTTCTTTTTCTTTTGATAATAAAACACTTAATAATGGTTTAAAATCCTTTCCCAAGGTAAAAGCAACCAACCAAGACAAACTCTTTTTCGCCTACGGGCGCATTTTCTTTTGTGTTTAAAACCTTTTTCACAAGTAAAAAACACAAAACCCACCAAAGCAAGTGAGTCGAACTACGGCGCTCTGACTTTCTCATTGCACGCGGGAATATGTAGGCATCCTGTCACGGGGCTCGACCGAGCACAACTTGTAAATATTTCCTTCTTTTCCCCGTGTTTTGTTTATTTTCCATTTTCTTTTGCATGCATTGTAGCGATTGAGCATAGATAGATATAACACACATTTTAGCTAGAAATAGAAGTGATACCATAGAGTACTACGGCGGGTGCTAATCTCCTCGTAACTAACTCGCTTACCTAGATTCTCTTGATCTATCGGTCGCAGGACCGTGATTTCTCCCCTTCAAGTTTACTTGATGTATCCCTTTCTCCGTCGTGAGATAAAAGACCTTCTTCGATGGTGACTCCATTGATACACCCCTATCAGTCGGAAGTTCAGTCGGGTGGTTTCAATGGCGACTCCACTGGGGACAGTTGACCTATTGTTGGTCCGTCCAGGAGTTGATCCTAGCTTTATTTTTCATGTCTATTGGGTGTTTATCTATTTACTCGCTTTATTTATTTATCGCATCATCCATTGTATGTTTGCATTGCATTCTATGTGGCATATTTATTGCTTTCATATACTAGTTGGACTATTGTGCTGTGCTCGGTTTCTTTGGTGGGTGGGAGTTACAAGAGGTAAAAGGCCCCATACCCCGGCCGAGAGACATATAGGACACTTAGGAATAGAGTGGAACATGTCAGATACCGGATGTAGATCTTGTAGTCTGGCATGTCGTCCATGCTTTAGGGGAGGTTCAACCAGGGGGCTATCATCTTCACAAAGGTGATACGATCGTAGTTTCTCTAGGAAAACTAGATCCTGGAGTTACCACGACCTTACCCAAGCCTTAGTTTCACCTGTGAGCGGGGCGGGATCATGATTATTACAGGTACCGTTGGTGACTGTTGGTGACTTGATGCTGGCGGTGATTTGGTATTTTCTGTTGGTGACTCGGTATTTTCTATCACTGACTATGATTCCCATTCAGTGGTATTCTCTAGCCGTTACTCTGTCCAGATTTCTATTTTCTTCAATCAAGAGTAGAAACAACGCCGCAGTTTGATCAGTGTTCATGGATGTAGTAAACCCATGATCAATGCATAATGTACCTGTATCATAGCATGTTTATTTTTCTTGGAAGAAATGTCAGGAAAAAAACATGTTTATTTTATCTAACTATGCATGCATATCATTTCCAGGATCTCTTGTGGTTTATTATTAACATCAGGATGGATACTGTAAGTGTTTTTATGTTGGCTTTAATTTTTGATAAAACTAGTTTTTGTCAATGTCTTGACTAATGTCATGACATTCAGAGTTGAAGATAAATTCTGCAGGAGAAGAACTATACAGGTACAGCTCAGACTGGGTGTTAAGTGTTATGCTAGAAATCTGCAAGAAGAATGACTGATGTCATGACCAATGTTGTGACATTCTGTGCAACATTTGTTGTTATGCAGATTTACTTTTCCTGAGACTTTTCAGGATTCTGCTGAGCTGTTTTATTATGGATTATGTTGTTGGATCACATGCTCACGTGGCTCTGAGGTTAACCTTGTTTAACCCTAAATTGGTTTGTTAAAAAGACTAAGTCTTTAGGTTAAATTAAGTTAACCCTAGCTATAATTATGGAAGCCCAAATTAAAGTCCTTTTACTGCTTCTATATTAGTGATAAAACCTCGATGTGAGTGCGCTTTTACGTGGACATGATTGCTGCACTATTAATTTGTGTAGTCCTAGTTATTCTTGTGAGCCAAGCAATTATCATTTGATAAGTGCCTCGGACTAGGATTTGATTGTAAGGGTTGTTTATCACCAAAGCTTTGAAGAACGAGTATTGTGTCTTTGATTAAAGCTTTGAAGCAAAATCAAGTATGTTTATTGAAGAGTGTTTTCACAATTCAATTAATCAATAGGTTGATATCACCGCTGGGAACTCGTGTCTAAGTAGGACTTAGATTGAAGTTGTAATGGGTAGGTCTTAAGTGAAGGAGATAAACCGTTGGTTTGTTCTCGAATTAATACGCTTATAGTGAATTTCCTCCTGCTTGGTAGCCCCTGATGTAGGTGTAGTTACACACCGAACTGGTAAACAATTGATTGTGTTCTTTACTATTTTAAATTATCGTGAATTGTTAAATAGTTTGTCGATACGTGTCATAACATTCTATGTGACATCACGTATCTGCTGCCAGGAATTTCAATTGGCATCGGAGCAGGCACCCTGCCTGTTATTTCTGGGTGAGATCTAGGGATATTATTTTCTGGAGTTATGGACAAGGAAGGAGGATTTGAGAGTAGACCACCTATTCTGGATGGATCTAAATATGATTACTGGAAACCTCGTATGGTTGCCTTCTTGAAGTCACTGGATAACAATGCTTGGAGAGCTGCTGACAGAGGATGGAAACATCCCACCAAACTTGAGAAAGATGGGACTACTAGCCTGAAACTTGAGGAAGAATGGAGCAAAGAAGAAGAAGAGCTAGCATTGGGAAACTCTAAAGCATTGAATGCCTTATTCAATGGAATTGACAGAAATATTTTCAGACTAGTACATCAGTCTGAATTGGCCAAGGATGTTTGGGACACTCTCAAAACCACTCATGAGGGTACATCCAAGGTGAAATGTCAAGACTTCGATGCTCACTACCAAATTTGAGAATCAAGGTGAAGGAAGATGAGACCATTTATGAGTTTAACATGAACATCTTGGAGATTGCCAAGACCTCGTGATCATTGGGAGAAAAGATGTCAAGAAAAGTCAGAGAAAGATTCTCTATCCTTGCCTAAAAGGTTTGCAATGAAAGTGACTGCTATAGAGGAAGCTCAGGATATCTGCAACTTGAAGGTTGATGAACTCATTGGATCACTTTAGACATTTTAGATGGGGATCAGTGACAATGTTGACAAGAAAAACAAGAGCGTAGCCCTTGCATCCAATACTGAAGAGGAATGCAAGGAGGGTGATGAAGAGAAGATATCAGAAGCAACAGATATGCTTGGAAGGCAGTTCAACAAACTCATCAAGAGAATTGACCCAAAGTCAAGGTCAAATGTCAAGAACATCCCTTCTAACATTAGCAGACCCTATGACTCCAGTAGAAAAACTAAGTCTGAAGAAAAGGGAAATCAAAACAGAGGAATCCAATACCATGGATGTGAAGGATATGGGCACATTCGAGCTGAATGTCCTACCTTTCTAAAGAAGCAAAAGAAAGGAATGTCTGTGTCACTTGGTCTGATGGTGACTCAGAAAGTGATTCTGAAGAAGAATCTGCCAAACTAGCTACTGCACTATCTGGTGTTTGTAACTCTGATAATGATTCTAGTGATGAGGAAGTGACATTTGAAGAACTTGCTGGCACTTACAAGAAGCCGTGTATCAAAAGTGCTGAAGACTGCCAGCAAAATGAGAAACAGAAAAAGCTCATTATGAAGTTGGAGGCTGAGAAGAAGGAAGACACTGCTACTATAAGTCATCTCAAAGGTGAAGTTCTAGTGTTGAATTCCAAACTTGATCAGATGACTAAGTCTGTCAAGATGTTAACAACTAAAACTGACAAGTTGGAAGAAATCCTTCAGACTGGACAAAATGCAGGAAATATGTCTGGTCTAGGATATGTGGATGCAAAGAAATATGCTGGTGACAAGAAGAAGAACATGCCTGATAAACCAATGTCAAGGCAGATGTCAGGTGACAAGAAGAAGAACAGGTCTGATAAACCAATGTCAAGGTAGATGTCTGGTGACAAGAAGAAGAACAGGTCTGATAAACCAATGTCAAGGCAGATGTCACAACATAGGGCTCAACATCAAGATCAGAGAAACATGAAGAAGAAGTTTCAAAGATGGAGATGTCATTATTGTGGAAGGTTTGGACACATAAAGCCATTTTTCTTCAGACTATATGGATATCCCAATCAAACCCCATATGTCCAGCCTAAGATCAACAAGGCACCATATGTTCAACAGTGGAAGAGAAAGACTACAGCTTTGATAGCTCACACCTCTAGAGATTCAAGGAGGACCGGTACTTTGACAAAGGGATGTTCTAAACACATGATTGGAATTAAGAATCTGAATGATGTCAAACCTCATACTACTAGCTATGTCCCTTTGGAGATGGATCTAGAGGAGAAATCAAAGGTGTTGGAAACTTGACCCTCGAGTTCCAAACCTAAAGGAAGTGTTGTAAATGGTTTGACCGTCAATCTCATAAGTATCACCAACCGTGATATGGGATTCAAGGTCAACTTCACCAAGTCTGAATGTCTTGTAACCAATGAAAACAAGAAGTTGTGAGAGGAGTCGATCAAAAGACAACTCATACCTATGGAGTCCGAGAACACTAACTACTCTTCCGTGTGCTCTACACCAAAGAAGAAAAGGAAGTGAAACTGGCACCAAAACTTGGTCGCTTGCATCTTAGAGGGATGAAAAGATCATATCCATGGAGGTCACGAGGATTCCAAGACTTCATATTGATGAAGGGAGAGTTTGTGGTGAATGTCGTTGAAAGAAACCGTAATGTCACATCCAAAGTCAAGACATCTGACCACCTCTAAGTGCTAGAGCTTTTGCACATGGATCTGATGGGTCCTATGCAGTTGAAAGCCTTGGTGGAAAAAGATATGCTTATGTTGTTGTGGATGATTTTTCCAGATTTACCTGGATAAACTTCATTAGGGAAAAATCTGATGTTTTTGATGTCTTTAAAGAATTATGCAAGAGACTTCAAAGAGAAAAAGAAGGATGCATTGTCAGAATTAGAAGTGATCATGGAAAGGAATTTGAGAATAGTAAGTTTGATGAGTTCTGTTCCTCAGAAGGAATCAATCATGAGTTCTCCTCACCTATAAATCCTCAACAAGATGGAGTTGTGGAAAGAAAAAACAGAACTATACAGGAATCTGCCAGAGCAATGATACATGCCAAGAAGATTCCTATTCATTTTTGGGCTGAAGCTATGAATACAGCCTGTTATGTCCACAACAGGGTCACCTTGAGAAAGGGAACATCCTCCACCCTTTATGAAATATGGAAAGGAAGAAAACCTATTGTGAAGTATTTCCATGTATTTGGGAGCAAATTCTATATTCTGACAGATCGTGAACAAAGGAGAAAGATGGACTCTAAAAGTGATGAAGGAATTTTTCTAGGATACTCTACAAACAGCAGAGCATATAGGGTATTCAATTCCAGGACCAAAGTTATGATGGAGTCTATAAATGTCATAGTTGATGATCACCATGAGGAAACAAATGTCCCATATGATGTTGAGACATTGTTTGAGACATCACCACAAGTGTCTGATAAGGATGATGTGCCCATCCCTACTCCACCAAAGTCTGAATCAGAGGTAGCCAACAAAGATCCTTCCATCAGAATTCAGAAAGATCATCCAAAGGAACTCATCATTGGAGATCCTAACAATGGAGTCATTACAAGATCTAGAGAAATCATCTCAAACTCTTTTTTTGTGTCTAAGATTGAGCCAAAGAATGTTAAAGAGGCTTTGATGAATACCGGATCGAGAAATGCAAGATGAATTGAACCAGTTCAAACAACATGAAGTGTGGGAGTTAGTTTCTAGACTAGAAGGAACAAACATCATTGGCACAAAGTGAATCTACAAAAACAAGTCAGATGCAGAAGGGGTTATCACCAGGAATAAGGCAAGGCTTGTTGCTCAAGGGTACACTCAAGTTGAAGGGATTGATTTTGATGAGACTTTTCTCCCGTGGCCCGGAATCAATCGATTACTACTAGAGTTGCTTGCATTCCAAATTCAAACTGCTTTCGATGGATGTGAAAAGTTCCTTTCTAAATGGATACTTAAATGAGGAAGTATATGTGGAACATCCTAAAGGATTTGTGGATCCAAACTATCCTGATCATGTTTACAAATTGAAGAAAGCATTATATGGTTTGAAACAAGCTCCTAGAGCTTGGTATGAAAGATTGACAAAGTTCCTTACTGACAAAGGATACAGGAAAGGAGGGTTGGACAAAACTCTATTTGTCAAGGATGAAGGAGGAAAGATAATGGTGGCTCAAATTTATGTTGATGACATAGTGTTTGGAGGAATGTCAGATAAAATGGTTAAACATTTTGCTAACCAGATGCAAGCTGAATTTGACATGAGTCTCATGGGAGAATTGACCTACTTTCTTGGACTACAAGTCACACAGATGGAAGACTCAATCTTTCTTTCCCAAAGTAAGTATGCAAAGAATATTGTCAAGAAGTTTGGGATGGAGAATGCCAGTCATAAAAGGACTCCTGCACCTACTCATCTAAAGTTGTCAAAAGACACAAGTGGGACAAATGTTGATCAAAGCTTGTACAGAAGCATGATAGGCAGTCTTCTATACTTAACAGCCAGCAGACCTGACATTGCCTTTGTTGTTGGAGTATGTGCAAGATACCAGGCTGAACCTAAAGTAAGTCACATTAATCAGGTGAAAAGAATTCTGAAGTATGTGAGTGGAACTTATAATTATGGTATGCTATACTCTCATGGATGCAAACCAATTCTGTCTGTTATTGTGATGCCGATCAATGGTAGTGTCGATGATAGAAAAAGCACCTCCTGAGGATGCTTTTTTGGGAAACAATCTTGTTTCTTGGTTCATCAAGAAGCAAAATTGTGTTCTTTATCTATCAAGCTGAATACAGTACCGGTAGCAGTTGTTCTCAAATGATCCGATGAAGCAGATGCCGATCGAGTACAATGTCACACAGTGATGTCATGACATTATATCGTGACAACTGAAAAGCTATTAATATTTCCAAGAATCCTATACAGACAAGCAGACTAAGCATATTGACATTAGACATCATTTCATCGAGATCTTGTGGAGGAGAAAGTGATTAAGTTGGAGCATGTAGCCACTGAACTACAACTGGCTGACATTTTTACCAAAGCACTTGATGCTAGTCAGTTTGAGAATTTAAGGGGAAAGCTGGGTATTTTCCAATATGAAGAGTTGTAGCAATTAATTTTGCTTACAACAAGGGCTGGAAGAGACATTTTATTTAATTTAATTCTGATTGGGCTAATTAATTATTTCCCTCTCTCTTTTCAAAAGTTTAAGAAGAGGAATAGTCATATTTATATCCCACTCTTTTCATTTGTCTGTACCACTCTCCATTCCCTCAAAATAAAATCTCAAACTTATTGTCACTTGCATTCTCAATCTCTCAAAATGTCTCAACAAAGTATGTCATCATCATCTTCATCAAAGGGAACTGTGTCTCCCTCTCCCACTGATTCTGGACTTAGGGCAAACGCAAACACAATGGAGACTGATGTTCTGGAGGTTACTCCTCTTCATGCCATTGCAACTGATCCTGGAAAGGTCAAGAAGCTTCGTACCAGACATGCAAAAAGGTCACAAGCCTCTCCATCTGATAAGACTGCTGAACCATCTTCCTCTGTTCCACCTGAGATAGCCAATAGGGAGGGTTCTGCCTATGTTCATCAAGCCATAGCTAGATTAGTAACTAGGATTCTTAATGAGAATCATTCTGTACTTGGGGTATCTGTTCCATTGAACCAAGAAACTATTAGCCCTAATTTAGCAACTGATCCAGATGTCACTCAGAATGTCAAGACATTTGATGACAATGTTAGGAAATCTCCTGAGAGACCTGTTGGTGACACTACAGAAAGATCTCCTGAGAATCCTGTTGATGAAAACATTGAGAAGTCTCCATAGAAACCTTCTGATGATAATCTTGAAGAATCTCCTGAGAAAACTGCTGACCATCAAACCCCCACTGATAATGTTGTCAAACCCCCTGTTATTGATCTTGATGAAGAATTTTCTGACAATGATCTAATTGCTAGTGTTAACCCTAGCATAGCTAAAAGGATGATGATTAGAAAAGGAAAGCAGAATGTTGTTCAAAGCCCCTCCAAAGAGAAGGCTACTGAAGATGCGCATGAGAACTCTAAGTTTGAAGGCAAGGTTGGAGAAAAATCTGGAAAAGACAAAAAGGCTGGAACTTCCAAAAGGAAGGGTAGGGTGAAATCTGTTGGGAGTATCTCAAGACCAAAGAGAACTCCAATTTCCAAGAAGAGGAAGGCTCTTGAACCTTCAGAATCTGATGAGGAATCAGATTTTAATTTTGATGTTGAAGGGAATGTCTCAGACATTCCTCTCAGGAAGAAACCCTCTTTTGGAAAACTGCCTAAGGTTCCTGAGGTTGCCATTGATAACATCTCCTTACACCATCCAGAAAATGCAAGCATGTGGAAGTATGTCTTTTTGAAAAGGATTTCCTTAGAGAGGGAGTTGAACAGAAGTGCCCTTGAATGCAAGGAAGTCATGGATCTAATCAAGGATGCTGGCCTGATGAAAACAGTGGTTAAGTTTTCCAATTGCTATGATATTTTGGTCAAGGAATTTATAGTGAATCTGTCTGGTGGATGTGCTGATGGAAAGTCAGCTGATTTTAAAAGTGTGTATGTGAGAGGAAGGAAGGTGAAGTTCTCTCCAACTGTGATCAACAAATTTCTGGGAAGGTCTAATGATGCTCAGCCTGAGCTTGAAGTAACAGATAACCAGGTGTGCCAAACCATCACTTCCAAGCAAGTAAAACAATGGCCCTTGAAAGGGAAACTGACTGCTAGCAAGCTAAGTGTCAAATTTGGCATACTGCACAAGATTGGTGCAGCTAACTAGGTTCCCACAAATCACAAATCCACCATCTCCATTGGTCTGGGAAGATTTATCTATGCTGTTGGCACCAAGACAAAGTTTGATTATGGCACCTATATGTTTGAGCAGACTTTGAAGCATGCAGACAGATATGCAATCAAAGGTCCCATAGTCTTTCCCTCCCTCCTGTGTGGTATTATCACTGACCAATACCCTAATATCCTGGTAGATAAAGATTCTGTTTGTAAAAGAGCTCCTGCTCTTGGATTCCACTACAAGTTGTTTCAGGGGAAACATGTCCCTGACATTGTCCTGACATCTGCTGAGACATCAAATGTCAAAGCTAATTCTCAGAAGGCTGATGTCATTGCTGTGCTGAAAGAGACTTGCAGGGAGCTTGAAGCAAGAAAACAAACTCTTGAAGAGTTGATCACTACCTTGGAGAAGGAAAAAGAAGACACTGAGGTTGAGGATGAAAGGCTAGATGAGGATGCTGAAGAGGAGAAAGAGGCTGGTGCTGAAAGCAGTTCAGAGGAAGCTACTTACCATAGTGCTTCTTCAGGAGAAGAAAGTTCTTGAATGTTTATTTCCTGCTGCTGCTGCTACTTTTGTTTATTGTTTTGTTGATTTTGCTTCTGCTTGTTCTGGATTTTTGTACTTTATAACTTGGATGTATACTTAATACTTATGCTACTTAATATCATGAATTTTGGGATACTGTAATGGCACCTTTGGCCCCTTTGTGGCTAAAAAGGGGGAGATGAAACTATGGGAATCATGGGTTGAATTTATCTTTGGTTATTTAGCTTAGTTAGCTTAGACTGGTTATTTTATTTCTGCTGCATTGGCTCTCTGATAGCTTAGTTTGTTTTAGCCAAAAATTTGCCAAAGGGGGAGTTTGTAATTGTTTTTATGTTGGCTTTAATTTTTGGTAAAACTAGTTTTTGTCAATGTCTTGACTGATGTCATGACATTCAGAGTTGAAGATAAATTCTACAGGAGAAGAACTATACAGGTACAGCTCAGACTAGGTGTTAACTATTATGCTGGAAATCTGCAAGAAGAATGACTGATGTCATGACCAATGTTGTGACATTCTGTGCAACATTTGCTGTTATGCAGATTTACTTTTCTTGAGACTTTTCAAGATTCTGCTGAGCTGTTTTATTATGGATTATGTTGTTGGATCACATGCTCACGTGGCTCTGAGGTTAACCTTGTTTAACCCTAAATTGGTTTGTTAAAAAGACCAAGTCTTTAGGTTAAATTAAGTTAACCCTAGCTATAATTATGGAAGCCCAAATTAAAGTCCTTTTACTGCTTCTATATTAGTGAGAAAACTCTGATGTGAGTGCTGCGCCTTTTACTGTGGACAAGATTAAGCAGACTGTTAATTTGTGTAGTCCTAGTTATTCTTGTGAGCCAAGCAATTATCATTTGATAAGTGCCTCGGACTAGGATTTGATTGTAAGGGTTGTTTATCACCCAAAGCTTTGAAGCACGAGTGTTGTGTCTCTTGATTAAAGCTTTGAAGCAAAATCAAGTATGTTTATTGAAGAGTGTCTTCACAATTCAATTAATCAATAGGTTGATATCACTGCTGTGATTGAGGGGGAGTGAGTAGGAACTCAGGTCTAAGTAGGACTTAGATTGAAGTTGCATTGGGTAGGTCTTAAGTGAAGGAGATAAACTGGTTGGTTTGTTCCTGAATTAATACTACTTATAGTGAATTTCCTCTCTGGCTTGGTAGCCCCCCGATGTAAGTGTAGTTACACACTGAACTGGGTAAACAATTGATTGTGTTCTTTACTGTTTTAAATTACTGTGTGAATTGTTAAATAGTTTGTAAGATACGGTGTCATAACATTCTCTGTGACATCACGTATCTGCTGCCAGGAATTTCAGATACCAACAATCAGACCAACACTGAAGTTCTAAAGAAGACTTCCACCTATTCCTTTTGTTCATTCGACATCTCCGAAGTGAGAGCCCGAGGCACACTTGTGAAGGACTTGATTGAGAGAGATTTTAAGAAGGGTCATGGGAATATATTGTTGTTATTGATGAAAGGTTATGAGTTCTTCGCCATGCAGTCTTTACTTCAGTTCTATGATAGTGAGCTCAGGTGTTTTACTTTTCAAGACTATTAGTTAGCACCTACTCTTGAGGAGTACTCTTTCCTTTTGGGCATCAACATCACAAGAAATTTGCCTTTTGTCAAAAAGGTGGATGTTCCTAATTTCGGAGTCATTGCTAAAGCTCTTGGTTTGCGTGTTAGTAAAGTAAGGGACAATTGGGTTCCAAAAGATCGCACTTGTGGACTTCTCTTGGATTTCCTTCTAGTCAAAGCTGATGAATTTGCCAAGATTGGTTGTTGGAAAATTTTCAATACTATTTTAGCTGCCATGATCTATGGCATGGTGATCTTTCCCTCTTTTGAGAAGTTCGTGGAGTTTTCCGCAATCTCTGTATTCATGAACGACAATCTGGTTCCTACTATTTTGGCTGACACATATCATGTCACTCACTCACGTCCTGGTCAAAAGGGGCGTGTTATGGGTTGTATGCCTTTGCTTTATCGATGGTTCATTACACATTTTCCAAAGCATAGAGCATTTGTTGATTGTGCCAAAACCATGAAATGGTCCAGCCGAATTACCGCACTCACCTCATATGATATAGTTTGGAACACCATGTCGAGTGGATCTGAGATCATTGCTGGTTGTGGAGAGTTTCCAAATGTACCATTGACGGGAACTAAGGCCTGCATCAATTATAATCCTACATTGGCTCGCCGTCAACTAGGGTATCCTTTGACCGAGGCACCCACGGTTCATCAGTTGAAAGAAAGCATCTTTTTTTGCAAATGACGAGAATATGGTTTTGCTAAATCGAATTGTTGTCACATGGAAGTCAATTCACAAGAAGGACACAGTTTTCTTTGGCCAAAAGGGAAACTGCGCACTTGATTCTTATACAAGATGGTTAAAGGATTGAATCTCCAAGATGTTGTTTCCATACAAGAGGGAATCACCTTTGTACCCTCAACCTGATTCCATGGTTGAAAGTCCAGCGCCAGGAATCATTTCTTCCTCCTCCTCATCAGCTACCCCGCCGCCAGGTTTCATGCGCATTGAGATTCACAAACAGCTCCAATCGGAGAACTTATCTTTGAAGGCACAGTTACAAGCTCAAGCCATAGACCTAGCATTCTCTCTCCAAGATAAGAAGAGACTCTTCGTTGAAGTCGAGCAGAAAGACCAAGTTCTGAAGGCTTACGGCTTACTTGAAGAAACCAAGAGGGTCAAAGGTGGTAGTTCCTCTCCCTCCTATTAGTTCACCAAAGAGTTTGGTAGGATACAAGAAAAGCTGAAGAATGTACAAGTAGCCAATGGGAAATTGAAAGCCAAGCATGGTGAAGAAATTCGGGCCTTAAGGAAGTAACTCCGTAAGGAAGAAGCCGATGCTAAGGAGTTTCTCCGACAAAAGGAGGAGCTTGAAGCTGAGGTCCGAGGTCGACAAAGGCAGATTGCTATCCTTACCAAAGAGGTTGAAGATCTGAAGACTCAGTTACAAATATCCAGAGATGAAGGGTATGCGGTGCATGCTATGCTCCGAGGCTGAGACATCCACTTGTCAAAGTTGATTGCTGAGATCCAAGAGCTTCGAGCATGTTTGGCTTCTCACTCGACTGATACGAGTACTACTTGATGATACTTGTATTCGATTTGTGGCGAATCACCTCCAAGCTTATTGGACAGGGTTCTTCTGATATTGTACTTGTATTATTCCTATTTGATTGTTGGATTTCTGTATGAACTCTCGCTTTCATTTATATAACAAGCAATTATTTCTCATTCAATTGAGTGTTTGGCCCAGATTTTGTTATCAACTATCCTTTCATTATTTGATGCTTGGTAATAAACTGTGGGAACATCCTGGAGATGGCTATTTGCATTCATACATGAGCCTTGCATAACAAGTTTAATCAGAGTTCTCATCCTCGGCTTCTGCTTTTATTCAGCAAAATTGCAAATTTCCACCGTTACCTGAATCGGAACAACGAAAGGAGACAGATGGAACAACTTCAAGCAGAAATGGCAGCAACGAAACTGCAGATGGAAGCGCAGGTGACTCAATTCATGGAAGTTATCACTAATATGAATCGAGGACAACAAGAGTTGAGGGCTTTGGTTGAGAGATCTCGTCCAGAGATGATCGTCGCAATTCGTTTGATGATGCTTTTGTGGGTCAGCCGCGTTTTGAATATGAGAATGTTAATTTGGGTGTTAACGACCACCTTCGTGGTCCGAGTCTACATCTCAATGGTCAGTTTCCACCTCCTCCACCTACTCCACCTCACGGGCCTTATTTCTTTGATGATGGATGTAAGGGCATCGTACTCGGGGTCGTCCTCATTCCCAGAGTCCATATGTTGATAAGAATGATGAAGCTTACTCCGTGAGTTGTAGTGAAGTTAATTTCCCAGCTGATGATCAAAGGTACCGCTTGCTTGAAGAAAGGTCGAAGGCTATTGAGGGACAGAAATTGTCAGGTTTGGACTTATCTGATTTGGGGTTGGAACCAAGAGTGAGACTTCCTCCAAAGTTCAAGGTCCCTGTGTTTGACAAGTACAATGGGGCGACTTGTCGCAAAACGCATATCACTGCATATTTCTGCAAGATGGCGATGTATACTGAAGATGAAAGGTTGCTTATGCACTTTTTCCAAGAGAGTTTGACTGGAGCATCACTAGAATGGTATATGCATTTGGAGAGGAGCCACATCAGGATGTGGCGTGATCTTGTGAATGCTTTTATTCAGCATTACCAGTTCAACATTGACATGGCTCCAAATTGTACACAGTTGTTGGGCTTGTCTCAGAAGTCGGGTCAAACATTCAAAGAGTATGTATGCTCAGAAATAGAGAGAGCTTGCTGCTAGAGTTCAACCATCCATGGTCGAACGAGATATGATTGATATGTTCACCAGCACTTTGTCTGGACACTATTATGTTGCATGCAGTACTTCTGCAAGCTTTGCTGAGATGGTCCGTTATGGTGAACGGGTCGAGAGTGGGCTAAAATCGGGTAAAATCTAATATTCTGAGGGAGGAAGTTCCTCTGGTGTTAAGAAGGCATACAACGGTCATCCCAAGAAAGAAAAGGGAGAAGCCAATGTTGTATATGGTGGTAAAAGTAAAGCTCAGGTCAATGTAGTGACTATTTCCGCTTCTCAACCGCAAACTCAGTAGGCACCTCATCAACAGAATCAGAGGCAACAAGAGAATCGTACCCCCAGGAGGGTTTGATGTTGTTCCAATGAGCTATGCTGATTTGTTTTCCCGTTTGAATGATCTCAAGCTAGTAGTGCCAAAACCTGCATTTGCACCTCCTCCTCCAGACAAGCGTCCCAGAAACTATGATGCCAATGCTAGCTGTGAGTTCCATTCTGGAACGTTGGGGCATAACATTGAAAACTGTTAAGCATTCAAATGCAAAGTTCATGACCTCATTGATTCAAAGATTATTGAATTGGAAGCTCGACCGTAAGCTGCTGGACCTAATGTCACCCAGAACCCGATGCCGCATCATGGGGTTGTTCAAGCCGTAATGGAAGATGGGGAGGTGCTTAATCTGATAATGGATGTTGACTTGGTAAAGACACCGTTGCCTTTTGTCAAAGAGTACTTGATCAAGAGATGTGTTTTTCGTGGTTGTGAAGCTGGTTGCGAGAGGTGTGAGCATTGCTCAAATGGTTGTGCAAACTTGAAAGATGGTATTCAGTGTCTGATTACTAGTGGCCACTTGCAATTTGATCGGATCAGAAAAGATAAGAAGGTTGAAGCGCGTGGTGTATCTGTGATTACTATCCCTTATTCTCCGATTGTTATATCTGCACCAACAAAACCTGTTCCGTTGGCAATTACTAAGCCCGGTCCCTTGCCTTATGAAAGTGACAAAGTTGTGCCATGGCATTATGGGTCAGATGTTTATTATCATGGCGTGAAACGGGAATATGTCTCCTCCTCTGCTAAGAAGGATGACGTGTTGGACATTTCTAATGTCGATAATATTTCTGGAAGTAGTGGTATGACCAGAAGTGGACGAATTTTTTCTAATCCAGTAATACAATCCAATGCAGAAGTTGTTGCTAAGGCTAAGGGAAAGCAGCCCATGAAGCAACCTGAACTACAAAAAGCTAATCCCGACCTTGAGAAGGATGTAGAGGAGATTATGAAGTTCATCTGTAAGAGTGACTTCCGGGTGATTGATCAGCTTGCCCAGACGCCTGTAAAAATTTCTATTCTCTCCTTGCTGCGAGATTCGAAGCACACAAGAATGCTTTAATGAAGTTGTTGAGCACTGCCTTCATGCCGCAGGAGATATCTGTGGGGAATTTTGAAAATGTGTGTGCAATGGATTGGGGTTTACTGATTGTGATCTTCCGCCAGAGGGTCGGAACCATAATAAAGTGTTTCATATCTCCATGGAATATCGGGGCACTACCTTGTCCCGTGTGTTGGTAGATATTGGTTCCTCTCTCAATGTAATTCCCAAATCAGCATTGGTGAAGATTGACTATGGTGGTCTTGAACTCCGGCCTAATGATCTGATTCTTAAAGCATTTGATGGTTCTAGGCGATCTGTCTTCGGAGAATTCGACCTTCCCATCAAAGTTGGCCCTCAGTTTTTTGTTAGAACATTCTTTGTCATGGACATTCACCGCCTACTATTGCCTCCATGGATTCACAAAGTGGACTCTTCACAATACCTCGAAGGCTATTGAAGAGGAATACATTGTGAGCCATCTTGCTTCCTTCCGGTTTTGAGAGATTAAACCCCTTCAAGGCTTTGAAAAAGCAATCAATGAGGTTGGCAAGCTGAATCTTCCATGGCATCTTTGAGATGCAAAGCTCTCTGGCTTCAAGGTTGGCCGGTGGATGTCCAAATTTAACAAGTTCCTTTGAGCTTCGATTTAAGCACCCAACTTGGCTACTCGAAGGTTCTCTAGCGCCGACATCATCCCGAACAAGTAAATATTGTGGATGATTCATGAATTTGATATCGATAGTGGATCCCCTGTATGGAGTCACCACGGAGGTGTGGCCACGATGGTCAAGGAGTAATTTTCTTTATTTCGCCATCATGTAAATAATTAATGTGCTCTTCCCAAGGCATAGTGAATCATATGTAGGGCCACCATGTTTGCATTTGCAACTTTTTTACCATGAAATAAAATAACATATTTTCATTCAAATATTTTGTTCCCTTTCCATTTTAAATCACAATTTTAAAACGCAAAATGGCAATGCTTTATTTTTCTTTATCATCTAAAACTTAAATAAGCATTAAAATCAATCATGCAGATATAATCCCACACTCCTAATAGATCCCTTTGATAACGACTTTACAATCACTCTTTATGACTTTGATAATCCGATCAACCAAGTCGAAGAAGAAGGTGAGGAAGATTGTGAACTCCCTGAAGAGATAGCGGGAATGTTAAAGCAAGAGGAAAAGGTTATCCAACCGAATCAGGAAGAGATTGAGAAGGTGAATTTGGGCAATTCTGATGTGATTAGAGATGTTAAAGTCGAGGCCGCTTTAGAAGACAGCGTGAAGCAGAGATTGATTGAACTACTCCGAGAGTATTCAGACATCTTTGCCTGGTCTTATGAAGATATGCCTGGATTGGATACTAATATCGTTGTGCACAACCTACCTTTGAGGGAAGACTGTCCTCCTATTAAGAAGAAACTTCGAAGAACTCATTCTGAGATATCTAAGAAGATCAAAGAGGAAGTCCAGAAGCAGCTTGATGCAGGATTTTTGAAAGTCATCTCTTACCCTCCATGGGTTACCAACATTGTTCCTGTGCCCAAGTAAGACGACAAGGTTAGGATGTGTGTGGATTATAGGGATCTGAAACAGCCTATCTGAAAGATGACTTTCCGCTTCCCCATATCGACATATTGGTGGATAATACAGCTCATGCAAAAGTGTTTTTGTTCATGGATGGATTTTTCGGGTACAATCAGATCAAGATGGCACCGGAAGACATGGCTAAAACAACTTTCATCACCCCCTGGGGAACTTTCTGCCATAAGGTGATGCCTTTCGGTTTGAAGAATGCCAGGAAACATACCAGCGTAATGGTAACTCTTTTCACGACATGATTAAGAGATTGAAGTATAACGACATGATTGCCAAATCTCAAAATGAAGAAGCATCCGTACATCTACAAAATGATGTGAGGATCCAGAAGGCTTCCAAACAAATGAAACGAGGCATCCTGAAAGAGGCATCGAGGTTGATCAAAAAGCAATTAAAGAAATGCCAAGAACCAGTGGCTTTCTAGGAGGTTAAACTATATCTCTAGATTCATCTCTCACATGACTGCCACATGCGAACCTATCTTTAAACTACTGAGAAAGGATCAAATGAACAGGTGGAATGAAGATTTTCAAGTCGCATTCGACAAGATAAAAGAGTATTTGCAGGAACCTCCGATTCTCATGCCTCCCGTGGAGGGTAGGTCGTTAATCATGTATTTGATAGTGCTCGAAGGCTCAATGGAGTGCATGTTGGGCCAAAATGACAAGTCTAGTCGAAAAGAGCATGCAATATATTACCTAAGCAAAAAGTTTACCGACGGTGAAACAAAATACTCACTGCTCGAGAAAACTTGTTGTGCTTTAACGTGGGTTGCTCGCCGACTAAGGCAATATATGTTGACTCACACAACCTTATTAATATCTAAGATGGATCCGATCAAGTACATATTTGAGAAACCAGCTTTGACAGGCCAGATCGCTAGGTGGAAAATGATCTTAACAGAGTATGACATCCAATATACTACTCAGAAAGCTATCAAGAGTAGTGTGTTGGCAGATTATGCTGCTCACCAACCTGTCGACGATTATCAGCCAATGAGGTTTGAATTTCCTGATGAGGATATTATGTACATCCAGGATTGTAACATCCCTAGTCCAGATGAGGGACCCGAACCAGGATCCAAGTGGTCTTTGGTTTTTGATGGAGCCTCCAATGCATTGGGCAATGGTGTGGGTGCAGTAATTACTACTCCGGATGGTCATCACATCCCGTTCACGGCTCGAATCTTCTTTGATTGCACCAATAACATGGTTGAATATGAGGCTTGCATATTTGGTATCGAGGCGGCGATTGATTTGAGAATTAAGCATTTGAAAGTGTACGGGGACTTTGCACTTGTGATTTTCCAGATTAACGGAGATTGGGAGACCCGTCACCCGAACTTGGTTCCTTACCGTGAACATGTGATGAAATTGATTCCTTACTTCAAGGATATCACTTTTGACCATATTTCACGAGAAGAGAACAATCTGGATGATGCTTTGACCACCTTAGATTCCATGTTTAAAGTCAAATGGGCTAGTGAAGCGCCTTCGATAACCATTCAAAGGTTGGATGAGCCATCCTTTTATTTTGAGATTGAAGCAGAGAAAGATGGCAATCCTTGGTTTTATGATGTCAAGCGATATCTTGAAACTCAAGAGTATCCAGAGGAAGCTTCTGTGAAAATAAGAAGTTCTTGAGATGATTCTCGTCAAAGTTCTTCCTCAACAACGGTGTGTTATACCGTAGACATCATGATGGGCTGTTGCTCAGATGTGTTGGTAAAGATGAAGTTGCAAAGATCATTGAAGAGATGCATGAGGGATCATTTGAACTCATTCAAGTGGGTACACCATGGCTAAAAAGATTCATGTAGTTTGATTGTTTTAATCATGTCCGAGTTTGTTACAAATGCCAATTATATGCCGATAAGGTGCATGTGCCACCATCGCTTTTAAATGTTTTAATCTCTCCTTGGCCATTAACTATGTGGGGCATTGATATGATCGGAAAGATTGAGCCGACAGCGTCCAATGAACATCGCTTCATTTCGGTTGCAATAGATTATTTCACCAAATGGATTGAAGCAGCATCCTAAGCAAGCGTTACCAAACAGGTGGTGGCCCAGTTTATCAAGCACAATATCATCTGCCGCTATGGATTCTCGACAAAATTATCACAGATAATGGGTCAAATCATAACAATAAGATGATGAAGGAGCTTTGTGAGTCTTTCAAGATTAAGCATCACAATTCGTCCCCATACCACCCGAAGATGAACGGAGCTGTTGAAGCAGCGAATAAGAACATTAAGAAGATTGTGGATAAGATGGTAGTAACCTATCGAGATTGGCATGAGATGTTGCCTTTTGCTTTGCATGGTTACAGGACTAACGCTCGCACTTCAACAGGGGCAACCCCATTTTCTCTCGTGTATGGCATGGAAGTAGTGTTTCCAATCAAAGTTCAGATCCCTTCATTAAGAATCATGAAAGATGCAGAGCTTGTTGAAGATGAGTGGGTGCAGAACCACTTGGACAAGTTGTGCCTCATTGATGAGAAACGATTGGCAATTTTCGGTCACAGACAAGTTTATCAACAGAGGATGAAAAGAGCATATGACAGGAGGGTGCGACCTCAAAATTACCAACCTGGTGATCTCTTGCTAAAGAGGATAATTCTTCCTCAGGGTGATCCTCGGGGTAAATGGATGCCAAATTATGAAGGGTCGTTTGTTGTGAAGAAAGTTTTCTCCGGTGGCGCAATGATGCTCGCAACAATGGACGGAGAAGATTTTCTGCTACCTGTGAACAGGGACGTAGTTAAGAAATACTACGCGTAGACTTTCTTAGTTGTGAAAGTAATAGAGGCCCGCGTCTACATCCCGCATTGGATCAACGATCGCACTTGTAGCAACATCTCAAGATACTCCGAAGGGAAGTGATCAAGCCAATCACCTTTTTCGGGAAAAGCGAAGTGATGAGATAGTTGGAGTTATAAAAGTAATTGCAGGGTTGAAACCCGATGAGGATTCAATGTCGCATTTCCATGCGTTATAGTTTTCCTCTTATTTTACTTTTGTGATTGCCTCATTCCAGGAATCGCCTCCTATTGTACTTGCCTATTTACAAGCCTACTTCCAATTAATAAATGAGTTTTTTCTTATCAATTAATTTCTTGCATTTATTAATTTGTTTAGAAAGACGCTCAAAGTTTTATGGTAAAATTTTGCATATATAAACATTGTTAGTTTTACCATGATCGAAACTTTTGAATATTACTCGAGACTTGAGGACCCGGATGGTGAAAATTTGTCGATTGCTGTGGGAAATCCACTAACATCAGACAGCAGAACTCTTTCTTGATTAGCGGATGTCCGGATGCGCTAAGATGGAGATCAACTAAGCTCTACTCGGCGCTTTTGCCACTGAGTTTCCCAATGAGTCCGCCTAGACAAGAATGATCTCCGAAATTCTCTGATATCCCGTGGATCGTTGAAGTCAACCAAAGATTCGCATCGAGGATCATTGATAGGTTCCTTTTCATCATCCCCAACGGAGCCCGCTCTCTTCCTCCCCTGTTATCTTTTTTTTTTAAGGCCGATTGACAATTGACAATGATTCCCATGGATGTCCTTCTAATCTCAAGTGTGTTGCATTCTTTATCCCTGGTGGAGCTTCCCGATTTGAACTTAATGATTCAAAGGACCGCGATCACCCCGCTTGCTTTATACTTTTTGTAACATGCATCATCGCATCTCGCATTATTTTGAAATTCATGCATTTCATAGGATTATAATCCAGAATATAAACTGTTGTCCCTAATGGTGTTCCTCGATCTCTATGAATCCCAACAAGGATATCTCTTTAGTGTGTGGCATATCTTTTGGAATCCAGTCCCGCTTTTCCTAGCTAATATGTCCATTACCTCCTGTTGGTGTTGAAATTGCCAGCTCTTACCCTGGTGCAACACGTCTTAAGAATTGAAAGCAAGCCCTACACTTGTTTTCTCATTTTCACACAAGAGTTGACTCGCTACCAATTCTTGAACAGGTTTGAGTATTATGCTCTCTCTTATATGCATGATATAGGTTACTCAGATATGTGTGGGTTTGGTCAAGATTTCCAATCTTCATCTTTGTTGAAACTTCCAAAGACATCCTCGGTGCAACGTCCTTAGGATGTGTTCTCCTCTGCACCTTCTCGAGAACAAGAATACACTTGTTTCTCCCCTCAGAGTACAACGTTCTGAGCCGGTAAAGCCTAATCGGCACTTGCTAGCTGCGATCACAAACTCGTCCTGTTATTTCATGAATGTGGTTAGTCTAGTCTGTATCTAGTCTTTATTTCCACTAGCATGTCGCTCTTCCCTACAATGTGGGCCATCCTTTGAGAACAAGAATACACTTGTTTCTCTCCTTCGTAAAGCCTAATCGGTGTTCTGTGGTCTTTGCATCACGATCGCCCGCTTTCGGCGTGAAGTGGTTAGTCCGGTTAACGTATCTAGTCTTTGCTTCTGCTGCATGTCGCCTCTCCCTTACATTGTGGATTGAATTGCGTATAGGCCAATTCTATTCGGGTCAGGATTACACCTGTACATGTCTTCGCAGAATTCAACAGTTATTTTGTGCTCTTTCTTGTTGTGACCCAGTTAAGCTCTGGCGCAGCGTATCCTTTCTCCAATGAGGCTCATTGGAATTTTAAGAGTCCACACTTATTTCCTTGATGCAACTTCTGGGATTCAAAGCATAAATTTCTGAGTCCATTTCGGTATTCAATCACCTCATACCTTGTCACTCGAAAGGTAGACGCCAACCTTGCTCCCAAGCTTGAGGATGATTGAATAGGGGCAGCTGTTGTACCCCGAAAATTTACCCTATTCTTTTTCGCATTTCTCGCTTATAATCTGATTGCATAAACATACATGTATTCGCATGCATAGCATTGATCATGAGGTTTTCAAGTTCAAGGTATTCCAAGTGGCAAGAAAAAGAATTCATTTTCTTATTTCTCAATAAAGCGAATTTCAAGTTTTCAGCGCGTTCTGGGCACTCCAGAAGGCGTATCTCTGAGCTCGTCGGGTATTTTCTGATGATTTTCGACCAGCAAGTTCCTCTCATTATTATCTATAATTTTCGTTTGAAAGTAGGAAGCAGATCTTGTGAGAAAGGTTCCCAAGGAAATTGATTTCTCCAATGATTTAAACTGAATTTTAGTGTTGAACCGTGCATTCTGCCCACTAAAAAGTCTATATCTCCTATCTGGAAAATCGAAACTGAGCGGGATCAATTTTTAAAATTATGTATCGAAGCCCTCTAAAACTTTCATTTGCAACTCGGGAGCTGATTCCTCATCAATCATCACCATAATTTTATTCTTTGGAGTGGATTTTGGGCTGAACCGAGCATTTTCCATCTGACACGCGAACTTCGAAAAATCATATCTCGCTCGAATTTTATCAAAACTAGGTGGGACCAATGCCAAAAGTTCACAAATTTCGTTAGCTTCGATTGTCTCAGAAATACTCAGTTGCAAATTTTGACCAGAAGACCCTCGTTCGAGACATTTTCTTTGAAGAACGCATTGAAAATTCTGCACGTGTCAGTTGTCTGAAAATTGTGCTGAAACTTCAAAAATTCCTTTTGCCTTGACCGTCCAAACCCGACCAGGTCGGAATCTTTGTTTGCATAAGCAAAATCGCATTCCGGACACTTTTTGTTTATATTCCGACTTCAAATTCCGCACGGATTTGGGCTGTTTTGGAATAATTACGAAAATTATTCGGATAATCATGATTTAGGCTTGATTACAAATCTTAGGCCCAACTCCTAGAACTATAAATAGATTTTCCCCCTCACAAATCAGAGCAACACAATCATTTACTTAATTTTCACTACCAATCACACTCTAATTCTCTCTCAAAATCCAAAGCAAAAAACCCAAAAAACGAATTTCAAACTTCAACTTTCCCTCCAAGCCACCACCACAGGACGCCACCGGACCGCTTCGTGACACATGTCTTCACCGCGGACCGCTCTAAGCGTGCCCTGCGATCCGTGATTTTCTCGCCTCTCTACAAAATCTTGATCTTCTCCTTCTTCTGCTTGAATTTGTCATGGAAGGAACAGTTTCATCTTGATCTTCTCTTCAATTTCAAGATTCAAGGATTTCTTCATCATTCTTCACTTCTCCATTGAAGACTTTAAGTTTTCCTCGAGAATTCAAGGTTAACTCCAAGGATTATCATCAATTAGGTGCTGATTTGGTATTTTCTTTGAAGAGTACAAGGAATTCCTCTTCAACTTGATTCAAACTTCAAGTTCAAGTAAGTGTTTAGTTCAATTAAGCACTTATTTTAAGCTATTATTGGCTTTTAGCTTTTCTTGAAATTGAATACTGTTATTGCTTGCAATTTCCATGTAGATTCTGAGTTGTGAACTTTCGCTCTTGAATTCCTAGATTTGAATTGGATTTTGCAACGTTATTTGTATCGGTGTGAGGAATTTTGTACATAGCACGCATATATTCTTGTGCATTTTTATTTACCTTGCATATAGGTCACAAATTTGTACATCTTACATCGTCTAACACATGCTCATGCATTAGAAGAGCATTTTGATTGATTGAATTGTATCGGTTCATGTTGATTTGAGGTACAATTTGCATTCGAGAACACGTCGACATGTAGATTTCAAAGCATTTTGATCACAAGGCACAATGCATTGTACATAAATCCATTGCATATGCACTCCAAGTGTTTGTGTAAATGCATAACCTAGACTTGACATGCGTTTCTAACATTTTCCTTGTAGAATGACTTGTTTGCATTGATCCTTAGCATGTTCATGCATCAATTATCGTTGTATGAGCATTAGAATTGTTGATTCAACTTGCATTCTTGACATGCTCACGTATTGTTTCTTGGTAAATAAACATTAGAATTATCATTTTGATTCGCATTCCTCGCATGTTCATGCATTTTGTTTCACAAATGAACATGGGAATTATCATTTTAATTCGCATTCCTCGCATGTTCATGAATTTTGTTTCACAAATGAACATTGGAATTATCATTTTGATTCGCATTCCTCGCATGTTCATGCATTTTGTTTCACAAATGAACATTGGAATTATCATTTCGATTCGCATTCCTCGCATGTTCATGCATTTTGTTTCACAAATGAACATTGGAATTATCATGTCGATTTGCATTCCTCATATGTTCTTGCATTTTGTTTCAAAAATGAGCATTGGAATTATCATGTCGATTTGCATTTACCGCATCCTCATGCATTCGATAGTCATCTTTCAAGCTGTGGAACTGTGGCCTAACTATATGGATCAACTTTTGGCATGAGAACGTCATGGACAGGTGATCCGGATCAAAAACAGGATTTTTGCAAGTTGCAGACCGCGCTAAGCGCCAAACTCTCTGACTTTTGTTTACAGGTCGCGCTTAGCATGGTCCGGAGCAGGCTAAGCGCGAAAGCTTCTGTTTGGGTCGCACTTAGTGCGGTATAGCAGGCTTAGTACGATCTGGAACATTCTTTTCTGTTATTTCTTAATTCTAAGTGCAAACAGCGAGCGTTCCAGCCTTCCTAACCACTATTTGAGCTATGTTTGATGCAGAAGTTTGTGTTGTACACACGTACGACACGATTCTAAGATATTTCATGTTTGTATACCCACGTATACATCCTTTTTACTTGCTCTTTGGGTCTAACTCCCTTCCTGCAGGCATAGCTCAAGTGGAATGTGTATACACACGTTCCTTTGCTTGTGCGCATACACGTACATTCTATCGTCTGTTTGTGTGGTCCTCTTGCAGGTGTTATTGCTTCGGATACGTATGCTCGCGCAATCCGCTTGTTTTGATACCTTGAGTTCTTCTCACCGGTTTACTCTTATTGCATGGCTGCAGTACTTGATGTTTTTCGGAGTATTTCTTTAGCTTGTAGTTCTCTTTGGATTTTATATTCGTGCGGTAGTTTCTACACCATTTATCGCATTCTCTTACAGCTTTTCTAGATATCATGAGAAGTAGGGCTTTACAGCTTTATTTTTCCATGAGAAGTAAGAATAGAGATGCATGATGGGGCTTCCGTAGTTGGAGCATGTTCAGAAACCCCTCTGGTTTATTTAAAGGCCCATTTAGGGCGCTTCTGTTTGCTAATTGTCTTTGGTTTGTTTAAAGTCCTCATCCGTGCATAGGGAGGCGCTTTCCATTTGTGTTTACAAATTGTGCTTGTATAGGTCAAAATTGGTTAGGACACCCGACGAGGCACCACCAAGAAAATTCCCTCTTTTATATTTCCTACTATCGAGTCAATGATATATATGGGCAAGCGAAAGGAGTCCGCAACTGACTCTCGCAGTTCTAGTCTATGTCAACTCGGACACACAAATCATGTTGCAACCCTTCATCGAGTTAACAAAAGTGGCCAGAGTCCCCTATTCTGGCTCTCCACTCATTCATGGGGTTCGCATTTACTGCAGAACTCACATCATTTGCTCTGTGGGCTATGCCTACAAATTGTTTGACATTTGTTTGCGCATTTCATTTCTTGTGTGCTTTCGCCAAAGCACTTGATTTATTCATCCCCTTGCATCCCTTAGTTCTACAACCAAGACGGATATAGGATAGCTTTCCCCAAGGGCTGCTCGATTAGGATAGATTCTCGAGCCTAGACATTAGGATTTACATCCTTTGCATGTTGACATAGGTAGATATTCCCTTACATCCTCAACCATAGGTCCAATATTTTCATGACAACATTATGGCTAGTACTAGTTAGTCTCTCTTTGTTTTGCTAGTTTTTTTTGCATCCTTGCATGTAATTAAAACTAAAACTTGCTTTCTTTTTCTTTTGAAAACAAAACACTTAATAATGGTTTGAAATCCTTTCCCAAGGTAAAAGCAACCAACCAAGACAAACTCTTTTTCTCCTACGGGCACATTTTCTTTTGTGTTTAAAACCTTTTTCACAAGTAAAAAATACAAAACCCACCAAAGCTAGTGAGCCGTAGACATTAAAAATAATTCGATAATTAAATAATTATGATTTTTAATTATTAAATTAATTGAGAACATAATTTATTAATATATTGAATTATTGAGATTAATTAAGGATTTAATTGAGGTGTGAGGAGTAAATTTATTTTTATCTATGTTAAAAGGAATAAAGGAATAAAATAAGGAAAGGAGGAAAATAGAGTCATTTTGGAGAAAACAAGATACGTGAAGTGAGAAGAGGAGAAAAGAAGGAAGAAAACCTAGAAGTGTCAGAATTCGAAGAACCCACAAGGTAAGGGGTGATTTCGATTGATTATTCCATATTATAGGTTTTGATTTTGATATTATAGATCATAGCATGTTAGGGAATCCCAGTTTAGGAATTTCTAGGGTTCCATGGATGTATCTCTTGGTGTCGACAGTCGATTGTAGAGATTCATTGGATGGTATGATATAGGATCATTAACAATGAATAAAACATGTTATATTGTATGTTATTGATGATGAATGAGTGATTTTATGGTGTCGGAACATGTGGGCACGTTTTTGGATGAAAAGGAAAATGGTTTTGGGAATTAGTGCGTAAAACGAGTTTGGGTCTGAGGTGGGAACCGGTCCCTGGGAGAACCCGGTTCCAGCTTTAAAATGGTGAAAATGGCATTTTGAACTCAGAACCGGTTCCTGTGGAGGAACCGGTTCCACGTTGATTTTCCGTAGAAATGAAAATTTATTCGGGAACCGGTTCTACCGAGGAACCGGGTTCCCATACATTTTTCCGTGGGAGCTGTTTTTCGAATGGGAACCGGTTACTCTGGAGGAACCGGTTCCACTGAAATATTTTTGAAAATTTCAAAACTTTAAAATTCATAACTTTCAAACCGTAAGTCCGTTTTGAGCGCCGTTTTGGACGTTGTTTCTCAAATTTAATGCTCTATCTTATAAAATGATAATATTTTCAAAAACTTGAAATTATTTTGGAAAGGGTCGAATTTCGAAATAAATGATGGTTTGATTGACACATGATGATGTATGTGTAGCAGAGGACCTTTGTGATGGAGATATTGGTAATGTGTAGATGTAATAGCATGTTTATGCTGATGTTAGATGTATGCATGATTGGTTGAGATATCATGTTGATTTGGTTTGATTCAATTATGTTAGATGAATGTATACATAGACTGATTGATGTTGCATGCTAGTGATGTGCGTGCATTTACATTGTTTGGTGAAGTTAATTCCCATTGTGCGGAATTTGACTTGGATTGCCGATAACCGATACCCGAGTGAGGATGGGTGGTTAGGCTGGATTCGTGTCCGGGTGGTTATGGACGAACCGATGGTACTATATCCGGTTGTGATGGATCAGTGTTGAGTGACTTGGTCACGAGTCGGTACCGCATACATTGAGTCTGCATTTGTGTTTGCATGGAATTGTAACATGTTAGGATGTCTTCCACTGTTGCAATTCTTTTGTTGTTTATTGATTATGCATGATGATAGCATGTTGTTTATTGATTATGCATGTAATAGCATGTAATAGCATGTTCAATACGCTCGCCTGTCAGAATCAGCTCGGTGAATCCGGCTGAAGAGTTTCCAATCAGATGATTGAAGAATGGGCCTGTCAGTGTTCCCATGAACATATCAACCAACTCCCTATTGGACAAGGGTGGTTGAACTCTGCCTGCTAGATCTCTCCACTTCTGAGCATACTCCTTGAACTTCTCATCACGATCCATAGACATGCTTTGTAGTTGCATGCGAGTGGGTGTCATTCAAGATTGTACTCATCGTCTGTCAGAAAGCATCGCCAAGTCACTCCAAGTACGGATACGGTCATTCTCTAGCTGATAATACCACTCCAATTGAGTTCCGGACAAACTCTCTTGAAAATAGTGCATCCACAACTTTCTGTCATCAGTGTGGGGATTGATCTTCTGGACATAAGACTTCAAATGCAGCTTAGGGAAAGACATGCCGTCATACTTAGAAAAAGTTGGAACTTTGAACTTGGGAGGAATCACAACACCAAGGACGAGACTCAAATCATCAAAATTCAGCCCGGACATCTTCAGGTTTTCCACAGCATTCAGACGGTCTTCAAGTTGCTTGTACTTGTCATCTTCATCAGAGTATTGGCCACCATCATAGTTTTTCTCAAGTTCAGCCGCTTCACCACCACCTTTGTTACTTTGCTCGTCCTCCTTCTTGACACTTCCTTCAGAGAGCTCAATTCGACTAACCACTCTAGGACCTCCTTTGTAGCGTCTGCCCATGTTGAGAAGACCAACAACCTTCTTCTTCTGTTGATGAGCTTCAGATCTTCTTGGCCTTGGACCAAGCCGGTAAACATTTGCTGAAACCGAGCATTTCGAGCTTGAAGATCTTTGATGACTGCTCAAGAGCCATTTCGCTAAAATAAAAAGCGAGCAAATGAGAAAACCAATCTTCAATGTACCTGTGATGCAATGTTATGCTATGATATGCAATGTTTATGCGAATGCAATGCAATGTTTTCAAGGACCTTAGAGATTTAAATTTGTTAAACGAGCAATGAACACACATTTATTAGTACTTTTATCATTCTTTTTTTTTCTTTTAAGTACAAAAGATAGTTCAAAACAATAAAAGAAAAAGCATAAAAAATCCTAAAGCTCTAAGTCTCCCACGGGCGCTTCCTCTTGGTGCCGATGTAGGCGTTGATGTTTCGCTCCTCGTGAAGTAGCTTGGTCAATTGTAGCACTTTCTTCTCACTTGCATAGCACTGAGCTTCAAAGGTATCCCTCTCTTCTTTAAGCTGAATCCAGGATTTCTTCAAGTCTTCAAAATCAGTAGGCATGTCGGGATAGAGAACAGTATAGGGTACGTCACCTATAGCAACAGTTCCATAATTACCGTAAAACAGCGTGAATGGCATCATGAGGTTTTGAGCTCGAGCTCGCACCCATTTGAGGTAAGGTTCCCAAGGAATGGAGTTTTGGTGCCCCAAAGTCTTGGTATCGCCTTCTTTACCATGCCCCAAGCGTATGAACCTTCACTAATTCGAGATCATGATTGTAATCGAACACAATATCTTGGAGAAGAATATCATGAGGACCATCTTCGAGCAAAACCAAACCGACGAGAGCTAGAGAAGGGTTGTAAGTGATACCTCCCCTTATACCAAGTAGTGGTACATTAGGGAATTCTCCACAACGCTCAATGAATGTGAAGTCCTTTTGAGAGAAAAGACTCCAACGGATATCTGAATGAGAGAGTGACATTAGTCTTTGAGACCATTTCAACCTTTGTTCATTCTTCAAACTGATGGAGGAAGGTGAAATAAACCACCTAGAAAGTAATGGTACACAACACCGAGAGTTCCTTGTCTTTAGCAGACAAGTGTGGAGAGAATGTAGGATGTCTCCAAGTAAAGTAGGCACAGGATTGCGGGTAAGAAACAACTTAATGGCGTTGACATCTATGAATTGATCCGAGTTAGGAATAGAACCAAACCATAGATTAGCAAGGCCACAATGTCTTCGAATGCATGGAAACTCATAACTTTGAGGAATTCTCGGCTTTCTTAATTAGGAACTTGGCAAGTAAACCCTTAACTCCACTTCTAGTTTCCCAATTGGCTTCAATGTCCGAGCGCTTAAGATGTAAGGTCGATGTAATGTCTTCGCATTTAGGAACCTTTTCTAGACCGTGAATGGCATTTGGTCAAGAATAGGTACCCAAGTAGCTTAGAGAACTCTTCCAAGGTAGGAACCAAATAACTGGAATGTAAAGCAATGGTGTTTGATCAAGAACGAATAGGACATGCATCATATCTTCTTCAAAACCGAGATAACCAAATCAAGTAGATAACCATGTCTTTTGATGAACCGAGCATGGTCGGGAATTTCAAACCAATTTTTGAGTTGAGAAGGTATACCCATGAAGTTGATTCGGATAGTCTTTCTAGAAGCCATAATTCCCTACAAAAGAGCAAAGATAAATCCCTAGGTCCTTGAAATGGTTAGAAATGATATGCAATAATGATGTCATGATGTCATGTTTAGCACACACAAACAATTCACACAATGAGCCTAGGGTTAAGGCTTGCATGAGGTATAGGTGATTACCCCACCAAAAGTTTGAGTTGGTTCATCCTGTCCTATAATAGTAACCGGTTCTAGGAATCTCACATCATTGATCTTTCTCGAGGCGCTTATTTCAATACGACTACCAAGTGGTCGACCGAAAATGTCCCAAAAGTCTGATCTCAATGAGTGTAGCATCGAGTATCAACCAACCTCGGTCTACACCAAAGTCGGCCATCTCACTACCTTCTAATGGCCAAGATGGGTCAATTAAGGTTCTAAAAGTTTAGTTAGCGCTGATGACACCACGCGAAGCCAAATACTATCCTCAACTTGGGAATGAAGAGTATCGGGACAACCAAAGTGTCACGCTAACGTAGCCATCATGTTGACCGTTTTGATATACGTCTAACGGTCGCGACGATTTATTGCTACTTACCTAAAAGAAAACCCGGATCCCGTGTAGGATCCCAATGTATATAATACCCAAGCAACCCTTAAAGATAAAGCAAGCAAGTCAAACAAAAGCAAGAAGATGATCTAGAAATCCCTAAGATAATTCTCTTTAGGTGTCTCCAGAGTCGCCAGCTCAGAATACGGTGAACTCGACTTTTTAGTGTTTTGTATCGCAAATGTGCGGATAGCAAGAGTCGCCACCGACTTTTATTTTTATCCAATTAAGGGAAGGTAAAAGTACAAAAAGACCTTCGTTAGATTCTCGAGTACGGAGAATGGTTATGAAAAGGGAAGGTATTAGCACCCTTTCCATCCGTAGTTATCTACGGCTCTTAGTTGCTCTAGATCACTTAAAATTGTGCTTTCTATGTGTTTGACAAAAATGTTTTGAAAAGGCATTTCGCTTTGACTTTGTAATGATTCATGTAGGAATGTATACAAAGTGTTCGGAAATGTTTCGCTTTGAAAAGAGTTTGAACTTTGACAAAAGTGTGAGGTGTGAAAAGCATTTTGATAGAGCAAGCAACTAAAAGTCTTATTACCTACTCGTAATTGGTCGCTTTTTGTATTGTTACGCCTTTAGAATAGTGTCATCCATACCATTAGTTGGTAGGTAACTCCATTCGCTGGATGTAAGCGGACATTCGGGGCATCGGATGGTCATAGAAAGCAACGTAGGAAGTATCCTAGCACATTCAAGGACTATCATCATTTTCGTAGGCGACAATCGAGGGTCAAGATCATGTATTCGGAGGCGACATCGTGGGTCTTATGATCTTTGTATCAAGGGACTATGATGATTTGTTTGAAGGCAACGGTGCTAGAATACCTCTACGCTCGAGGGACATGACCATTTGTATTCAGAAGGCAACGAGAGAATTACCCTAAGGGGTGCATGTGTGAAAAAAAGAGTGTTGATTCAGGTATTTTTATCTTGGAATTATGAGTGAGCTATGTTGATTTTAGTCTTGCCATACACGCCTAATTACTAGCAATTTATAGGGTGCAGAAATTAAAATGCGGAATGTAAAAGTGCGGAAAGGTAAATGTCCTACGCTATTACATGGCTTTGGGGCAGATACATAATTTAAACTTGCGGAAAATTAAAACCTAATTTAAACTATTACATCCCATAAACAGTTACATTATTGGAAAAGAATGAAAACGGTAAAGAAACGTCTGAAGCGGAATAACCTGTGAAACGATAAGAGAAATCTGAAAATATGATGAAATCGAAATAAGAGAAAATGTTAGAAAAATGCAAATTTTAATGGAAAAATATGACATGCTGGAAATAACATAAATATGTTAAAATAATTTTTTGGGATTTTTTAGATGCAATTTAATAATTTAAAACTAATTAAATGTGATTTAAATGCAAAATTATGAATAAAAATAAATATGCATGCAAAATTGTATTTTTTAATTTTATAAATTAAATAAAGATTTTCAGAAAATAATGTAAAAAGAAAAATAATTTTTGATGGTTTTTTAATGCAGAAATAAAATTATGAAAAGAAACTAAAATAATGCAAAATATTAAATAATATAGAAAATATGAAAAAAAGAAAATAGTGCAAGTTTGTAAAAAAAGAATGCAAAACCGGTCCTGGCATGGTTCGAACTGGTGTCCCTTGAGAGCATCTCCAACAATTTGCGCCTTAACCAACTGAGCTAGAGCGTCCACGTGTTTAAGAAATGGAACGAATTGCTTTTAAACGAAACTGCTTTCTGGGAATTCAAATTCACGCGCGAAGAACATCATCTTCTTCGTTTGAATTTCTGGGAAGTTTGCGTCGGCCAAACTCGACGCTAAGGCCCCTGCAAACATCAAAAAGCCAGCACAAGCAATATAAATGAAATCTAAAAGCATGGTTCGATTCGAAATTCAATTCTGAACACGATGGTGGTGTCCTTTTTGTCCAATTTATCCTATTTAGAGAGTCCCTAATTCGAACCAGAAAACCCTAGACATGGCAGATCTCGATTCAGGCCATAAAAATGCAATTCGATTGTCCAGATAGCTTGCAAACTTCAAACTAAACACAAATCAAACATCAAAACATGTTAAAAATGCATGATAAACAGAATTCGATTTTTGAAAATATATGAACCAACCAAATTCGGATTTCACGATTCTTGATGCTTTTTGGCAATGTAAAGGTCTGGAATGCTTCCAGGGATGTCAAGGAATGTGTTTGAATCCTCAAAAACGTTTGAAACAAGCTGGATCGATGGCTGTTAGTTGCTTCAAGTGCACGGTTTTTTGAGTTCTAGGTTAGGGTTCTTGAGCCAATTTTCTCCTCTTTTCTTGATAGGTATGCATCATACATTTATACTGGATGGATTTGGAATGGTTTTGGGAAAGAATCAATCAACATTCAATGCAAATCAAATTTGATTTTTGTACAAAATCAAATTTTCAAAATTTGATTAATTTTCAATCCAATCTTGCCATATTGATCAAATTTTGAAATTTGCTGGCCTTTGTGAGTTGCTTGGGTCTCAAAGAAGGAATAAAATCAATTTTTGCAATTAATTTTGATTTTATACTTTATTTTTAAATTTAATTTGTATTTAAATGAATAAATTCCAAATTAAATAGAAAAATAAAATAAAAATTCGTGGCATTGGGCTTGGATATTCCTAATTGCATGAGGAATAAGTTTGGATGAAGAAAAGCAAGCCCATTTGCAAAAAATTGATTTTAGAAGTATCTCTCTTTGTGCACTCTTTCACAATTGCCCAACTTGTGAATGGTGTATCTTGCTCATTTTTCCACATTTTTGAGTGTTCTTGGACTTTTTGAAAATCTCTAAGAGTCCTCTAACCAACCTTTTTGGTCTCATCTCAATTGGAGTTTCCATGCTCAATATATCTTCAAAACAAAATGTTGACTTTTTGTTGACTTTGAAAAGGACCTGTAATGTTTTGATCCATACCTTCCAAATGAAGCATTTTTTGAACATTCTTGTGAGACATGAAGTTGTAGAGAATTGAATTTCCTTCAAAACAAGAGGTGGTGGAAAAATTCTGAGAAAGTATGAAGAAGTTATGATCACCAAAGTTCAGTTGACTTTTCATCTAGAAACCCTAATTTAGAAAGTTTGACTTTTGAGCAAATCTTGAGTTTTCTTGATGAATCATGATCAACCCTTGATCAAATGATGAATGTAACTTCAAAATGAGGATGTTGACCAAAAATTATGAAGTTTGACTGTATGTTGACCACAGTTGACTTTTGTCCAATACAACTGATTTTCAACCATCTGAGCAATTGTCTGAGGAAACTTGACTTGTAAGGCTTGAAACTTGACATGGAGAATCTTTGAAGCATATGAGGAGGCATGATGAATATTGAGATGTTGGAAGTCCATTTGATTCGAGAATCACCAAACCCTAGTTTGGGTTGATTGTCTAGAGAGAGTTTGTCCGATCAACTCGAGGAATCCTGAGTATGGATGTATGGAATATCTTGAGAGGATGGAGGGCAAATTTTGGGGTATGACATCTGCCCTGTTCAATCTTCTTGTACCGAAGGGTTAGATTGACACGCCTGTCTTTCGTGACTCAAGGTAGAAGATGATTGAACACCGAATACACCAAAATTTGCACTGTGTTGGTGGATGATGCGGAATGGGCTTACAGATGCCTTGGAGAAGCTGGATACTTCCGGGGATGAGTCGACGCTAGACTCGAGAATGTCGATAGGAGAATTGACGGGATGGGCTTAGGATGCCATCCGAAAGATCGATGCCGGGAGTGAGCCGACGCTAGGCTCAGACGTTTCGAAGGAGCAGAGACGGGCTTAAGATGCCATCCGAGAGAGTCGATGTTAGACTTCGTGCTCATTTTGAATGAAGTTATTGGTTTGTATTGATTTTTAACCAAATATGCAGATTCGAAAGTGGAGAAATGTTGACAAGTAGTCGGAGATGGGCTTAAGATGCCATCCAAGGCAATCGAGTCGCACGCCGACTATAGTCATGTTGATAATAAGAAGAGATTCAGAATAGATCTTTGTGTTGATTACTCTGAGGGGAATAGTAGTTGGCAAAAATGTGGATAGCTTCCCTGTTGTGCATCGGGTGTTGATCAATTGCCTGTTATCGGAGGATAACCAGGGCGGTCTTCGATAGTTTTCCGCTTTCGGGGCTTAACTCGACCACCATCGGAGGACAACCTGGGTGTTCTTTCGATAGTTTTCCGCCGGTTCGGGCTTAATCTCGACCGTTGTCGGAGGACAACCAGGCGGTCTTTCGATAGTTTTCCCGCGAGATTCGGGCTTAACTCGACCGGTCGCCGGAGGAAAACCAGGGGTCTTTCGATAGTTTTCCGTCGAGATTCGGGCTTAATTCGACCTGCGTCAAGTGATTTTCACCTGTTTTGGAGAAAACAAGAGAAACTTTGATAGAATATTTGTTAGTCTTATGCAAAGTATGATGCATGATAATGTGTATGAATGACATATGCATATATTGTGACTTTATAAGAAATGCATGAAGGATAGATGTTGTGGTTTTTCAAAACATATCCATCTTGAAGAAGATGCGGATGTTCTGTTTGAGGATTTCTGACTTCTGCTTGGGGATTTGGGTAGGTGAGAACCCCGCTTTTGAAGGAAAAGAAAGATATCCTGGATTCCTCCGATGCACTATCTGACCAAGTCTTGGGCCTAGATATTGTTTGAGGAAAGTAGAGATTGAGAAACTCGTTGTTGGAGATCTCATACATAGACCCTGCTGGGAAGAGTCTGGGAGGCAATTTGTTGGGGATCTTGCATGTAGACCTGAAGAATCGTGGCGCCCATCGATTTTGAGCGCAGATCTCACCGAGAGCGCTTGATGGTTGGGAGACCGGTTAGCTTGGAATCTCTCGATCGAGAATAGAAGAGATTTTCTCCGTGCACTATCCGACCAAGTCTCGAGTCCGATACCGCTGGAGAAAAGGGGAATTGTTGAGAGGTATCCGCCGGGATAAACATCTTAGCCGGGATGAAGTGTAACATTTCTCGCTGAGTGGAGTTATCGTCAGGATTAACATATACTACCCGGGAGGTTTAGTGAGTGACACTCATGGAGATTATGCTCGTGGGGAATGTTTTGGTGACCTTTGTTGTCATCTCAATTCCTCGAGCCCGTAGTAATTACTTTTGTTCGCTCACTTTTCGCATGTTTGTGATTAGATTCTTATTGTCAAATGCGATAGTCATTCAAAGCAAACGGTGGACTTATTGCAAACGACAATAGTGAAAAATGTAAAGAGAAAGAATCGCTTATTTGAAGGTGGCGATGGCCAAGTAGTTTGTACACAAGAAAGGTAAAAGCTATGAAACAATCTCGTTAAGTTCCAACTATGCTAGTACTCATATATTTCAACTATCTCATCTCCTTGTCACAAGAGAAAGTGAGGACCGATCTTCGCCATTTGAATCTTGAATGCGATAGTAGTCCGAAGGGTGATCCGAAGAGACATAGTCGTACGCTTAAATCCCTAACTTTTGCCTAGACCGCCTTTCGGTTTTCACCAATGATACCTTTTTGCCCAAGCCGCCTTTTCGATTGCCGGGTGTACATGTTTTGTATATATCCTTAACTTTTCCCGAACCCTTTGGTTCGCCAGATGCCCTTATTTTTGCCTAGGTTCGCCGACCCAGCGGGTCTCTTTATGAGTATTTTTGACTATGTCCGCTCACGTGGTGTGGGAAGTCTTCACCATCCATGGTGCTAAGTATCATAGTCCGCCGAAAACACTGCTTTGACTACAAATGGTCCCTCATAGGTGGGAGTCCATTTCCGGATCACCTTGTGGAAGAATGATGCGCTTGACTACTAGATCACCGACTTGGTAGACCGGTGCTTGACCTTCTTGTTAAATGCTCGATCATTCGCTTCGATAGATCTGTCCATGGCGATGGATGCGAGTCGTTTCATCAATCAAATTAACTGGTCAAGGCGAGTCTCGATCCAATCATCTTAACTCTCTCGGCCCGGAGGACTCGTTGAGGGTATTCAACCTCAATGGGTAGGACTGCCCATACCGTACACAAGAGAGAAGGGGTTCCCTATTGACGTTCAGAAAAGCGATAACCATGAAGAGCAAATGGTAACGCCTCATGCCAATCTTTTAAGTCACCGCATCTTCTCAGATAATCTTCTTAATGTTCTTGTTGGCGGCTTCCATCGCACCATTCATCTTAGGCCGATAAGGAGAAGAGTTGTGATGCTTGATCTTGAACTGCGTGCAGAGTTCGGTGATCATCTTATTGTTGAGATTGGAGCCATTATCCGTGATAATCCTTTTGGGAGTGCCATATCGATGATAAGATTATGTTTGATGAATCGAGCCACAACATTCTGAGTAATGATGCGAACGGCCGCTTCTACCCACTTGGTGAAATAGTCGATTGCCACAAGGATGAAACGATGTCCATTCGAAGCTGTGGGCTTGATTTCTCCGATCATGTCAATGCCCCACATTGCAAAAGGCCAAGGAGAAGTTAAACGCTCAGAGGTACCGGAGGTACGCACTTTGTCCGCATATATCCGCATTTGTGACAAGATCGAGCATAGCGTGACAATCGCCTCCATGGTGGACCAATAGTAACCTCTCTCAAAATCTTCTTAGCCATCGATGTCCACGGAATGGGTACCAAATGCGCCTTCGTAACTCTTCCATGATGCATATTTGTTTTCTCGTCTACAGTAAGCACAAGTCGTGGTTGCGCTTTGTATAAGATGTCGCGTCGAGGAAGAATTTGATGCAAATCTTCTCAAGAACTTATCGTTAATGTATGCCCTCTGGATATTCCCGAGTCTCAAGATACCTCTTCACGTCGTAGTACCAAGGTTTCTTCTCGATCAAGCTCATAACAATACGCTGGTTCGTCAAACCTCTCAATGATGATCCGGGAGCCTCGTTGTCCCATCTAACCTTGAACATAGATGACATAGTAGCCAATGCGCTCGCCAACCGATTCTTCTCGTGGAATGTGATCAAAAGTAATCTCTTCAAGTAGGGATCAAACTCGTAACATGCTCGACACGGAATGAGGTTTGATGCTTCGATCCCACTCGCCCTTAATCTGACCGATCACCAAAGCCGAGTCTCCATACACTTGCAAGAATTTGATTCTTAAGTCGATAGCACTTTGATACCCATGATGCACGCTCAGATTCGCCATGTTGTTAGTGCAACAAACATAATCTGGCGGTGAAAGGCGATGTCCGCCTCGTAGGGATGTAATGATGGCGCCAATGCCATTGCTAAGTGCGTTTGAGGCTCCATCAAAGACCATGGTCCATCGATCCTTGTTCAGTCCTTCGTCCGGCCCGGTTCTTCACAATCAGAATTAGTAAAACATCTTCATCTCGAAATTCAAACGATAGATCGATAGTCATCTACGGCTTGATGAGCCAAATGATCGCTACTACACTTCCTTTGATTGCTTTTCGAGAAGTGTACCGATGTCATATTCGGTCAAGATCATTTGCCATCATGCTATTCTTCCGGAGAGAGATGGTTTCTCAAATATGTATTTTATCGGATCCATCTTGGAAATCAACAAGGTAGTGTGAGTCAACATATACTGTCTTAGTCGGCGAGCAGCCCAAACCAAAGCGTTGCAAGTTTTCTCGAGCTGTGAGTATCTTGTTTCGCAGTCGGTAAACTTTTTGCTAAGGTAGTATATGGCATGCTCTTTTCGACTGCACTGCCATGTTGCCCCAACACATACCCCATTGAGTTCTCTAACACCCAAGTACATGATAAGAGGTCTTCCTTCGGGCGCATCAAAATAGGAGGATTCAGAGGTACTCCTTGATTTTGTCGAAAGCGATCTGGCAATCGTCATTCCATTCCACTACTTGATCTTTCTTTAGTAACTTGAAGATTGGCTCACAAGTAGTAGTTAGATGTGCAATGAATCTGGCAATGTAGTTCAATCGGCCCAAGAAACCTCTGACTTCCTTCTCGCTGCGGGGAGCTGGCATCTCTTGAATGGCTTTAACCTTGGCGGGATCAACTTCAATACCTTTTCCACTGACAACAAACCCTAAGAGTTTTCCGGATCTGACTCCAAAGGTGCACTTGTTAGGATTGAGTCTCAGTCTGTACTTCCTCAACCTATCAAACAATTTCTGCAGATGATCAAGATGTTCCTCTTCAGTCTGTGATCGAGATATCATGTCGTCGACGTAGACCTCTATCTCGTGATGAATCATGTCATGAAATAATGTCACCATAGAACGCTGATAAGTGGCACCTGCGTTCTTCAGTCCGAACGGCATAACCTTGTAGCAGAAAGTGCCCCACTGTGTCACAAAAGTAGTCTTCTCCATGTCTTTGGGAGCCATTTTAATCTGATTGTAACCGGAGAAACCATCCATAAAGGAGAAAACCTTATGCTGAGCGGTGTTGTCAACCAGAACATCAATATGAGGAAGTGGGAAATCGTCTTTCTGACTCGCTTTGTTCGATCTCAGAATCCACACACATTCGCATTCTTGCCATCCTTCTTAGGTACGGGCACCACATTAGCAACCCATCGTGGATAGGAAGTAATAAGAAACCGCGTTGAACTGTTTATAAATTCGCTTTGATTTTCTCCGACATCTCGTGACGCATGCGATTTAACCTTCTGCTTCACCGAGAAAACCCTCTTTGTTGGCAATCGTACCACAATATCAATGTCTAAACCTGCATGTCTTCGTATGACCAAGCAAAACCTCAATATAATCTCGTAGCATCTGAACCAACCTTTCTTTAACACTGCTCAAGACCCGCCTCCTATCTTGATCTCTTTTCTGCCTTCACAAGACTCAAATTCACAACCTCAACTTGCTCTTCGGTGGTCAGATAACTCTTCTTCTTGCTGTATTAGTCGGCAAGTTCTCCGGCACTTCACAATCTTCCTCACTTTCGCCTTCTTGGTAGATCGGATTATCAAGTCATATTTAGCAATAGCATAGTTGTTATTAACTAGATTCGAGTGATTTCAGCAGTATCACATGGGTGTGTGTAAGAAACACATAGCTTTTTCTTTTGAAGGGTGATAAAGTAAAGAAAATAAACAATTGAATGCAAAAGTCCAACGAATTTATTGAATGAAAACGCGCAGACAATGTGATAATAACCTCGCAACGAGCCATGATGCCCCGCAAGGCACTAGGCTTTCAAAGTTTATTGTTCAAAACATAAAGAAATACGAAAAGCAAAACAAAACAAGAGCAATTACTCCCGACTAAAGGAGATAGGTATGACGCCTTCGCCTTCCAATTGTCGAGCCCATGATCCGTTGGGAAGATCCACTTGCCGATGTCGAAGCCGTTGTCGCCGCCTTCTATAGCATGGATTCCACTTTGGCCGATGCGAAAGGAAGTTGGCACGCTCGCGCGATCATCTTCGACCTTGATGGTGAAGCCTAAACCAGCCTTGTCGGTTTTGAAAGGGAGATCAGGGAGCTGACCCCAAATAGTACTACCTCTTTCTTCAACAGCAGCTTGAGCATCTTTCAGCGAGGCCATCCTAGGCGGAGTCTTAACAACCTCAGGAGCGACAGGAGAGTCAACAGGCATGAATCTGGGCATTGTTTCAAAAGCTTGACAGGGAGTCTCAAAGAATTCACCCTCCACCTCAAGGTATCAGAATGACTGTAGATGACTGACCATATACTCCTCTTCACCCCATACTGTAACAACTTTCCCTTTCACCGGGTACTTCAGTTTTTGATGCAGGGTAGAGGTAACAGCGCCTTCCCCATGTATCCAAGGGCGTCCAAGTAGGCAAGAGTAAGCTGGACGAATGTCCATGACAAAGAATGTGGAGTCAAAAGTTTGGGAACCGACTTTAACAGGCAGAGTGAGCTCTCCAAGAACTGTTCGCTTAGAACCATCAAAAGCTCTCACAATAATGTCACTGGGTCTCGTAACCAACCTTCGACATCAAGTCGATCAAAAGCGTCGGTAGGATATTCGAGCGTAACCGTGTCAACCAAAACATGAGATAATATAACGCCTTGCATTCCACAGTAGATGTGCAAGGCCTTGTTGTGTTTCTTTCCCAAGGAATTAAATCAAGATCGAGAAGCCTAGGCCGTTGCAGCAGCTAGCAATACAAACTTCAAATTGGTCGTTGGTAGTGTCTTGAGGTACGTGAGCGTTCTTCAGAAACTTCACCAAGGCATTAGCATGAGCCTCGGAGCACAAGAGCATAGCAAGCATGGAAATTTTGGACGGAGTTTGTCCCAACTGTTCCACAACATTGTAGTCACTCTTCTTGATAATCTTCAGAATTTCCTCCATTTCTTGTTTGGAGGTGTCTTCAGTAACTTCCTTTGGTACTTCTGGCTGAGCAGGATGAGTCACTGGTTCTTTCCCTCTAGCTTGGGAAATGGATTGAATAGCTGGAGTCACAGTGTCTTTTGGCGGAGAGATTTCTGGAGAGAAAACCCTTCCGGTTCTGGTCACCTTACTTGATCCGGTGATGTTGTCGATGTCAGGAATGGTAGCTTCAACCGTAAGATCTTCAATGGTCGAGGGTCTTGCTTGACGCCATGATAGTAAACATCACCCATAATTCCAAGGGATAGCCTTGTCGAGGAATATGGAACTGGCCTTGGAGAAGTGATGATGAGAGGTGCCACCTAGGCACAGATCGCAGAGGAAATCCTTATTGTGTTAACATCAAGATAGTCTTCGAAATCGTCACCCCATCCGGTCGCTTTAACATCTTCAATAGGAATCTTGTAACCTCGTGAACAATGTACTTCACCATGTAATCATACTTTCCACTTGGCTGCCCCAAGGTATCCCACATATGGTACATGCTTGCATTGTCAATCTTCAACTTAGACATTTCATCACACGCTCGACAGTGGTTTCGTGAATAGTATCTCACGGTTGTCCATCATGCACCGAACACGCCTTCTCAACCAAGCACAACCATCGGGTGCGATGGGCACCAACGACAATTCTCCGGGCATCCCGGTTGACACCGCTTGCAACAAATTCTTCTTAATACCATCGAGGAATGGTCAAGTCATCTATGTTGAAAACATAAGTATCATCACCAACAAATTGGAACTCTTGTCATGGTTAGGCATAGGCGCTGATCACATTCGGAGTCTCAACAGAGGATCAAACTCAACCGCTTAGCTTCAATCATATCTTGAATCTTGTTCTTCGAGCCCAACAATCATCAAGATTATGTCCCGGGCTATTGGAATGGTAAGCACACTTAGCATTAGGATTGTATTTCGAGAGGAAGTGTTGACATTCGAGGAGGATCCTCAAAGTAATCAGCCCGCTTTCAACATGTGTTGCAAGGCTTGACAAAGGCATGTTGATCTTCGTGAACCGCCTTCGCTATGCTGCTCGTTACGCACGTTGTCTCCGAGGTTGTGCCGATGTAGGATCGAGAACACAACCGCCTCTGCATTGAGCACGGTCGGTCTTGGCTCGGCTTTTCTCGACCATACACAAGATTGGCTTTTTTTACCACCAAAAGATCTCTTCAATTTGAGATGTCTCTATCTCAATCTTCCCACTCTTGATACCGCCTTCAATACGCCGCCGTAATTAGCTCTGAATCCTATCAAGAGTTTCCAATCGATGATTGAAGAATGGGCCTGTCTGTTCCCATGAACATATCAACCAACTCCTATTGGACAAGGGTGGTTGAACTCGCCGCTAGATCTCTCCACTCGAGCATACCCTTGAACTTCTCATCACGACCCATAGACATGCTTTGTAGTTGCATGCGAGTGGGTGTCAATTCAAAGATTGTACTCATATCGTCTGAGAAAGCATCACCAAGTCACCCAAGTACGGATACGGTCATTCTCTAGTCGATAATACCACTCCAATTGAGTTCGGACAAACTCTCTTGAAAATAGTGCATCCACAACTTTCTCGTCATCGGGATTGATCTTCCGACATAAGACTTCAAATGCATTTAGGAAAGACATGCCATCATACTTAGCAAAAGTTGGAACTTTGAACTGGGAGGAATCACAACACTGGACAAGACTCAAATCATCAAAATTCAGCCCGGACATCTTCAGGTTTTCCACAGCATTCAGACGGTCTTCAAGTTGCTTGTACTTGTCATCTTCATCAGAGTATTGGCCACCATCATAGTTTTTCTCAAGTTCAGGCTGCCTTCACCACCACCTTTGTTACTTTGCTCGTCCTCCTTCTTGACACTTCCTTCAGAGAGCTCAATTCGACTAACCACTCTAGGACCTCCTTTGTAGCGTCTGCCCATGTTGAGAAGACCAACAACCTTCTTCTTTCTGTTGATGAGCTTCTTCAGATCTTCTTGGCCTTGGACCAAGCTGGTAAACATTTGCTGAAACTGAGCATTCTGAGCTTGAAGATCTTTGACAGACTGTTCAAGAGCCATTTCTGCTAAAATAAAAAGCGAGCAAATGAGAAAACCAATCTTCAATGTACCTGTGATGCAATGTTATGCTATGATATGCAATGTTTATGCGAATGCAATGCAATGTTTTCAAGGACCTTAGAGATTTAAATTTGTTAAACGAGCAATGAACACACATTTATTAGTACTTTTATCATTCTTTTTTTTTCTTTTAAGTACAAAAGATAGTTCAAAACAATAAAAGAAAAGCATAAAAATCCTAAAGCTCTAAGTCTCCCACGGCGCTTCCTCTTGGTGCCGATGTAGGCTGATGTTTCGCCTCGTGAAGTAGCTTGGTCAATTGTAGCACTTTCTTCTCACTTGCATAGCACGAGCTTCAAAGGTATCCTCTTCTTTAAGTTGAATCAGGATTTCTTCAAGTCTTCAAAATCGAGAGGCATGTCTGGATGAGAACAAGATAGGTACGCCACCTATAGTAACAGTTCCATAATTACCGTAAAACAGCGTGAATGGCATCATGAGGTTTTGAGCTCGAGCTCGCACCCATTTGAGGTAAGGTTCCCAAGGAATGGAGTTTTGGTGCCCCAAAGTCTTGGTATCGCCTCTTTACCATGCCCCAAGCGTGTATGAACCTTCGCTTGCACTCGAGATCATGATTGTAATCGAACACAATATCTTGGAGAAGCATATCATGAGGACCATCTCTTCGAGCAAAACCAAACTGACGTAGAGCTAGAGAAGGGTTGTAAGTGATACCTCCCCTTATACCAAGTAGTGGTACATTAGGGAATTCTCCACAACGCTCAATGAATGTGAAGTCCTTTTGAGAGAAAAGACTCCAACGGATATCTGAATGAGAGAGTGACATTAGTCTTTGAGACCATTTTAACCTTTGTTCATTCTTCAAAACTGATGGAGGAAGGTGCGAAATAAACCACCTAGAAAGTAATGGTACACAACACCTGAGAGTTCCTTGTCTTTTAGCAGTACGAGTGTGGAGAGAATGTAGGATGTCTCCAAGTAAAGTAGGCACAGGATTGCGGGTAAGAAACAACTTAATGGCGTTGACATCTATGAATTGATCCGAGTTAGGGAATAGAACCAAACCATAGATTAGCAAGGCCACAATGTCTTCGAATGCATGGAAACTCATAACTTTGAGGAATTCTCGGGCTTTCTTAATTAGGAACTTGGCAAGTAAACCCTTAACTCCACTTCTAGTTTCCCAATTGGCTTCAATGTCTGAGCGCTTAAGATGTAAGGTCGATGTAATGTTCGATTTAGGAACCTTTTCTAGACCGTGAATGGCATTTGGTCAAGAATAGGTACCCCAAGTAGCTTAGAGAACTCTTCCAAGGTAGGAACCAACCGATAACTGGGAATGTAAAGCAATGGTGTTTCGGATCAAGAACCGAATAGACATGCATCATATCTTCTTCAAAACCGGAGATAACCAAATCAAGTAGATAACCATGTCTTTTGATGAACTGAGCATGGTCGGGAATTTCTGAAACTAATTCTTTGAGTTGAGAAGATATACCCATGAAGTTGATTCGGATAGTCTTTCTAGAAGCCATAATTCCCTACAAAACAGAGCAAAGATAAATCCCTAGGTCCTTGAAATGGTTAGAAATGATATGCAATGCGAATGATGTCATGATGTCATGTTTAGCACACACAAACAATTCACACAATGAGCCTATGGTTAAGGCTTGCATGAGGTATAGGTGATTACCCCACCAAAAGTTTGAGTTGGTTCATCCTGTCCTATAATAGTAACCGGGTTCTAGGAATCTCACATCATTGATCTTTCTCGTAGGCGCTTATTTCAATACGACTACCAAGTGGTCGACCGAAAATGTCCCAAAAGTCTGATCTCAATGAGCGTAGCATCGAGTATCAACCAACCTCGGTCTACACCAAAGTCGGCCATCTCACTACCTTCTAATGGCCAAGATGGGTCAATTAAGGTTCTAAAAGTTTAGTTAGCGCTTGATGACACCACGCAGAAGCCAAATACTATCTTCAACTTGGGAATGAAGAGTATCGGGACAACCAAAGTGTCACGCTAACGTAGCCATCATGTTGACCGTTTAGTTATACGTCTAACGGTCGCGATGATCTAATGCTACTTACTTAAAAGGAAACCCGGATCCGGGTGTAGGATCCCCCAACAATATAATACCCAAGCAACCCTTAAAGATAAAGCATACAAGTCAAACAAAAAACAATAAAGGTTATCTAGAAATCCATAAGGTAATTCTCTCTTTTTAGGGATGTTCCCCAGCAGAGTCGCCAGTTCTGTGATACGGTGAACTGACTTTTTTAGTGTTTGTATCGCAAATGTGCGGATAGCAAGAGTCGCCACCGACTTTTATTTTTATCCAATTAAGGGAAGGTAAAAGTACAGAAAAAGACCTTCGTTAGATTCTGAGTACGGGAGAATGGTTATGAAAAGGGAAGGTATTAGCACCCCTTTCCATCCGTAGTTATCTACGGGCTCTTAGTTGCTCTAGATAACCTTTTAAAATTGCTTTCTGTGTGTTTGACAAAAATGTTTTGAAAGAGACATTTCGCTTTGACTTTGTAATGATTCATGTAGGAATGTATACAAAGTGTTTGGAAATGTTTTGTTTTGAAAGGAATTTGAACTTTGAAAAAGAGTGTGTGGTGTGAAAAGCATTTGATTTAGAGCAAGCAATTAAGAGACTTATTTACCCACCTTTAATTGGTCGTTTCATACTTTTACGCTCTTTAGAATAGCTATCCTTACCATTAGTTAGTAGGTAGCTCCATTCGTTGGATGTAAGCGGACATTCAAGGACATCGGATGGTCATCGAAGGCAACTTGTAGGAAGTATCCTAGCACATTCGAAGGGACTATCATCATTTTTCGTAGGCGACAATCGAGGGTCAAGATCATGTATTCGGAGGCGACATCGTGGGTCTTATGATCTTTGTATCGAAGGGACTATGATGATTTATTTGTAGGCAACGGTGCTAGGATACCTCTACGTTCGAGGGACATGACCGCTTGTAATCGTAGGCAACGGAGAGAATTACCCTAAGGGGTGTGTGAAAGAAGTGTGTTGATTTCAGATATTTTATCTTGAAAATTAGTGGGCTAAGTTCATTATTATCTTGCCATCTCACTACCTTCTAATGGCCAAGATGGGTCAATTAAGGTTCTAAAAGTTTAGTTAGCGCTTGATGACACTACGCGGAAGCCAAATACTATCCTCAACTTGGGAATGAAGAGTATCGGGACAACCAAAGTGTCACGCTAACGTAGCCATCATGTTGACCGTTTTGATATACGTCTAACGGTCGCGACGATTTATTGCTACTTACCTAAAAGGAAACCCGGATCCGGGTGTAGGATCCCCCAACAGATATAATACCCAAGCAACCCTTAAAGATAAAGCAAGCAAGTCAAACAAAAAGCAGTAAAGATGATCTAGAAATCCCTAAGATAATTCTCTTTAGGTGTCTCAAGCAAGTCGCCAGCTAGAACACGGTGAACGACTTTTTAGTGTTTTGTATCGCAAAATGTGATAGCAAGAGTCGCCACCGACTTTTATTTTTATCCAATTAAGGGAAGGTAAAAGTAAGAAAAGACCTTCGTTAGATTCGAGTACGGGAGAATGGTTATGAAAAGGGAAGGTATTAGCACCCTTTCCATCCGTAGTTATCTACGGCTCTTAGTTGCTCTAGATCACTTAAAAATTTTTCTGTGTTTGACAAAAATGTTTTGAAAAGGCATTTCGCTTTGACTTTGTAATGATTCATGTAGGAATGTATACAAACTGTTCGGAAATGTTTCGTTTTGAAAAGAGTTTGAACTTTGACAAAAGTGTGAGGTGTGAAAAGCATTTTGATAGAGCAAGCAACTAAAAGTCTTATTACCTACTCAGAATTGGTCGTTTTTTTGTATTGTTACGTTCCTTTAGAATAGTGTCATCCATACCATTAGTTGGTAGGTAACTCCATTCGTTGGATGTAAGCGGACATTCGGGGCCATCGGATGGTCATAGAAAGCAACTTGTAGGAAGTATCCTAGCATTCAAGGACTATCATCATTTTCGTAGGCGACAATCGAGGTCAAGATCATGTATTCGGAGGCGACATCGTGGGTCTTATGATCTTTGTATCGGGACTATGATGATTTGTTTGAAGGCAACGGTGCTAGAATACCTCTACGCTCGAGGGACATGACCATTTGTATTCAAAGGCAACGAGAGAATTACCCTGGTAATGTGTGAAAAAGAGTGTTGATTCGTGTATTTTATCTTGGAATTATGAGTGAGCTATGTTGATTTTAGTCTTGCCATACACGCCTAATTACTAGCAATTTATAGGTGCGAAATTAAAATGCGGAATGTAAAAGTGCGGAAAGGTAAATGTCCTACGCTATTACATGGCTTGGGGCGTATACATAATTTAAACTTATGGAAAATTAAAACCTAATTTAAACTATTACATCCCATAAACAGTTACATTATTGGAAAAGAATGAAACGGTAAAGAAACGTCTGCGGAATAACCGTGAAACGATAAGAGAAATCGAAAATATGATGAAATCGAAATAAGAGAAAAATGTTAGAAAATGCAAATTTTAAGTGGAAAAATATGACATGTCGGAAATAACATAAATATGTTAAAATAATTTTTGGGATTTTTAGATGCAATTTAATAATTTAAAACTAATTAAATGTGATTTAAATGCAAAATTATGAATAAAAATAAATATGCATGCAAAATTGTATTTTTAATTTTATAAATTAAATAAAGATTTTAAAACAAATGAAAAAGAAAATTAATTTTGATAATTTTTTGTAATAAAATGTGAAAAGAATTAAAACAATGCAAAATATTAAAATATATGAAAACATGAAAATATGCAAAGTTGAGAAAAGAAATGTAATTGGTGCCCATAGGATCGAACTCAGACATGGGAGAGGATCCGTGAATGTGAGCGTCTAACCACTAGGCCACGCTATGCCGATGTTTGAAAATGAAGTGAGGATCAAACACGCGTCGTCCCCTCGGCTTCCTCGCCGCGCCATCCATCGCCTTCAACCTTTTGAATTTTTGAAAGATAGCGTCGGCTTTGCTCGACGCCAGTGCCCCGCAAAATCAAAACACAAAGATACATAATATAAATGACATCTAAGGCCATGGTTCGATTCCTTGAAGCATTCTGAACACGATTGTATAGGTCTCATGGTCCAATTTTTCCATTTGAACAAAGCCCTAATTCGAACTCAGAAACCCTAGCTATGGTATATCACGATTCAGGCCATGGAAACACGATTGGCTTGCCCAGATCGCTTGCAAACTTGATTCTAAACATGAATAAACAATCAAAACAGGTTAATAATGCATGAATGATGATAATCGATTTTGAAAGAAACTTGACAAACCGAAATCGTGTTTGATGAATTCTTGATGGTTTTGAATGATGTAAGAGTCTGGATCGACTCTAAAGACCTCAAGGAATGCAATGGAATCCTCAAAAATGATTGAAAACGGCTGGAAGTATGATTGATACTTGCTTGTTTTCCACGGTTTTTTTGCTTTTAGGTTAGGGTTCTTAGAGCAATCTTTCTGTCCTCTTTCGTGTGGTATGCATCAGGTATAAGTACTGGAAGGATTTGGCATTGTTTTTGGTAAGAATCAATCAACATTCAATGAAAATCAAATTTGATTTTTGTATAAAATCAAATTTTCAAAATTTGATTAATTCTCAATCCAATCTTGCCATTTTGATCAATTTTCGAAAATTATGAAAAGAATGCAAAATATTAAAATAATATGAAAGTATAGAAAATAATGCAAGTTTGGAAAAAAGAATGAAAACCGGTCCTGGCAGGGATCGAACTGGAGTCCCTTGAGAGCATCCCTCAACAGTATGCGCCTTTACCACTACGCCATGTGTGCAAGTGTGTTTGAAATTCGGATCGAGTAAAAGAAAGACAAGTGTCCTCTCCTGGTCTCCTCGTCCACGCGCGAAGCTGCATCGTCCCCGATTTGAATTTTTAAAGCTAGCGTCGGTCATTGTTCGACGCTACAGACCCTGGCAAATTGGAAAATCAAGCACACATAATATAAATAATTTCTAAAGGCATGGTTCGATTCCTGAGATCATTCCGAATGCATTGGTATAGGTCTCATGATCCAATTTTTCCGTTTAAGGGAAACCCTAAATCGTGCTCAGGAACCCTAACTATGGCATCTCGAGTTTCCGGCCACGAAAATGCAATTAAAGTACCCAGAAAGCTTGCAATCTTCCTACTAATCACAAAAACAAACACAAAACATGTTAAAGATGCATGAAAATTAAAATACGATTTTGGATTTTTCAAGAACAAACCGATTTCGGATTTCACGATTCTGGATGGTTTTGATCAAAGTAAAGGTCTGGATTGACTCAAGAGGTATCAAGGAATGTGTTGGACACCTCAAAATCGATTGAAAACGGCTAGAAGTATGATTGCCACTTGCTTGTTTGCCACGGTTTTTTGAGCTTTAGGTTAGGGTTCTTGAGCCAATTTTCTCCTTTTTTCTTGATAGGTATGCATCATACATTTATACTGGATGGATTTGGAATGGTTTTGGGAGAGAATCAATCAACATTCAATGCAAATCAAATTTGATTTTTGTACAAATCTTGAGTTTTCTTGATGAATCATGATCAACCCTTGATCAAATGATGAATGTAACTTCAAAATGAGGATGTTGACCAAAAATTATGAAGTTTGACTGTATGTTGACCACAGTTGACTTTTTGTCCAATTCAACTGATTTTCAACCATCTGAGCAATTGTCTGAGCAATCTTGACTTGTAAGGCTTGAAACTTGACATGGAGAATCTTTGAAGCATATGAGGAGGCATGAAGACCATTGGAGATGTTGGAAGTCCATCTTGACTGAGGAATACCAAACCCTAGTTTGGGTTGATTGTCTAGGAGAGAGTTTGTCTGATCAACTCTTGAGGAATCCTTGAGTATGGATGTATGAAATATCTTGAGAGGATGGAGGGCAAATTTTGGGGTATGACAGCGTGTCAGCGTCATGCTCTGATTAGATTGTAACACTAGGGAACGTTTAGTTAAGAGAACTGTATTCGTTTAATTGGTTATTGTGTTCTTTGGGAACCATGATGGTTTATTAAATTTTGGTTTGGTATTTCCGCTGTGTAAGACATGGTCTTAATTGATTGAAATTATTGGATGCTGATCCTCAGTGTAGCATGGCTACTGTTTTAAGCGAAGTTTGATTTTATTTATTAGTTGTGACATCCCTCATTTTCCGTGTTAACTCTGATTAAAGCTGATATCTCTCAGTCTTTTCCCTTTCTCCCCAACAGCAGTATCCAGACCCGAAACTTGGTCAGATGGTGCATCGGAGGAACCTACATCTTCATTCACCAGCCAAAGATTACAACGGGTTCCTGGCTCTTCCAACCCGGCCTCCCGGTGACTACCAATTGCTCTCTAGCGAGATCTACACTCAGAATCCCCAGTAGTGCGCCTCCTAAATTTCCTCAGCAGAATCTACATACAAGGTCCCCAACGGATCGCCTCCCAGATTCTCCTCAGCAGGGTCTATATATGAGATCTCCAACAACGAGTTTCTCAATCTCTACCTTCCTCCACAATATCTAGGCCCAAGACTTGGTCAGATAGTGCATCGGAGGAATCCAGGATATCTTTCTTCTCCTTCAAAAGCGGGGTTCTCATCTACTCAATCCCCAAGGCAGAAGCCAGAAATCCTCAAACAGAACGTCTGCATCTTCTTCAAGATGGATATGTTTTGAAATACCACAACATCTATCATTCATACATTACTCATAAAGTCATAATTCATGCATATGTCATTCATATACACTATCATGCATCCTACTTTGCATAAAACTAACAAATATTCTATCAGTTTTCTTGTTTTTCCAAAACAGTGAAAGTCACTCCGACAACTGGTCCAGATTAAGCCCCGAATCGACGGAAAACTATCTCAAAGGTCGCCTTGGTTGTCCCCAACGATCGTCCAGATTAAGCCCCGAATCGACGGAAAACTATCCGAAAGACCGCCTTGGTTGTCCTCCGACGATCGGGTCCAGATTAAGCCCGAATCGACGGAAAACTATCCGAAGATCGCCTAGTTATCCTCCGATAAGTGCAATGGATCAACACCGACGCACAATAGGAAGCTATCCACATTTTTGCCAATTACTATTTCCTTAGAGTAATCAGCACGAAGATTTATTCGATCCTTTCTTATTATCAATGCTACAGAGTCTAACGACGACTCGCTGGATGGCATCTTAAGCCCATCTCCGACTACTTATCAACAAGGCTTCACTTCTAATGCCGCATATATGGTTAAAATCAATGCAAACCAAATAACTTCATTCAAAAAAAATGGACACGAAGTCTAACGACGACTCCTCCGATGGCATCTTAAGCCCATCTCCATGCTCCTTCCAAACGACACAGAGCCTAGCGAATGGCTCACCCCAAAGATCGATCTTTCCAGATGGCATCTTAAGCCCATCCCCGCCAATTCCCTTATCGACATTCTCGAGTCTAGCGCATGACTCATCCCCCTGAAGTATCCATTCTCCAACAGCATCAGAAGCCCATTCCACATCATCACCAATGAGTGCAAATTTTCGTGTGTAAAGTGTTCAATCATCTTCACCTCCGTGTCCCGAAGACAAGCGTGTCAATCTAACCCTCCAAGACAAGAAGATTGAACAGGCACTGTCATACCCAAAATTTTCCTCCATCCACTCAAGAGATTTCATACATCCATACTCAAGGATTCCTCAAGAGTTGATCGACAAACTCTCTCCTAGACAATCAACCCAAACTAGGGTTTGGTATCCTCAAAGATGGCTTCCAACATCTCCAATGGTCTTCATGCCTCATCATATGTTTCAAAGATTCTCCATGACAAGTTTCAAGCTTCACGATCAAGTTTCCTGCATAATTGCTCGATGGTTGAAAATCTATTGACAAAAAGTCAACTATGGTCAACATACAACAAACTTCATATTTTGGGTCAACATCCTCATTTTGAACTTACATTCATCATTTGATCAAGGGTTGATCATGATTCATCAAGAAAACTCAAGATTTGCTCAAAAGTCAAACTTTCTAAATTAGGTTTCTAGTGAAAAGTCAACTGAACTTTGACGATCATAACTTTCTCATACGTAAATTTTTCCACCACCTCTTGTTTTGAAGGAAATTCAATTTCTACAACTTCATGTCTCACAAGAATGTCCAAAAAATGCTTCATTTGAGAGGTATGGCTCAAAACATTATAGGTCATTTTCAAAGTCAACAAAAAGTCAACTTTTTGTTTTGAAGATATATTGAGCATGGAAACTCCAATTGAGATGAGACCAAAAAGGTTGGTTATAGGACTCTTAGAGATTTCCAAAAAGTCCAAGAACACTCAAAAATGTGGAAAATTGAGTAAGATACACCATTCACAAGTTGGGCAATTTTGAAGAAGTGCACAAAGAGAGATGCTTCTAAAAATCAAATTTCTTGCAAATGGGCTTGCTTTTTCTTCATCCAAACTTATTCCTCATACAATTAGGAATATCCAAGCCCAATGCCATGAATTTTTATTTTATTTTTCTATTTAATTTGGAATTTATTCATTTAAATACAAATTAAATTCTAAAATAAAGTATAAAATTAAAAATTAATTGCAAGATTGATTTTATTCTTTCCTTGAGACTCAAGTAACTCACAAATGCCAGCAATTTTCGAAAATTGATCAAAATGGCAAGATTGGATTGAGAATTAATCAAATTTTGAAAATTTGATTTTATACAAAAATCAAATTTGATTTTCATTGAATGTTGATTGATTCTTACCAAAAACAATGCCAAATCCTTCCAGTACTTATACCTGATGCATACCACACGAAAGAGGACAGAAAGATTGCTCTAAGAACCCTAACCTAAAAGCAAAAAAACCGTGGAAAACAAGCAAGTGTCAATCATACTTCCAGCCGTTTTCAATCGTTTTTGAGGACTCCATTGCATTCCTTGAGGTCTTTAGAGTCGATCCGCACTTACATCATTCAAAACCATCAAGAATTCATCAAACACGATTTCGGTTTGTCAAGTTTCTTTCAAAATCGATTATCATCATTCATGCATTATTAACTGTTTTGATTGTTTATTCATGTTTAGAATCAAGTTTGCAATTATCCGGCAAGCCAATCGTGTTTCCATGGCCTCGAATCGTGATATACCATAGCTAGGGTTTCGAATTAGGGCTTTGTTCAAATGGAAAATTGGACCATGAGACCTATACATCGTGTTCGTAATGCTTCAAGGAATCGAACCATGGCCTTAGATGTCATTTATATTATGTATGCTGTGTTTTGATTTTGTTAGATCAGAAGGCCGAGCAAAAGCCGACGCTATCTTTCAAAAATTCAAAAGGTCAAGACGATGGATGGCGAAATGAGGAAGCCGTGGACGACGCGTGTTTTGATCCCACTCACTTCATTTTCAAACATCAGACGCAACGTGGCCTAGTGGTTAGAACGCTCACTGTTCCTGGATCCTCTCCCATGTCCTGAGTTCGATCCCTATGGGCACCAGTTTTGTTTCTTTTTCTCAACTTTGCATATTTTCATGTTTTTTCATATATTTTAATATTTTGCATTGTTTTAATTCTTTTCACATTTTTATTCTGCTTTAAAAAATTATCAAAAATTAATTTTCTTTTTGCATTTGTTTTCTGAAAATCTTTATTTAATTTATAAAATTAAAAAATACAATTTTGCATGCATATTTATTTTTATTCATAATTTTGCATTTAAATCACTTTTAATTAGTTTTTAATTATTAAATTGCATCCAAAAAATCCCAAAAAATTATTTTAGCATATTTATATTATTTCCAGCATGTAATAATTTTCTCATATAAAATTTTGCATTTTTTCTAACATTTTCTCTTATTTCGATTTCATCATATTTTCCAATTTCTCATCGTTTCACAGGTTATTCCGCTTCAGACGTTTCTTTCTTTATCATTTTATTTTTTCAATAATGTAACTGTCTATGGGATGTAATAGTTTAAATTAGGATCTTTTATTTCCCGCATTTTTAAATTATGTATCTTCCCCAAAGCCTTGTAATAGCGTAGGATTTACCTTTCTGCATCTTTACATTCCGCATTTTACTTTCCGCACCCTATTAATTGCTAGTAACTAGGCGTGTATGGCAAGATAATAATGAACTTAGCCCACTAATTTTCAAGATAAAATATCCGAAATCAACACACTTCTTTCACACACGCACCCTTAGGGTAATTCTCTCTCGTTTTACGATTACAAATGGTCATGTCCTCGAACGTAGAGGTATCCTAGTTGCCTACAAATAAATCATCATAGTCCCTTCGATACAAAGATCATAAGACCCACGATGTCGCCTCCGAATACATGATCTTGACCCTCGATTGTCGCCACGAAAATGATGATAGTCCTTCGAATGTGCTAGGATACTTCCTACAAGTTGCCTTCGATGACCATCCGATGTCCCTTCGAATGTCCCGCTTACATCCAACGAATGGAGCTACCTACTAACTAATGGTAAGGCCAGCGCTATTCTAAAAGAACGTAAAAGTATGAAAACGACCAATTCTGAGTGGGTAAATAAGTCTCTTAATTGCTTGCTCTAAATCAAATGCTTTTCACACCACACACTCTTTTTCAAAGTTCAAATTCCTTTCAAAACAAAACATTTCCAAACACTTTGTATACATTCCTACATGAATCATTACAAAGTCAAAGCGAAATGTCTCTTTCAAAACATTTTTGTCAAACACACAGAAAGCAATTTTAAAAGGTGATCTAGAGCAACTAAGAGCCCGTAGATAACTACGGATGGAAAGGGGTGCTAATACCTTCCCTTTTCATAACCATTCTCCCATACTCAGAATCTAACGAAGGTCTTTTTCTGGACTTTTACCTTCCCTTAATTGGATAAAAATAAAAGTCGGTGGCGACTCTTGCTATCCGCACATTTGCGATACAAACACTAAAAAGTCAGTTCACCGTATCACACTTATGATAATTGCTATCTTATAAGTAAGCATCGAGAAAGGAAAAGGAAGAAGGGTTTTGTTTTATATTATTTTGAGTTCGCCGCGATTTCAAAACCTTGTGCTTACGTATTCCCTCGTGCAATGGGAAAGTCAAAACTCTGTAGTTTTTCTTGAAAATGAAAAGAGTGTTTGTTGATTTGATTTTAGAAGAGAGTGATGCGCTAGGGCACATAAAAATATTTGAATGAGTTTGGGTTGATTTTATAGGACACAAGTGTTTGTATGTCCAAAGTAGATACTTGGGACTCGCACACTTAGAGCGAGAATATGTAGATACCTTAACTCCCTTATTTAATCATTTTCTTAAGAAAAATGAGATGTATTTAAAGTATTTTAGTCGGGTTATGAATCATTAACATAAGTCAGATGGCTTATTCTTGATTAAATCTCGAGAGAATAGACAGATGTATATTCCCTACCATTCGACCCTTGTTTATTTGAGAAAAGAAATTTTTGAAAAGGCACTCGACGTTGGATCGAGGTTTGGAACTTTAATTATGAAAGTGTTTTGAGTTTGGTATATGAACCAAGAGAAGTTGAATCGGGTCATGATTAATCAAGTATATGGACTTAATTTATCTCGTGAGGATAGGTGCTCCTACCCCCAACTATGAAACCCTTGTGCATGGACAATTGGTGTATGAACTAAGATTTATTCGGGTTATGGTTAAACAAAGAAAACAAGGGCTTTGATCAACCTCATGAGAATGGCCATGATCATTCCCAACTATGAGACCCTTTTATAATTTGGCATGAGCCAGGAGGATTTAAGAATCTGATTGAAGAAATAAGGAGGTAAGAAAAAAGGCGGGGCCATACAAGGTGACCATATGTATGCTCCTAGAAAGTGGGACTAGCGTGGCACTAGTATTCTAAACGACCGATTGGAACAAACGATTGGATAGTTGTCAATGTAGAATAGCCCAGGACCAAACTATGAATGTGTGTGAGTGTGCATTGTGTATGTATACTTGTTCATTGATGAGGATCCCAAGAGGAGGCTATCTGTTTTGTTTGAATGGCAAACGCGTAATTAAGCGGTAATTAAAACACACAAGGAAATAATGTCCTAAACTATTACAGACCATGCGGGCATGGGGGTACAAGTTTATGAATGGGGATACATCAAATCGAAAATGCGAGAAGAGCTTTAAATAAACAAGCAATACAACCCAATTGAATTAATTCGAATAAACAAAAAAGACTCCATCGCGTGTGTGATACGGTGAACTGACTTTTTAGGTTTTGTATCGCAAATGTGCGGATAGCAAGAGTCGCCACCGACTTTTATTTTTATCCAATTAAGGGAAGGTAAAAGTACAGAAAAAGACCTTCGTTAGATTCTCGAGAGAAGGTTATGAAAAGGGAAGGTATTAGCACCCTTTCCATCCGTAGTTATCTACTGCTCTTAGTTGCTCTAGATCACTTTAAAATTGTGCTTTCTGTGTGTTTGACAAAAATGGTTTGAAAAGGCATTTCGCTTTGACTTTGTAATGATTCATGTAGGAATGTATACAAAGTGTTCGGAAATGTTTAGTTTTGAAAAGAGTTTGAACTTTGACAAAAGTGTGAGGTGCAAAAAGTATTTTGATAGAGCAAGCAACTAAAAGTCTTATTACCTACTCAGAATTTGTCGTTTTCGTGTTATTTTACGTTCCTTTAGAATAGCGCTAGCCGTACCATTAGTTGGTAGGTAACTCCATTCGCTGGATGTAAGCGGACATTCGGGACATCGGATGGTCATAGAAGGCAACTTGTAGGAAGTATCCTAGCACATTCGAAGGGACTATCATCAATTTTCGTAGGTGACAATCGAGGGTCAAGATCAGGTATTCGGAGGTGACATCGTGGGTCTTATGATCTTTGTATCGAAGGGACTATGATGATTTGTTTTGAAGGCAACGGTGCTAGAATACCCTACGCTCGAGGACATGACCATTTGGAATTAAGGCAACGAGAGAATTACCCTAAGGGGTGCATGTGTGAAAAAGTGTGTTGATTTCAGATATTTTATCTTTGAAAATTAGTGGGCTACATTGATTTTAGTCTTGCCATACACGCCTAATTACTAGCTTTATAGGTGCGGAAATTAAAATGCGGAATGTAAAGTGCGAAAGGTAAATGTCCTACGCTATTACATGGCTTTGGGGCGATACATAATTTAAACTTAGGAAAATAAAACCTAATTTAAACTATTACATCCCATGAGCAGTTACATTATTGGAAAAATAAAATGATAAAGAAACGTCTGCGAATAACGATAAGAGAAATCAAAATATGATGAAATCGAAATAAGAGAAAATGTTAGAAAAATGCAAATTTTAGAATAAGAAAATATGCCATGCTGGAAATAATATAAATATGTTAAAATATATTTTGGGATTTTTTGATGTATTTTAATAATTAAAATGAATTAAAAGTGATTTAAATGCAAAATTATGAATAAAAATAAATATGCATGCAAAATTATATTTTTAATTTATTAAATTAAATAAAGATTTTATGAAAATAATTTAAAAAGAAAAATAATTTTGATGATTTTTAATGCGAAATAAAATTATGAAAAGAATTAAAATAACATGAAAATATTAAATAATTAGAAAATATGAAAAGAAATTGAGTTTGTGAAAAGAAGCAAACCGGTCCCTGGAGGATCGAACTCGTGACCCTTTGAGGCATTTGGGAACGGAACGCCTTTACCACTACGCCATGTGTGCATCCGTGTTTGAAACGGGGTGGAATCAAACACGCTGCCCTCGTTGCTTCGTTCTCGCGCCAGACCTCATCTTCTACCTTTTGAATTTTTGAAAGATAGCGTCGGCTCTTGCTCGATGCTACAGGCCCTGGCAAATTCAAACATCACACACAAGTAATATAAATGCATTCTAAAGGCATGGTTCGATTCCTGGGATCATTACGAACGCATTGGTATAGGTCTTATAGTCCAATTTTTCCTGTTTAAAGAAACCCTAAATCGACCTCAGAAACCCTAGCAATGGTGATATGCGTTCCAATTTCGGATTTCACGATTCTTGATGGTTTTTGGCAAAGTAAAGGTCTGGAATGCTTCCAGGGATGTCAAGGAATATGTTTGAATCCTCAAAATTGTTTGAAAGTGGCTGGATCGATGGCTGCTAGTAGCTTGAAGGTCACGGATTTTTGAGTTCTAGGTTAGGGTTCTTGAGCCAATTTTCTCCTTTTTCTTAATAGGCATGCATCATACATTTATACTGGATGGATTTGGAATGGTTTTTGGAGAGAATTAATCAACATTCAAAGCAAATCAAATTTGATTTTTGTACAAAATCAATTTTTCAAAATTTGATTAATTTTCAATCCAATCTTGCCATATTGATCAAATTTCGAAATTTGCTGGCCTTTGTGAGTTGCTTGGGTCTCAAGGAAGGAATAAAAATCAATCTTGCAATTAATTTTGATTTTATACTTTATTTTTAAATTTAATTTGTATTTAAATGAATAAATTCCAAATTAAATAGAAAAATAAAATAAAAATTCGTGGCATTGGGCTTGGATATTCCTAATTGTATGAGGAATAAGTTTGGATGAAGAAAAAGCAAGCCCATTTGCAAAAAAATTTGATTTTTAGAAGTATCTCTTGTGCATTCCTTCAAAATTGCCCAACTTGTGAATGTGTATCTTGCTCAATTTTCCACATTTTGAGTGTTCTTGGACTTTTGGAAAGCTCTAAGAGTCCTCTAACCAACCTTTTGGTCTCATCTCAATTGGAGTTTCCATGCTCAATATATCTTCAAAACAAAAGTTGACTTTTGTTGACTTTGAAAATGACCTGTAATGTTTCGAGCCATACCTCTCAAATGAAGCATTTTTGGACATTCTTGTGAGACATGAAGTTGTAGAGAATTGAATTTCCTTCAAAACAAGAGGTGGTGGAAAATTTCGAGAAAGTATGAGAAAGTTATGATCACCAAAGTTCATTGACTTTTCACCTAGAAACCCTAATTTAGAAAGTTTGACTTTTGAGCAAATCTTGAGTTTTCTTGATGAATCATGATCAACCCTTGATCAAATTATGAATGTAACTTCAAAATGAGGATGTTGACCAAAAATTATGAAGTTTGACTGTATGTTGACCACAGTTGACTTTTTGTCCAATAAACCGATTTTCAACCATCTGAGCAATTGTCTGAGGAAACTTGACTTGTAAGGCTTGAAACTTGACATGGAGAATCTTTGAAGCATATGAGGAGGCATGAAGACCATTGGAGATGTTGGAAGTCCATCTTGACCTGAGAGGTACCAAACCCTAGTTTGGGTTGATTGTCTAGGAGAGAGTTTGTCTGATCAACTCTTGAGGAATCCTTGAGTATGGATGTATGAACTATCTTGAAAAGATGGAGGGCAAATTTTGGGGTATGACAGCTGCCCCTGTTCAATCTTCTTGTACTGGAAGGGTTAGATTGGCATGCGTGCCTTTCGTGACCTGGAGGTAGAAGATGATTGAACACTCGAGTACACCTGAAAATTTGCACTCACGGTTGGCTGATGATGCGGGAATGGGCTTACAGATGCCATTTGGATAAGCTGGGGCATGAGTCGTACGTTAGACTCGAGATTATTGATAGGAGGATTGCTGGAAAGTGAGCCGTACGCTAGGCTCTGTAGACGTTTCGGGAAAAGAGAGGAGCATGGAGATGGGCTTAAGATGCCATCCGGAAGGAGTCGTGACGTTAGACTCGTTTTTTTTGAATGAAGTTATTTGTTTGCATTGATTTTAACCATATATGCAGATTCGAAAGTGAAGCATGTTGACAAATAGTCGAGATGGGCTTAAGATGCCTTCCAAGGCAATCGAGTCGTCGCTAGACTCTATAGTCTGCTGATAATAAGGGATCGAATAAATCTTCGTCCGATTACTCGAGGGAGGTTGTAGTTGGCAAAATGGGATCTTTCCTGCAGTGGTGTTGATCCATTGCACGTTATCGGAGGATAACGAGGCGGTCTTTCTGATAGTTTTCCGTCGATTCGGGCTTAATCTCGACTAGTCGTCGGAGGACAACCAAAGGCGGTCTTTCGATAGTTTTCCGCCGATTCGGGCTTAATCTGGACCACCGTCGGAGGACAACCAAGGCGGTCTTTCGATAGTTTTCCGCCGATTCGGGCTTAATCTCGACCTGCTTGCCGGATCATACTGCTTTTGGAGAAAACAAGAGGAACTTTGATAGAATATTGGTTAGTTTTATGCAAAGTATGATGCATGACGTTGTATATGAATGACATATGCATGAATTATGACTTTATGAGTAATGTATGAATGATAGATGTTGTGGTATTTCAAAACATATCCATCTTGAAGAAGATGCGGATATTCTGTTTGAGGATTCGACTTCGCTTGGGAATTGAGTAGGTGAGAACCCCGCTTTGAAGGAGAAGAAAGATATCTGGATTCCTCCGATGCACTATCCACCAAGTCTTGGGCCTAGATATTGTTGAGGAAGGTAGATTTGAGAGGCTCGTTGTCGAGATCTCATACATAGCTGGGAGAGTCGGGAGGAAGTCCGTTGGGGATCTTTAGATCCCGCTGAGGAAATTTAGGAGGCGCCCTGGGATTCGGTGTAGATCTCATTTGGAGAGCATTTGATAGTTGCCGGGAGACCGGGTTGGAAGAGTCAAGGGCCCGTTGTAATCTCTGGCTGGGGGATGAAGATGTAGTTTCTTCCGATGCACTATCTGACCAAGTTTCGGGTCTGGATACTGCTGCTGGGGAAAAAGGGAAAGGACTGAGAGATATCCGCTGGGGATAAATACCTTGACTGGGGGTGAAGTGTTACTGCTTGGAGACTGATGTAACACTGCTCGGTTGAGTGGAATCACTGCTTGGATTAACACATACTCCGCTGGAGGGAGATTTGTAGGTAACACCTTTGTGGGGATCATGCTCTAAAGGGGGAATGTTTTTGGTGACTTTCGTCGTCGTCCCAATTCCCGGAGCCTGTAGTAAGCACTTTTGTATGTTCACTTTTCGTATGTTTGCGATTAGATTTTTATTGTCAAATGCATATAATCATTCAAAGCAAACGTTGGACTTTATGCAAACAACAATATTGTAAAGAGAAAGAACTTGCATTTATTTGAAATGTGGCGTATGGCCAAGTAGTTTGTACACAAGAAAGGTAAAAAGCCATGCGGAAACAATCTCGTTAAGTTCCAACTATGCTAGTACTCATATATTTCAACTATCTCATCTCCTTGCTGTCAGTAGAAAGTGAGTGAACTGATCTTCGCCATTTGAATCTTGAATGCTGATAGTAGTCTGGAAGCAGGTGATCTGGAAGAGACATAGTCGTACGCTTAAATCCCTAACTTTTGCCTAGACCGCCCTTTCGGTTTTCACCAATGATACCCTTTTTTGCCCAAGCCGCCTTTTCGTGTTTTCGACGGGTGTACATGTTTTGTATATATCCTTAACTTTTGCCCGAACCTTTTGGTTCTCCAGATGCCCTTATTTTTGCCTAGGTTCGACCTAGCGGGTCTATTTCATGCGTAGTATTTTTGACTATGTCTCGCTCACGGGGTGTGGGAAGTCTTCACCATCCATGGTGCTAAGTATCATAGTCGCCGAAAATACTGTCTTGACTACAAATGGTCCCTCGTAGGTGGGAGTCCATTTTCCTCTGGGATCACCTTGTGGAAGAATGATGCGCTTGACTACTAGATCACCGACTTGGTAGACTCGGTGCTTGACCTTCTTGTTAAATGCTCTGATCATTCGCCTCGATAAATGTCCATGGCGATGGATGCGAGTCGTTTCTCATCAATCAAGTTAATCTGGTCAAGGCGAGTCTGGACCCAATCGTCTTCGCCTAATTCTGCGTCCTGGAGGACTCTGGTTGAGGGTATCTGAACCTCGATGGGTAGAACTGCTTCCATACCGTATACAAGAGAGAAGGGGGTTGCCCCTGTGGATGTCCGTGCTGGAGTGCGATAACCATGAAGAGCAAATGGTAACATCTCATGCCAATCTTTGTAAGTCACTGTCATTTTCTGTATAATCTTTTTAATGTTCTTGTTGGCGGCTTCCACTGCGCCATTCATCTTAGGCCGATATGGAGAAGAATTGTGATGCTTGATCTTGAACTGCGTGCAGAGTTCGGTGATTATCTTATTATTGAGATTGGAGCCATTATCTGTGATAATCCTTTCGGGAGTTCCATACCGACAGATAAGATTATGCTTGATGAACCGAGCCACAACGTTCTTGGTAACAGATGCGAACGAGGCTTCTTCTACCCACTTGGTAAAGTAATCAATTGCCACAAGGATGAAACGATGTCCATTGGAAGCTGTGGGCTTAATTTCTCCAATCATGTCAATGCCCCACATTGCAAAAGGCCAAGGAGAAGTTAAAACATTCAGAGGTACTGGAGGCACGTGTACTTTGTCTGCATAAATCTGGCATTTGTGACAAGATCGAGCGTAGCGGTGACAATCAGCTTCCATGGTGGACCAAAAGTAACCTGTTCTCAAAATTTCTTAGCCATCGTATGTCCACTGGAGTGGGTACCAAATGCGCCTTCGTGTAACTCTTCCATGATACGCATTGCTGTTTTCTGGTCTACACAGCGGAGTAAACACAAGTCGTGGTTGCGTTTGTATAAGATGTCGTTGCTAAGGAAGAATTTGGATGCAAATCTTCTCATGAACTTCTTATCATTAACAGATGCCCCTGCGGGATATTCCTGAGTCTCAAGATACCTCTTCACGTCGTAGTACCAAGGTTTCTCTTTTGTATCAAGCTCATAACAATACGTTGGTTCGTCAAACTTCTCAATGATGATCTGGGGAGCCTCGTTGTCCCATCTGACCTTGAACATAGACGACATAGTAGCCAATGCGTCTGCCAACTGATTCTCTTCTCGTGGAATGTGATTGAAAGTGATCTCTTCGAAGTAGGGGATCAAACTCAGAACATGCTCTCGATACGGAATGAGGTTTGGATGCTTCGTATCCCACTCGCCCTTAATCTGACTGATCACCAAAGCTGAGTCTCCATATACTTGCAAGAACTTGATTCTTAAATCAATAGCAGCTTTGATACCCATGATGCACGCTTCATATTCGCCATGTTGTTGGTGCAACTGAAACATAATCTGGCGGTGAAAGGCGTATGTCCGCCTGTAGGGGATGTAATGATGGCGCCAATGCCATTGCCAAGTGCGTTTGAGGCTCCATCAAAGACCATGGTCCATCGGGATCCTTGTTCAGGTCCTTCGTCTGGTTCTGGTTCTTCACAATCGGTAACTAGTAAAACATCTTCATCCGAAATTGAACATAGACGATAGTCATCTACGGCTTGATGAGCCAAATGATCGCTACTACACTTCCTTTGATCGCTCGAGAAGTGTCTTGGATGTCATACTCGGTCAAGATCATCGCCATCTTGCTATTCTTCCCGAGAGAGCGGGTTTCTCAAATATGTATTTTATCGGATCCATCTTGAAATCAACAAGGTAGTGTGAGTCAACATATCTGTCTTAGTCGAGCAGCCCAAGCAAAGCGTTGCAAGTTTTCTCAAGCGTGAGTATCTTGTTTCACGATCGGTAAACTTTTGCTAAGGTAGTATATTGCATGCTCTTTTCGACTGCACTCGTCATGTTGCCCCAACACACCCCATTGAATTTTCTAACATCAAGTACATGATAAGAGGTCTTCCGGTGGCATCGATAGGAGGATTGTAGGTACTCCTTGATCTTATCAAAAGCGATCCGGCAATCGTCGTTCCATTCTACCACTTGATCTTTCTTAAGTAACTTGAAGATTGGCTCACAAGTAGCAGTTAAGTGTGCAATGAACTGCAATGTAGTTCAATCGCCCAAGAAACCTCGACTTCCTTCTCGGTGCGGGGAGCTGGCATCTCTTGAATAGCTTTAACCTTGGCGGGGTCAACCTCAATACCTTTACCACTGACAACAAACCCTAGGAGTTTTCCGGATCTGACTCCAAAAGTGCACTTGTTAGGATTAAGTCTCAACTTGTACTTCTTCAACCTGTCGAACAATTTCTGCAAATGATCTAGATGTTCTTCTTCAGTCTGTGAGCGAGCTATCATGTCGCCGGCGAGACCTCTATCTCGTGATGAATCATATCATGAAATAATGTCACCATAGCACGCTGATAAGTGGCACCTGCGTTCTTTAGGCCGAACGGCATAACCTTGTAACAGAAAGTGCCCCACTGTGTAACAAAAGTAGTCTTCTCCATGTCTTCGGGAGCCATTTTGATCTGATTGTAACCGGAGAAACCATCCATGAAGGAGAAAACCTTGTCTTTGAGAGGTGTTGTCAACGAACATCGATATGAGGGTGGAAAATCGTCTTTCGGACTTGCTTTGTTCAGATCTCTGTAATCCACACACATTCGTACCTTGCCATCCTTCTTAGGTACGGGTACCACATTTGCAACCCACTGGGGATAAGAGGTGACAGCTAAGAAACCGGCGTTGAACTGTTTCATAACTTCGGCTTTGATTTTCTCTGACATTTCGGGACGCATGCGACGAACCTTCTGTTTCACTGGGAGAAAACCTTCTTTTGTCGGCAATCGGTGTACCACAATATCAATGTCAAACTGGCATGTCTCGTATGACCAAGCAAAACCTCAATATAGTCCGTAGCATCCGAATCAACCTTTCTTTGACACTGTTCTCAAGACCCGCTCCTATCTTGATCTCTTTTCATCTTCGTCGGACCAAATTCACAACCTCAACTTGCTCTTCGTGTGGTGTATAACTCGCTCTTCTTCTTGTGAGCCGGCAAGTTCTCCTGGCACTTCACAATCTTCCTCACCTTCGTCTTGACTTGGTAGATCGTATTATCGAAGTCATATTTAGCAATAGCATAGTGTTATTAACGAGATTTGAGTGATTCTGCAGATGTATCACGTGGGTGTGTGTAAGAAACACATAGCTTTTGAAGGGTGATAAAGTAAAGAAAGAAAACAAACAATTGAATGCAAAAGTCCAACGATTTATTGAATGAAAATACAAAACGACGGATAATAACCCTCATAAACGAGCCATGATGCCCCGGGCAAGGCACTAGGCTTTCAAAGTTTATTGTTCAAAACATAAAGGAATACGAAAAGCAAAACAAAAACAAGAGCAATTACTCCTGACTAAAGGAGATTGGTATGCGTCTTCTTCCAATTCTTGAGCCTTTATCTGGAGTTGGGAAGATCCACTCGCTGATGTCGAAGCCGTTGTCGTCGTCTTCTATAGCATGGATTCCACTTTGGCTGATGCGGAAAGGAAGTTGGCCGGCACGTTCGCGGCATATCATCTTCTGACCCTTGATGGTGAAGCCTAACCCAGTCTTGTCAAATTTGAAAGGAAGATCCGGGAGCTGTCCCCAAATAGTACTACCTTCTTCAACAGCAGTTTGAGCATCTTTCAGCGAGGCCATCCTAGGCGGAGCTTGTGTAACCAGAGTGCGGGAGAGTCACGGCACGACTGGGATTGTCTCAAAAGCTTGACAGGAGTCTCAAAGAATTCACCTTCCATCTCGAGGTATCGGAATGAATAGATGGTGACGATATACTCTTCTTCACCACATCTGTGACAACCTTCCCTTTCACGGGTACTTGATTCGATGCAAGGTAGAGTAACGGCCTTGCCCCATGTATCCAAGGGCGTCCGAGTAGCAAGAATAAGCTGGACGGATGTCCATGACAAAGAAAGTAGAGTCAAAAGTCGGGAACCGACTTTAACAGTGAGTAAGCTCTCCAAGTATCGTTAGCTTAGAACCATCAAAAGCTCTCACAATAATGTCACTGGGTCTCGAACCAACCTTCGACATCAAGTCGATCAAAAGCGATCTTGGAAGGATATTCGAGGACCGGTATCTACCAAAACATGATACAATGTAGTGCCCTTGCATTCAACAGAGATGTGCAAGGCTTTGTTGTGTTTCTTTCCCGGAGTCAAATCGACATCGAGAAGCCTAGGCCGTTGTTGGGCCGGCTAGCAATACAAACTTCAAACTGGTCGGTGGTAGTGTCTTGCGGTACATGAGCATTCTTGAAACTTCACCAAGGTGTTAGCATGAGCCTCGAGCACAAGAGCGAGCAAGCATGGAGATCTTGGACGGAGTCTGTCCCAACTGTTCCACAACATTGTAGTCACTCTTCTTGATAATCTTCAGAATTTCCTCCATTTCTCGTTTGGAGGTGTCTTCAGCAACTTCCTTTGGCACTTCTGGTTGAGCAGGATGAGTCACTGGTTCTTTCCCTCTAGCTTGGGGAATGGGTTGAATATTTGGAATCGAGTGGAGTCGCAATGTCCTTTGAGGAGAGATATCGGAGAGAATACCTTAGGTTCGAGTCACCTTACTGGATCCGGTGATGTTGTTGATGTCAGGAATGGTAGTTTCAACTGTAAGATCTTCAATGGTCAGAGGGTCTTGCTTGACACCATGATAGTAAACCTCAGCTCCATAATTCCAAGGGATAGCTTTGTCAGAGGAATAGGGAACTGGTCTCGGGGAAGTGATAATGAGAGGTGCCACTTTAGGCACAGGATCGGCAGAGGAAATCCTTATTGTGTTAACATCAGCATAATCTTCTGGGAAATCGTCACCCCATCCAGTCGCCTTAACATCTTCAATAGGAATCTTGTAACTATCAGGGACAGTGTACTTCACCATGTAATCATATTTTCCACTTGGCTGCCCCAAGGTGTCCCACAGTGGTACTGTTTCATTCACATCTTGATCTTGACTTAGACATATCTTCACACGCACGCACGGTGGTTTCAGAAATAGTATTTCACGGTTATTCATCATGCACTAAACGCGTCTTCTCAACCAAGCACAACCATCAGGTGCAGACGGGCACCAACGACAATCCTCTGGGCATCCTAGGTTGACACCGGCTTGCAGCAAATTCTTCATAACAATCATCAGAGGAATGGTCAAGTCATCTATGTTGAAAACATAAGTATTGTCACCAACAGCATTGGAACTCTTGTCATGGTTAGGCATAGGCGCGTTGATCACATTCGGAGTCTCAACAGGAGGATCAAACTCAATCTGCTTAGCTTCAATCATATCTTGAATCTTGTTCTTTAGAGCCCAACAATCATCAGTACTATGTCCTGGGCTATTAGAATGGTAAGCACACTTAGCATTAGGATTGTACTTCGGAGAGAACGTGTTGACATTCTGAGGAGGATCCCTCAAAGCAATTAGCTCTGCTTTCAACATGTGTTGCAAGGCTTGCGACAAAGGCATGTTGATCTTCGTAAACTGTCTTCGTGGCGCGTTACGGCGTTGTCTCGTGAGGTTGTCTTTGGTGTAGGATTGGAGATCACAACCGCCCCACAGATTGAGCGGTCGGTCTTGGCTCGGCTTTTCGACCATACACAGCATTATTTTCTTTCTTACCACCAAAGATCTCTTGTGACATTTGAAGATGACTCTACTGAATCTTCCCACTTGATACCGCTTGATCGCTTTGTCAATATCAACTCGGTGAATCCGGCTGAAGAATTTCCAATCAGATGATTGAAGAATGGGCCTGTTAGTGTCCCCATGAACATATTAACCAACTCCCTATTGGACAAGGGTGGCTGAACTCTGCCTGCTAGATCTCTCCATTTCTGAGCATACTCCTTGAACTTCTCATCACGACCCATAGACATGCTTTGTAGTTGCATGCGAGTGGGTGTCAATTCAGCATTGTACTCATATAGTCTGTAGAAAGCATCTGCCAAGTCACTCCAGGTACGGATACGGTCATTCTCTAGCTGATAGTACCATTTCAATTGGGTTCCGGACAAACTCTCTTGAAAATAATGCATCCACAACTTTCTGTCATCAGTGTGGGGATTGATCTTCTGAACATAAGACTTCAAATGCAGCTTAGGGCAAGACATGCCGTCGTACTTAGCAAAAGTTGGAACTTTGAACTTGGGAGGAATCACAACACCAGGGACGAGACTCAAATCATCAAAATTCAGCCCGGACATCTTCAGGTTTTCCACAGCATTCAGACGGTCTTCAAGTTTCTTGTACTTGTCATCCTCATCAGAGTATTGGCCATCATCATAGTTCTTCTCAAGCTCGGTGACTGCCTTCACCATCCCCTTGTTACTTTGTTCTTTACACTTCCTTGAGAGCTCTATCCAGTGACCCTCTTAGGACCACCTTTGTAGCGTCTACCCATGTTGAGGAGACCAACTCTTCTTCTGTTGATGAGCTTCTTGGATCTTCTTGGCCTTGGACCAAGCTGGTAAACATCTCTTGGCCGAGCATTCGAGCTTGAAGATCTTTGTGATGTTCAAGAGCCATTTCGCTAAAATAAATAGCGAGCAAATGAGAAAACCAATCTCAATGTACCGTGATGCAATGTTATGCTATGATATGCAATGTTTATGCGAATGCAATGCAATGTTTTCAAGGACCTTAGAGATTTAAATTTGTTAAACAAGCAAGAACAAACATTTATTAGTACTCTTTATTATTCTTTTTCTTTTAAGTACAAAGATAGTTCAAAACAATAACAAAGAAAAGCATAAAATCCTAAAGCTCTAAGTCTCCCATGGGCGCTTCCTCTTGGTGCCGAGGTAGGCGTTGATGCTTCGCTCCTCGTGAAGTAGCTTGGTCAACTCTAGCACTTTCTTCTCACTTGCATAACATTGAGCTTCAAAGGTATCCCTCTCTTCCTTGAGTTGAATCCAGGATCTCTTCAAGTCTTCAAAATCAGTAGGCATGTCGGGATAGAGAACGGTATAGGGTACGTCACCTATAGCAACAGGTTCCATAATTACTGGTAAAATAGGCGTGAATGGCATCATGAGGTGTTGAGCTCGAGCTCGCACCCATTTGAGGTAAGGTTCCCAAGGAATGGAGTTCTGGTGCCCCAAAGTCTTGGTATCAGTCTTCTTTACCATGCCCCAGGCGTGTATGAACCTTCGTCGGTAATTCTGGAGATCGTGATTGTAGTCGAACACAATATCTTGGAGAAGCATATCATGGACCATCTCTTGAGCAAAACCAAACCGTAGAGCTAGAGAAGGTTTGTAAGTAATACCTCCCCTTATACCAAGTAGTGGTACATTAGGGAATTCTCCACAACGCTCAATGAAGGTGAAGTCCTTTTGAGAGAAAAGACTCCAACGGATATCTGAATGAGAGAGTGACATTAATCTTTGAGACCATCTCAACCTTTGTTCGTTCTTCAAAACTGATGGAGGAAGGTGCGAAATAAACCACCTGGAAAGTAACGGTATACAACACATGAGAGTTCCTTGTCTTTTGATGGTACGAGTGTGGAGAGAATGTAGGATGTCTCCAAGTAAAGTAGGCACAGGATTACGGGTAAGAAACAAATTGATGGCATTGATATCTATGAATTGATCCGAGTTAGGAAATAGAACCAAACCATAAATTAGCAAGGCCACAATGTCTTCGAATGCATGGAAACTCATAACCTTGAGGAATTCTCGGGCTTTCTTGATTAAGAACTTGGAAAGTAAACCCTTAACTCCACTTCTAGTTTCCCAATTGGCTTCAATGTCTGAGCGCTTAAGATGTAAGGCGGATGCAATGTCTTCGTACTTAGGAACCTTTTCTAGACCGGTGAATGGCATTTGGTCAAGAATAGGTATCCCAAGTAGCAGAGAACTCTTCAAGGTAGGAACCAATGATAATCTGGGAATGTAAAGCAATGGTGCTTCGGATCAAAGAACTGAAATAGGACATGCATCATATCTTCTTCAAAACCGGAGATAACCAAATCAAGTAGATAACCATATCTTTTGGTGAACTGAGCATGGTCGGGAATATCTGAAACCAATTCTTTGAGCTGAGAAGGTATACCCATGAAGTTGATTCGGATAGTCTTTCTAGAAGCCATAATTCTCTCCTACAAAACAGAGCAAAGATAAATCCCTAGGTCCTTGAAATAGTTAGAAATGATATGCAATGCGAATGATGTCATGATGTCATGTTTAGCACACACAAACAATTCACACAATGAGCCTAGGTTTAAGGCTTGCATGAGGTATAGGTGATTACCCTACCAAAAGTTTGAGGTTGGTTCATCCTGTCCTTAATAGTAACCGGGTTCTAGGAATCTCACGTCATCGATCTTTCTCGTAGGCGTTTATTTCAATACGAATGCCAAGTGGTCGATCGAAAATATCCCAAAAGTCTGATCTCAATGAGCGTAGCATCGAGTATCAACCAACCTTAGTCTGCACCAAAGCCGGCCATCTCACTACCTTCTAATGGCTAAGATGGGTCAATTAAGGTTCTAAAAGTTTAGTTAGCGCTTGATGACACTACGCGGAAGCCAAATACTATCCTCAACTTGGGAATGAAGAGTATCGGGACAACCAAAGTGTCACGCTAACGTAGCCATCATGTTGACCGTTTAGTTATACGTCTAACGGTCGCGATGATCTAATGCTACTTACCTAAAAGGAAACCCGGATCCGGGTGTAGGATCCCCCAACAATATAATACCCAAGCAACCCTTAAAGATAAAGCATACAAGTCAAACAAAAAACAATAAAGGTTATCTAGAAATCCATAAGGTAATTCTCTCTTTTTAGGGATGTTCCCCAGCAGAGTCGCCAGTTCTGTGATACGGTGAACTGACTTTTTTAGTGTTTGTATCGCAAATGTGCGGATAGCAAGAGTCGCCACCGACTTTTATTTTTATCCAATTAAGGGAAGGTAAAAGTCCAGAAAAAGACCTTCGTTAGATTCTGAGTATGGGAGAATGGTTATGAAAAGGGAAGGTATTAGCACCCCTTTCCATCCGTAGTTATCTACGGGCTCTTAGTTGCTCTAGATCACTTTAAAATTGTGCTTTCTGTGTGTTTGACAAAAATGGTTTGAAAAGGCATTTCGCTTTGACTTTGTAATGATTCATGTAGGAATGTATACAAAGTGTTCGAAAATGTTTAGTTTTGAAAAGAGTTTGAACTTTGACAAAAGTGTGAGGTGCAAAAAGTATTTTGATAGAGCAAGCAACTAAAAGTCTTATTACCTACTCAGAATTGGTCGTTTTTTTGTATTGTTACGTTCCTTTAGAATAGTGTCATCCATACCATTAGTTGGTAGGTAACTCCATTCGTTGGATGTAAGCGGGACATTCGAAGGGACATCGGATGGTCACAGAAGGCAACTTGTAGGAAGTATCCTAGCACATTCGAAGGGACTATCATCAATTTTCGTAGGTGACAATCGAGGGTCAAGATCAGGTATTCGGAGGTGACATCGTGGGTCTTATGATCTTTGTATCGAAGGGACTATGATGATTTGTTTTGAAGGCAACGGTGCTAGAATACCTCTACGTTCGAGGGACATGACCATTTGGAATTCGTAAAGGCAACGAGAGAGAATTACCCTAAGGGGTGCATGTGTGAAAAAGTGTGTTGATTTCAGATATTTTATCTTAGAAAATTAGTGGGCTACATTGATTTTAGTCTTTCCATACACGCCTAATTACTAGCAGTTTATAGGGTGCGGAAATTAAAATGCGGAATGTAAAGTGCGGAAAGGTAAATGTCCTACGCTATTACATGGCTTTGGGGCAGATACATAATTTAAACTTGCGGAAAATAAAAACCTAATTTAAACTATTACATCCCATGAGCAGTTACATTATTGGAAAAAATAAAATGATAAAGAAACGTCTGAAGCGGAATAACCTGTGAAACGATAAGAGAAATCGGAAAATATGATGAAATCGAAATAAGAGAAAATGTTAGAAAAATGCAAATTTTAGAATAAGAAAAATATGCCATGCTGGAAATAATATAAATATGTTAAAATAAATTTTTGGGATTTTTTGGATGTATTTTAATAATTAAAAATGAATTAAAAGTGATTTAAATGCAAAATTATGAATAAAAATAAATATGCATGCAAAATTATATTTTTTAATTTATTAAATTAAATAAAGATTTTATGAAAATAATGTAAAAAGAAAAATAATTTTTGATGATTTTTTAATGCAGAAATAAAATTATGAAAAGAATTAAAATAACATGAAAATATTAAATAATTAGAAAATATGAAAAGAAATTGAGTTTGTGAAAAAGAAGCAAAACCGGTCCCTGGAGGGATCGAACTCGTGACCCTTTGAGGCATCTGGGAACAGGGAACGCCTTTACCACTACGCCATGTGTGCATCTGTGTTTGAAAACGAAGTGGGTGGAATCAAAACACGCGTCGCCTTCTGGTTGCTTCGTTCTCGCGCCAGACCTCATCTTCTACCTTTTGAATTTTTGAAAGATAGCGTCGGCTCTTGCTCGATGCTACAGGCCCTGGCAAATTCAAACATCACACACAAGTAATATAAATGCATTCTAAAGGCATGGTTCGATTCCTGGGATCATTACGAACGCATTGGTATAGGTCTTATAGTCCAATTTTTCCTGTTTAAAGAAACCCTAAATCGACCTCAGAAACCCTAGCAATGGTGATATGCGTTCCAATTTCGGATTTCACGATTCTTGATGGTTTTTGGCAAAGTAAAGGTCTGGAATGCTTCCAGGGATGTCAAGGAATATGTTTGAATCCTCAAAATTGTTTGAAAGTGGCTGGATCGATGGCTGCTAGTAGCTTGAAGGTCACGGATTTTTGAGTTCTAGGTTAGGGTTCTTGAGCCAATTTTCTCCTTTTTCTTGATAGGCATGCATCATACATTTATACTGGATGGATTTGGAATGGTTTTTGGAGAGAATTAATCAACATTCAAAGCAAATCAAATTTGATTTTTGTACAAAATCAATTTTTCAAAATTTGATTAATTTTCAATCCAATCTTGCCATATTGATCAAATTTCGAAATTTGCTGGCCTTTGTGAGTTGCTTGGGTCTCAAGGAAGGAATAAAAATCAATCTTGCAATTAATTTTGATTTTATACTTTATTTTTAAATTTAATTTGTATTTAAATGAATAAATTCCAAATTAAATAGAAAAATAAAATAAAAATTCGTGGAATTGGGCTTGGATATTCCTAATTGTATGAGGAATAAGTTTGGATGAAGAAAAAGCAAGCCCATTTGCAAAAAAATTGATTTTTAGAAGTATCTCTCTTTGTGCATTCCTTCAAAATTGCCCAACTTGTGAATGGTGTATCTTGCTCAATTTTCCACATTTTTGAGTGTTCTTGGACTTTTTGGAAAGCTCTAAGAGTCCTCTAACCAACCTTTTTGGTCTCATCTCAATTGGAGTTTCCATGCTCAATATATCTTCAAAACAAAAAGTTGACTTTTTGTTGACTTTGAAAATGACCTGTAATGTTTTGAGCCATACCTCTCAAATGAAGCATTTTTTGGACATTCTTGTGAGACATGAAGTTGTAGAGAATTGAATTTCCTTCAAAACAAGAGGTGGTGGAAAAATTTCTGAGAAAGTATGAGAAAGTTATGATCAGTCAAAGTTCAGTTGACTTTTCACCTAGAAACCCTAATTTAGAAAGTTTGACTTTTGAGCAAATCTTGAGTTTTCTTGATGAATCATGATCAACCCTTGATCAAATGATGAATGTAACTTCAAAATGAGGATGTTGACCAAAATTATGAAGTTTGACTGTATGTTGACCACGTTGACTTTTGTCCAATCAACCGATTTTCAACCATCGAGCAATTGTCTGAGGAAACTTGACTTGTAAGGCTTGAAACTTGACATGGAGAATCTTTGAAGCATATTAGGAGGCATGAAGACCATTGAAGATGTTGGAAGTCCATCTTGACCTGAGAGGTACCAAACCCTAGTTTGGGTTGATTGTCTAGGAGAGAGTTTGTCTGATCAACTCTTGAGGAATCCTTGATTATGGATGTATGAACTATCTTGAGAAGATGGAGGGCAAATTTTGGGGTATGACAGCGTGGTGGGATAAAATATCTTCAAGTGAACTTCAAAATCGGATAAAGCTTGGCACATCTGATGAATATCACATAAGGACCCCTACACCACACGAGATACAAACAAAACCAATGCGAAGAAACTTACATAGCTCAAGTATCGATTATCGACCATTGCATTTTATTAAATTAATTAGAATAAATGGAAATAGCAAAGTAGAATCAAAAGTATTACGTATAATTATATTTACAATATCTAATATAAAATAAAAATATTATATATAATATATTTACAATATCAAATATCAAATAAAAATACTAAGTATTTTGTATATACATTACTAAATATTAAATAGAAATAGTAGTATGAATATTAAAATGCTAATGAGAGAGAGTATGGATGTGTTAATTGAATGTGGATGCTTGAACAATCTTTGCATATCTTCACAATAACAAATTCGTCAGTAGCATAAGTGTGAGATAAAGATAAAATGAAATAGAATTGCAACAAATTAGAACATGGGTTAGTAACCAAAATTTAAAATCGAAATGAAATAGAATGAAACATGCATGATGTACATGAGTAAATGGATATTTCACAAGCAAAAATCAGCATAGCATTCATTGTTTCAAACATGCTCAATTGAATAAAACTCAAGAATAAACATGATTATTAATTCACAAACGCAACAAGAAGCAAGAAGTCACATTGCTACATGGAAATTGAATTCAAAATGAACTTAAAACCTATAAACAAAAATCCGGGAAGCAACTAATGAGAATAACATGAAGCTCCAAAATTAATCCGAAAAATGTTCAAACTCAATCGAAAAAACAAATTTATTACATCCAAATTCAACATCCAAATCCAAGTTCAAATGGAAGTAAAGGTAACAATCTCCTTCAAGCCAATCCAAACATCTCAACATAACAATCAAAATTAGAATCGATTGAAATAACGCCATGGAATTAACGTAAATTGAATTGAAGGCTTCAAATGTATGCGTCCGTACAACATCGAAATCCAAATTAAGTCTAAACTTCGAAATTGCAACGCAATAGAAAAGACAATACAATATGCATCCATAGTTTCTAGGTTAGATTACACATGGATAAACGCAGTATCATCATTAAACCTTCATCGAAACTAAACAAATATCACTCAAATTTGACACGATTTATTGCGAATAGAAACATTATAATCACAATCGAATAGCCTTATTCCAAAATTTACCACTACATTTTCACATCAACAATCAAAACTAATAAACTCAAACTATTTTTTCACATAAAATCCGCAAACTTAAGCATAGCATACCAAATTGTTTTTTTTCTCGATTTTTCAGCATAACAATCAACATTGTCCATCAAGACTTATCATGGATAAAACATAACGTTCAATGTCTTAACACAAAACAACTTTTCCAATTCAATATCACTTTGTAATAACACTATAATCATAAAAATTTCCAATTAAATTGAATCAAAATCGTGATGTTATCATCATAGTTCAATATAAAATTATTTCACACAACAAAAATATAACATCACAAAATACTCACACAACTCAGAAATTATATAAAAGTGATGGTATTGAAGTTTAACAAACTGTGCCGAAACTTCGAAAGAGACCGTGGAAAGAAAAAAAACACGGGCTAAGTGATGAAGCTGGAGAGTGCAAACAGTTGGCTGTGATGTTGACGTTGAAGCTTTTGATGGCTGAGAGTTGAACAATGATAATGGATGGTGGCTGCAGGTTGTTTATGGCAAGGAAAACAGTGAGGTATCATCCATGTCTAGGGTCGGAAGCGCACATCATGTTCTTTGAATCCCACATTTGTTGTGTGATTTCAGGTACACTCAAAGACCTGTATTGCTGAGAACCTAATCATCTTCATTTTCAACAAGCTGATGAAAAGAGAGATGCTCCTTGGAGATTAAGAGACCGAGGGTATAGTGACGAAAGTAAGATACTGGTTGTTCTAAAGACAGGTTGGTGGTATGAATGAGGTCAGATTCTAAGACATTGTAGCCTCTGTCACTGAGCATTTCCAGTAAGGTTCTTTTGCATTCGAAGTAGCAGATACTTTCGATGCTTCCTTCGTAGCGGAAATGAACCATGCACTAGTGTTAGAGCGAAGGGAAATGATAACAACGAGGCTTTCAGGTTTTGGAAACTGTCCGAAGCAAAAATGGAGAGGGTGAGAGGCGAGGTACTGTAGGCGGAAGGTAGATGATAAAGGTGATGATTGATGGAATTCAGATAAAGAGGATGGAAGTGAGTTATGAAGAAGATGGGTTATGGAGATGGTGGTTGGAGGTTAGCAGAAGAGACTGTGAGGGACGATTAAGGACGGAGGCTCTGTTTGGAGAAGGGAGTATAGGCTGTAGGTGATGTGGAGATGGCTTTGGCCAGAAGATGGAGGAGAGGAGAGGTGGATTCTGCGGAGGGATATTGAAGAGGATATGGCAGAAGGAGAAGCGTCGGAAATGGGTGCTCACAGCGGCGAGATGTGTGAGCGGTGGCATGAGGAAGATGAATGGAAGAGAGGTCGAAACTGTGTGGGTTGATGGTGAGGATGAAGAGGAGAATAGTTTACATTTTTTGATCTCCTTTTGTGGCCTCCTCCGCCTCACATTTTGTTATCCTTTTCTTTTTTCCTGTTTCGAATAGTAACATAACATATATTCTAGGAAAAATAGGGTTTTTAATATTTTTATAAATGCCAAAAATGTCCCTAATGAAAAAATGGGCTATAGGGCCCAAAAGTATAAAAATTAAACTATCCGAAAACATTTTTGTCTTGATTTTTGGAGATAAAAATTGGACACTTAAAAATGGCAAAAACAGTAAAAGTTTGGACAATAAATTATCCGAAAAAAATAAATGAGCACATTAAAATAAACTAAGGGTCTCAAAGATTAAATAAAAATTATAGAAATAGTTAAAATTGAAATAAAATGATAATAAAGAATACCCGGTTGTAAAACACTTACGGTTAAAAACGAGACTAAAAAAATTATCGAAAAATTAGATAGAGCACATTTCCATGATCTACGCGACACGTAGATTCATAAAGCAGTGATTAAAGGCGAAAACTTGAAATATTTTTCCCGCTAATTTTCTGCACAATGTAGAATCGCTTTTTACGGTCTGTTCATAAAACCGAAATATCAATATCATCGACATATAATCTACTTAACATGATGCAATAAACAGGTAGAGAGATTAAAATGAATGAAGTGGAATATCAGGTATTTTACAACTATAAAATGATGCAAATATCAATTTAAATTGACTTTTGGTCAACTTAAATACAACTAATGATGCAGATGCGATGAATGAATGACAGTTTAATGCCAATGACCTAATGGGAGCATATGCAGATGAATGTGATGCCTAAGTCAGATAACTTGAAGTTAGGAGGACAAATTTTGCGGTGTGACAGCTGCCTCTATTTAAACATCTTTAACCAGACGATTTGAAGAAACATTTTTGAATCGTCTGGTAAAAGATAATTTAAATACAACATACCCTGAATTTGCCTTGAAAAACAAAAATGGGTATGATACGCATGCAAATGTCATGATATGAGAATGCGATGAATCAAGAAACCATAATTTCTTTTATTATGCAATATGAATGAGTGCGGGGAAGCAAACTCTTAAAGGTAGTAACAAAACAATATTGACAATGGACTAAGTTTCCCAAAAGTTCTGGCATTCCACCGAGAACGAGTTTCAACTTCTTCTTCAACCAATACATTTCATCTGGAAAAGCATTTGGAAAGGGTAACAAAGCGGTCATTCAACAACGAGCTAAGATTTTACCCATTGGAGTGTTCAGAAAATCAATTACGAACTATCTCTCATAATGAAGAGATTGTCATCCATTGGAATAACAAATTGATGACTAACTGTCTCTTGTAATGAAGAAACTGTAATCCATCAGCAAAACAAATCAATGACGAACTGTCTCTTATCATGAAGAAACTTCCATCTATCGGAGCAACATATTAATGACTAACTGTCTTTTATAATGAAGAAATTGTCATCCATCGGAATAACAAATCAACACAACATATAACCATATGTTGAAATTTCAATCATCTTTTGTCAATCACCATCAGCAGTCAAATGCAGTAATGCACATAACCATATGCAAAACTTCAATGATAATCATCATTTTTCGCTATTAACCAATAGCAGCACAACATATAACCATATGTTGAAACTTCAATCATTCTTCTGTCAATCACCATCAATAGTCGAATGCAGCAACGCACATAACCATATGCAAAACTTTAATGATCTCATCATTTTTCTTTATTAATCAATAGTAGCAACAACACATAACCATATGTTAAAAATTCAATCATTCTTCTGTCAATAACCATCAATAGTCGAATGCAGCAATGCACATAACCATATGCAAAACTTTAATGATCTCATCATTTTCGCTATTAATCAATAGTAGCAACAACACATAACCATATGTTGAAACTTCAATCATTCTTCTGTCAATCACCATCAACAGTCGAATGTAGCAATACACATAACCATATGCAAACTTCAATGATAATCATCATTTTTTGCTATTAACCAATAGCAGCAACAACACATAACCATATGTTGAAACTTCAATCATTCTATACTAATCACCATTAGCAGTCGAATGCAGCAATACACATAACCATATGCAAAAATTTAATGATCTCATCATTTTTCCCTATTAACCAATAGCAGCAACAACCCATAACCATATGTTGAAACATCAATCATTTTATGCCAATCACCATTAGCAGTCGAATGTTGTAATGCACATAACCATATGCAAAACTTTAATGATCTCATCATTTTTCGCTATTAACTAATAGCAACACAACATATAACCATATGTTGAAAATTTAAACATCTTCTTCCAATAACCATTAGTAATCGAATGCAGCAATGCACATAACCATATGCAAAGCTCCAACGATGATCATCATCTTTTCGCTATTAACCAATAGCAGCACAACATATAACCATATGTTGAAACTTCAAACATCTTCTTCCAATAACGATTAGCATTCGAATGCAGCAATGCACATAACCATATGCAAAGCTCCAATGATGATCATCATCTTTTGCTATTAACCAATAGCAGCAATAACATATAACCATATGTTTGAACTTCAATCATTTCTCTGTCAATCACCATCAACAGCCGAATGCAGCAATGCACATAACCATATGCAAAACTTCAATGATAACCATCATATTTCGCTATTAACCAATAACAGCACAACACATTACCATATGTTGAAATTTCAATCATTCTATGCCAATCGCCATTAGCAAAATAATGCCACAGAACATATAACCATATGCTCCAAACTTCGATGTTGACAATTTTGTATTGGTAATAACCATTATCGGAAGAATGCCATGATAGTGTAAACAAACTTTACTGGGGAACAAAACTAACAAGCTCTGAACTCGTGGCTGAAGAATGGATAATTCCAAAGGGAACAAATATTCTTCCAATCATACTTGGCAGTAGATCGTAAATATGTGATTAAATGAAGATAACCACCTTCGGTCGGAAATTCTTCGAAACTCCATGTCGAGAGATATATATTTATCTTTGAATGAGGTGAGGAACTTACTGGGAAAATAAACACACCAAAGGCTCGCAGGGAGATTAACTGGGAACACCTCAAAGAATCGGGCCTATAGAGGATTATTGCCACTTTAATACTGATTAAGAGATTGTTATATGCAAGAATCTGAATAGATCTTGGTTGAGAATAACAACACTGGAGATACCGCAATGGTAATCCTTGTTGGAGAAGGCTCAATTGGGGAGAAGATGAAGCTTCAATGGGGAAAACTTCACAAGAAACTCTGTAGGGAACATCATTGGGGAAATCCAAGTAGAAAATTCCGTTGACACAAGAATTCACTAGGGATAATCAATCACTTCTCTAGGGAAGAAATTTAGCTTGAGAGTTTATTGCACTAGCGATTCTTTTTTGAATAAGAATTCAACTTGCACTGGGGAGAAGGAATAAGTTTTCCATTTGAGATATATTCTTCGAAGCTTGCACTTGACTTCATTGTGAAAAGATCCAAGTCCTGGCCGGGGTTTATGCATGAATATATTGTATATGATATGTCTGAGTGAAGCGACGTGACTAATGCATGACGATGATTTATATGATGATTTATGAATGCATGTATGGATTATTCAATATGTGCCAAATAAAATTTGACCTTGAAAATAGAATCGTCAGGCGAGAATTGACTTTAAGTTAGATCACTAGACGAGAACTAGTGAACAAGATTAACAACCAGACGTGAACTGGTCACCAGACGAGAACTAGATTTAAATGATAATAGTCAGACAAGAACTGACTACCAGACGATAACTGGATTTAAATTAACAGTCAGACGAGAATTGACTACCAAACGAGAACTGGATTTAAATGATAATAGTCAGACGTGAACTGACTACCAGACGAGAACTAGATTTAAATGATAACAGTCAGACGAGAATTGACTACCAGACGAGAACTGGATTTAAATGATAACAGTCAGACAAGAACTGACTACCAGAGGGAAACTAGATTTAAATGATAACAGTCAGACGAGAATGGACTACCAGAGGAGAATTGGATTTAAATTAACCCAACAAGGTTGAATTTTCATTGCACTAGATGAGATGCATGATGATGTTTTGACTGTTTGACTGGTTAAGACCAAGAAAGATTCTTGAAACAATTTTCCCATCAAAAGAAAGTTGTTAGCATAATTCCCTGCCACTCAAATTAAATGCCACAACTGTTGAGACTTGAGAGAAAAATTTCTAAGCAACTTGAAGATACAGAAAGGAATTGTCTGTATATAGCATTCATTGCCCTAGTTTGTTGAGGCTCTGATGATATTTTATTTGAGAGGATGTTAGAAGTAGCTTATAGTAATCTGATTTGAGATCTTGCCCCAAAATCTTGAACTCCAATGCAGGATGCCCCTGATTAACAGATACTTTGAGAGATATTATTGTATCTCGATGTGGCTACCCCAGATTGATTGAATCTTGAAGGATTGGCTTCACCGCGCTATAGAAATAGCATGAACCAATATGCTTCTTGGAGATACTTCAACGTGTCAAGGTGATTGCCCCAGATTGACAGAATCTTGGAACAACGTGCCCCAGGCTACTGATCTTTGGACAATGCCCCTGCTTGGGTCAACGAAGGATATTTAAATTCCTTGTTAATTATTCAATGGTGATCTTCCTTGATGCTAAGTGTTGACTTGCAAATAAGATATGTTTATTCAAAATGGTAATTTTAATGCAATGTTCATGCAAATTTTTGAAACCAACCTCATTATTTGAAATGATAAGGAAAAGAAAACAGAGAATGAATCACTTTTTTTAAATGTGAAAGATGACACAGAAATTTGGTATCAATACAGATGATTAGAAAATACCTTTAGGAGTCAGGTTACGTAACCTTGCTGAGTATGCTTTCAAAAGAAACCTTGCTTCAATTAGGTCTTTTGAGGGTTGTAACGTGGTCTGGTTCATGGTTTTTTGAATCAAAGGATAAAGGCTCAAAATTATTTAGTGCCCACCCATTCTCCATGATGTTCTCCAATCCTACATTCAGCTAACTTGATACAAGCACTCATCTTTTGAGATAAGTTAATAATGGTTGAGGAACCACTGAGGTTTCTTGGACATGTCAGTCACTAACATTTTTATTCTTGGTGTCTCGCGTCACACAACTTTGTCATTTGCTCAAGATCTTTCTTTGGTAATCCTATTTGAATTCTGTTTTTTTTCTTCTTTTTTTTCTTTTAGTTTTTCTTTCTTATCATTCTTCTTTATTATTTTTATTTACAAGTTATGTGACCTTGAGTTATCTTTGATTTATTGGAAGTAATTGTGATTTCCTGAATCCTTGGTGGATGAGGGATGACCAATGTGGTATCGTCATCCGTTGACCTCCTGATGTGCGAGAGATAACCATTGTTGAATCCTTTGATGCACACTTTTGGTGAGTTTTGAATGCTTGATCAGATTAACTAAACACTACCCGCCCTTGGGTTAAAAAATGAGGTTTTTTTTAACAGAATAGGAACTCCTACTTCAAGGCTCGAAGGGGTTAACGAGGGTCTATCTCCCTTATAACTCCAGTGTTTGGAAAGTTGAAACAAAGCATGTACATCGTCAGCAAAGTTTTATTTGAAAGCATACTTACAATAATTATGGGTATTTTGTTATCATCATCCTCCCTCCAATATTTGCATAACCAGAATTTTGATAAAGACAAAGAAATAGAAGAAATAATGATATTTTTTTCTTTTTTACGATAAAGATGACAAAACGAGTGAACACGAATGGATTGATTCAAAACAAATGCATGCTTATTTCATTAATATTACCATTTATAAATAACAAACTTAAAAGAAAGCAGTACATTAACAAACAAAGAAAATGCCAGTGAAAAGCGATAAAGGTGCCCCAAGGATCGTCAACTTCGAGGACGAGCTGTCCTTTCTGTTTCAACAACTTCAGAGGGTGTTTCTTGAAGTCTTGGTACTCACTTGAGTACGGGGTTGCCATTCATAAACAAATTTCCTCCTTGAAGAGTCAAGTACTTCTGGTCAATCAACTATTGAACTTTGGTTTTGTAAGGATTGCAATCCTCTATTGAGTGTCCTACCGTACCAGCATGGTATCCACATCGCGCATTATGATCATATCATGGAGGGAATGACTTTGGTGGCTTAATGAACTTGGGAACCACCAATGAATTTTGAACTAGATATGGTAGCAGTTGACTGTAGGTCACTAGAATTGAATCATGAGGAGCATTCCTACTTTCCAGATTACTTCGAGGTTTGCGTGGATTCTAATGTTGGATCTGATATCCACAGCCTTGAACTTGCTTATTTGCATGAGGAGTGCCCATGGTTGCTGGTACTGTGGGTCGAGATGCATCGGGTGCTGGTACTAGACAGCTGCTACATACGGAGGTTGACCATAAGGTATAAGAGGTGGAACTTGCGGAGCTTCCCAAATTGCATTGGTTTCATAATCCTCTCATTCCATTTGAGAACCTCTGAAGAATTCTTCCTCATCAACTTGGCTACTCGAGGTATCTTGGAGTCTTCTACTTTTGAGACCGCTCTCAATGCGTTCTCCCACCATCACCAAGTTAGAGAAGCTTGATGATGCACAACCTATCATTCTTTCGAAGTATGAACCAGGTAAAGTATTCAAAAACAAGACAACCAACTCCCCATCAAGCATTAGTGGTTTAACTCGAGCGTCCAACTCTCTCCATCTTTCAGCATACTCCTTGAACGACTCGTTAATATTCTGAGAAAGATTCTGTAATTGAATACGTGTTGGAGCCATGGAAAGGTTGAACTTATATTGTTTCATGAATGAGGAAGATAATTATTTCCAATTGTGAACATCCTCTTTCTCCAATTGTGTATACCAATCCAGAGATTCCCCACTGAGACTGTCTTGAAAACAATGGATGAGAAACTTTTCATCATGAGCATATGTGGCCATCTTGCGAACAAACATCTTCAAATGAGTCTCTGGGCAACTAACACCTTTGTACTTCTCAAATTTTGGCATCTTAAACTTTGGTGGAATCACAACGTCTGACACTAAACAAAGATCAACAGCATCTAGAACAAAAGTATCTTTCACTTTCAATACCCATAATTGTTCCTTCAGATCAAGACACATTCGTCTGGCTTCAGTATCTTGAGGAGCTTCGATGTTAACAATTGAATTCATTTCTTGAGGATTTTGCACGTAGTTTGCAAACCTAGGCTCCTCAGCAACATGAGGATGTAGGATACAACCCTCTTGAACATTTGATTGTCTTTGGACCATAGGGATTGCATTGGATAGAACATTGAGCACCAATTGAGGTTGAATAGGATCATCTACATGCAGAGGAGAATCGTACATTGGATTAGACATCACAGTAAAGCCTGACATGGAATCGACATGATCTGTAGTAACATTTAGGACATTGTTCTCTGAAGAAGCTAGCATGGCTTCTAACATTTGATCCACCTTGTCTTTCACAACATCCAGGTTCTCTCATCACAACTTTATTATGTTCCAATTGATCTATCGGAATTGCCATGAGTGCAGGAAATCAGCTAACTGACCAGGAACAAAAGGTAACATGAGCTTTCTGGAGTGGATGAGGAGAAAATGAAGACATATTGATGAATGCATGATTTTATTTATATTTTTGAATGCAAATGATTATTTTTATTTGTGAAAATGCAATGCAATGGTAATGCATGTAAGAATGCAATGTGATGATATCATATTAACGTTATGCACAAAATCACAGGTAAGATTAAACAGACAGAGGTTTAAAAAGAAGTTCGGACATGGTTTCGACATCTACCCAACATTTCCCCTCACAAGGTGGTTCTACATGTTTTTTTGGATAACAAGATACCTAGAATCCAGGGTCCCATTTTGACAATAATAATGACGTAGCATAGGAAAACTCGTCATGATTATAGCTCATGGAACCAATTCTAGTAGAGGTTTCCTCGTGCGACTTAACAAGATAAATATCTGATAAGTACTACGCAACCATCAGTTTGGAGGAGCCAAAGATCTGTTTTCAAGGTTCCTAAAGTGATAACTAGAGTCATAGGCCCCCATTGAAAGTATTATTGACAATACATAGATATGTAAAGTCAACAACACCCCAAGAGAACCGACTCTAGGCGGGGTCTTTGTATCGACTTGCGAGTCAGGAGCCTTGCAAGTCTAAGTACTACATAACGCCCTCTAATCCAAATGTTTTTCTCAGACCTGTGTAATGAGTCTCGCACATAGTAACATATCACCCTTGAGATACACAACATCACTGCATTGAAATAAAATAGTAATAACTATAAATAATATAAAACAATAAGAAAGCAATAAAACAATAAAGCACACAAACACAAAAAAACCAAACTAGGGTTGACTCGCTTACGGTACATTCCCCAGTGAAGTCGCCAACTGTAGCGCCTCAATAAATTTACGTTCGGTACAATGAAGTCACCATCGAGTATTTATTTATTCCAAAAGGAATGGGAAAACATCGAGTAAAACCCACAAGCAAAGGATAAGTTGGTCTACGAGACCAAGAGATGGATTCGGGAGTCGGTTATGCAAAGGGGAGGTACTAGGACCCTTCACATCCATCGTACTCGATGGGAACCGTTTAGTTCATGTGTGTGTTCAAGTGCTTATGATAATTCCTATCTTATAAGTAATGATTGTAATGTCCAGAATTTATTTAATTATTAATTAAATTGTATAAGGAATTAATTATTGGAATTTAGTCGAAGTTGGATTTATCAGTAAAATTATAAGGAGCATTAATAAATTTATAAGTTGGTTTAGGGTGATTAAGTGAATTATTGGAAGTTGAGATTAATTAATGATGAATTAATTTTATTATAGGATATTATTGGGAATAATTTAGAAATAAGTGTGGATTAATAGAAATATTATTATTATTCTTATTATTATTATTATTATTACTATTATAAGTTGGATTTATTTATAAGAGATATAAAAGGAGAATTATAAGGGTTTAGTGAAGACTTTTGGGAAAAAGTTGTACGTGGGAGAAAGAAAAGAGGAACAAGGGTTTGGAGGAAACTGCCGCTGAAATAGGAATTGTAGACAGGAAAGCCAAATCAGAATTCGATCGAAAATTATAGAGAGACCGTCAATCCAAGGTAAGGGTGGGGTTCTAACTCTCTAAACGGGTTTATGATGAATCGTATGTTGGATGGAATTGTGTGAAATTATCGTTGTTTGTGTGAATTGTGTGGATTAAATTGTTGATTTTATGATGTTGTTATTAGTGATAATCGAATATAAGAATAATGAGTGTCGTATATTTAATTGTTGTGTTCATTCGATTAATTTATTGAGATTGTGAAAATTGGTTATTGCTGGAGAATTATTCGTTGTCGAATTCCTAGAAAAAGAGAACGAACAGAAACATACGCAAGCAAGAAGAAAACGTATGAGACAGGGGCCTCCAAAAGGGGAGGCGGGTGCCCCATGTAGAAGGAAGGGGAGAGGCGGTCGTCTCATTAAAATAAGGACGAGGGTGGACCCCACTTGAGTTAGGGGCGGACGCCCCATAACCTAGGACGGGCGCCTTCTGCATTATGATGTTGTTTTGTCCAGTATACGTACATGAATTGTTGACTGAGTAGATTTAACATGCTCCTGTTACCTTAATAACCTATAATTATATGTATAAGCATACTTTTAGCCTTAGTGAAATGAACATTATGGTTGGATTAATTGTCTGTAAGTTAATATTAATGGTAACACGATTGAGTGACCTTGTAGGATTAAATTATTGCACTCATAAGCAGCTCATATTGCTAGCAGTAACGGTTAATAGCAGTAGCAGTTGGTGTTATAGCAGCGATTAACTAGTTAAAATGCTATCTGGCATCACAACTATAATAAAGGTTGATGGAATAATACTGCATAGTAATATTAGAAATTTTGAACCGGTATAAGTGTTTAGCCGAAATTAGCTGAAATTTTGCATAAATAAATCGTAAAAGGTCGTAGATACATTGTTGGGTTTAGGTATGGAATTGGTCGAATAAGTAGAATTAAGCGGTAAAAATTAGTTGTCCGGGATTAACCGAAATTTATCGTAATAGTTCGTATATTTTAGTAGGTGATTAAGATTATTTTAGTTTGTTGAATTGTGTTGAACGCATCGTGTTGTTGAATTGCTTGTGATTTATTGGTGAAGAATACGTTGTTGTATATAGTTGTTATTTATGTGAAGTTGCAGGGTGTTTTCAGTGACGATAATTACCTCTATTTATTGATAATAATAGTGATATAGGCATATGCCTCGTGAAGTGAATTTATGTTGTTGGTAGCATCGCATTTCATTTGCATTTGTGAAGGCCTATATTGGTGGAATTGTGAAGAAGGCTTATGCCTTATGCCTCTATTAATTGACAATAGTGAAGGGAGCTGAAGCTCTATTGGTACCACATGCATATGCATTGTTGTGTCTCATTTGAATTATGTTGTTATTAATTGTGAAGTGAATTATGTTGTTGTTAATTGTGAAGTGAATTATGTTGTTGTTAACTGTGAAGTGAATTATGTTGTTGTTAATTGTGAAGTGAATTATGTTGTCGTTAACTATGAAGTGAATTATGTTATTGTTAACTGTGAAGTGACTTATATTGTTATTAAGTGTGAAGTGAATTATGTTGTTGCTAATTGTGAAGTGAATTATGTTGTGGTTAATTGGGAAGTTGTTGTGACGTTCTAACTGCGATGTGATAATTTTGTATGATTTAATCCTAGCATATTATTTATCATACACTTGTTTATATTGTTGGATATCTCACTTCTTCTACTGATACTTCCCCTACCATGGGAAATGGGCAGGTACTCAAGGATAGCCGTGGAAGTTTGAAGTAGCATTATGAAGTCGTTAGTTGTTGTTAGTTCGAATTGGTGTCATTGCTCTGATACGTAACACTCGGGGGAATGAACGTTGCTTAATTTGTTGTAGTTGCTTAAATTGTTGAAGTTTATGAATAATGTGAGTACTTGGTCATGTTGATTTTTGAAGTTGATTTAGTTGAATAGTTATGCTAAGTGAAGTTAAATAATATTAATAATATTGTGAAATGTTTTGAGGTTGAATAAAAGATGTATTGTTGTTACTATTGAAGAATTATAACTTTGTGGTTTAGATTGATTAACTGAATTAATTGAAAAGTGTTGTTATAAGTTCATCCATGATCTAAGTGTTATGTATCTATGTAGTTGTGATTAAATGCATGTTGTTTTGCGAAGAAATTATGACATCCCTTGTATGATTATCTTTTCTGCACTCTGATTTAAATAATATATGCTGGATAGATTTGGGGAGTTACATTAGTGGTATCAGAGCAGGTCGGTCTATCTGGCTAGTGTGTCTAACGTTATTTACTTCCTTTGTACACGACAAGTGCGTGAAACACTATCGGTACTTGTTTCTTTTAGGTTGACTGTTTGTAGGAATTAAGTTGAATCTAAGTGGGGGAGAAGTTTTGCTTCTCGGATGTGTTTGGTTGAGAGATATCATATTAGTATGCTACCGATGGATACAGTGTGAACATTGTAGGAGCTTGCTGTTTCTCGAATTCGAAGGTAATACATATTTAAGGTTTTGGTTGTTTAACAAGTTGGAATGTCTTGGAAAAGGATAGATGCTATGAGATGGAATTTGGTAAGTTGTTGTTTGAATAGGCCATGGTGTAGAATTATTGGGATTGATTTTAAAAGTTGTAGAAGTTGTTGGAGTTGTTGAGATATTTGAACCGTGGGTGCAAGTTGGGAAAAGAATACTATTAATGTTAGTAACGACGGTTTAATCTCTATTATGGTTGTCGGCTATCTATTGACAAATTGAGGGATTGATCACCCTTAATCTCTTGTTGATAGTAGACGGGATCATATTGGATGATATAAAAATTGTTTTGCTATCTTAATGGTAAGTAAGTAGTGGTTGCTACGACGAGAATGTTGTTAAGGTGAGGATACCATGTTGTACAAGAAAGTAAGCGAGTAGTAGTTTCTACTATTTTGTAAGGTGTTTGTCTCAAAGTATTGCCAAATTGGTTGGCAAGTTAGTAACGATTATGTTGCAAGAGTAATTGGAAGATTGAAGCATAAGTATTAGATGTAAATTGTTATTAAATTGTTAAATTGAAGGACTAGCTACGAATGTGATGTTAAGGATGGTTGTGTCTGATGGATTTTCGAGGACGAAAATATCCTAAGTGGGGGAGAGTTGTAACGTCCAGAATTTAATTAATTATTAATTAAATTATATAAGGAATTAATTATTGGAATTTAGTCGAAGTTGGATTTATCAGTAGAATTATAAGGAGCATTAATAAATTGATAAGTTGATTTAGGGTGATTAAGTGAATTATCGAAAGTTGAGATTAATTAATGATGAATTAATTTTATTATAGGATATTATTGGGAATAATATTAGAAATAAGTGTGGATTAATAGAAATATTATTATTATTATTCTTATTATTATTATTATTATTATTACTATTATAAGTTGGACTTATTTATAAGAGATATAAAAGGAGAATTATAAGGGTTTAGTGAAGATTTTTGGGAAACATTTGTACGTGGGAGAAAGAAAAGAGGAACAAGGGTTTGGAGGAAACTGCCGCCGGAATAGGAATTGTACACCGGAAAGCCAAATCAGAATTCGATCGGAAATTATAGAGAGATCGTCAATCCAAGGTAAGGGTGGGGTTCTAACTCTCTAAACGGGTTTATGATGAATCGTATGTGGGATGAAATTGTGTGAAATTTTTGTTGTTTGTGTGGATTGTGTGGATTAAATTGTTGATTTTATGATGTTGTTATTAGTGATAATCGAATATAAGAATAATGAGTGTCGTATATTTAATTGTTGTGTTCATTCGATTAATTTATTGAGATTGTGAAAATTGGTTATTGCTGGAGAATTATTCGTTGTCGGATTCCTGGGAAAAGAGAACGAACAGAAACATACGCACGGAAGAAGAAAACGTAAGAGACGGAGACCTCCAAAAGGGGAGGCGGGCGCCCCACATAGAAGGAATGTGAGGGACGGTCGTCTCATTAAAATAAGGAGGAGGGTGGACCCCAAATGAGTTAGGGGTGGACGCCCCATAACCTAGGACGGGCGCCTTCTACATTATGATGTTGTTTTGTCCAGTATACGTACATGAATTGTTGGCTGAGTAGATTTAACATGCTCCTGTTACTTTGATAACCTATAATTATATGTATAAGCATACTTTTAGCCTTAGTGAAATGAACATTATGGTTGGATTAATTGTCTGTAAGTTAATATTAATGGTAACACGATTGAGTGACCTTGTAGGATTAAATTATTGCACTCATAAGCAGCTCATATTGCTGGAAGTAATGGTTAATAGCAGTAGCAGTAGCAGTTGGTGTTATAGCAGTGATTAATTAGTTAAAACACTATTTGGCAGCACAACTATAATAAAGGTTGATGGAATAATACTGCATAGTAATATTAGAAATTTTGAACCGGTATAAGTGTTTAGCCGAAATTAGCTGAAATTTTGCAGATATAAATCGTAAAAGGTCGTAGATACTTTGTTGGGTTGAGGTATGGAACTGGTCGAATAAGTAGAATTAAGCGGTAAAAATTAGTTGTCCGGGATTAACCAAAATTTATCGTAATAGTTCATATATTTTAGTAGGTGATTAAGATTATTTTATTTTGTTGAATTGTGTTGAACGCATCGTGTTGAATTACTTGTGATTTATTGGTGAAGAATATGTTGTTGTATATAGTTGTTATTTATGTGAAGTTGCAGGGTGTTTTCAGTGACGATAATTACCTCTATTTATTGGTAATAATAGTGATATAGGCATATGCCTCGTGAAGTGAATTTACGTTGTTGTGGTATGTTGTTAGCATCACATTTCATTTGCATTTGTGAAGGCCTGTATTGGCGGAATTGTGAAGAAGGCTTATGCCTTGTGCCTCTATTAATTGGAAATAGTGAAGGGAGCTGAAGCTTTGTTGGTACCACATGCATATGCATTATTCTGTTTCATTTGAATTATTTTGTTATTAATTGTGAAGTGAATTATGTTGTTGTTAACTGTGAAGTGAATTATGTTATTGTTAACTGTGAAGTGAATTATGTTGTTGTTAATTATGAAGTGAATTATGTTGCCATTAACTGTGAAGTGAATTATGTTATTGTTAACTGTGGAGTGACATATGTTGTTATTAAGTGTGAAGTGAATTATGTTGTTGGTAATTGTGAAGTGAATTATTTTGTGGTTAATTGGGAAGTTGTTGTGACGTGCTAACTGCGATGTGATAATTTTGTATAATTTAATCCTAGCATATTATTTATCATACACTTGTTTATATTGTTGGATATCTCACCCCTTCTGCTGATATTTCCTCTACCATGGGAAATGGGCAGGTACTCAAGGATAGCCGTGGAAGTTCGAAGTATCATTATGAAGTCGTTAGTTGTTGTTAGTTCGAATTGGTGTCATTGCTCTGATACGTAACACTCAGGGGGATGAACGTTGCTTAATTTGATGTAGTTGCTTAAATTATTGAAGTTTATGAATAATGTGAGTACTTGATCATGTTGATTTTTGAAGTTGATTTACTTGAATAATTATGCTAAGTGAAGTTAAATAATATTAATTATATTGTGAAATGTTTTGAGGTTGAATAAAAGATGTATTGTTGTTACTATTGAAGAATTATAACTCTGTGGTTTTGATTGATTAACCGAATTAATTGAAAAGTGTTGTTATAAGTCCATCCATGATCTAAGTGTTATGTATCTGTGTAGTTGTGATTAAATGCATGTTGTTTTGCAAAGAAATTGTGACATCCCTTGTATGATTATCTTTTCTGCACTCTGATTTAAATAATATACGTTGGGTAGATTTGGGGTGTTACAATGATCGAGAAAGGAGAAGGAAGAAGGGTTTTGTTTTTATATTATTTTGAGTTCGTCGCGGTTTCAAAACCTTGTGCCTACGTATTCCCTCGTGCAATGGGAAAGTCAAAACTCCGTAGTTCTTGAAAATGAAAAGAGTGTTTGTTGATTTGATTTTAGAAGAGAGTGATGCGCAAGGGAACAAAAAAATATTTGAATGAGTTTGGGTTAATTTTATAGGACACAAGTGTTTGTATGTCCAAAGTAGATACTTAGGACTCGCACACTTAGAGCAAGAAAAGGTAGATACCTTGACTCCCTTATTTAATCATTTTCTTAAGAAAAATGAGATGTCTTTAAAGTATTTTAGTCGGGTTATGATTCATCAATATAAGTCAGATGGCTTATTCTTGATTAAATCTCGAGAGAATAGATAGATGTCTATTCCCTACCATTCGACCCTTGTTTATTTGAGGAAAGAAATTTTTGAAAAGGCACTCGACGTTGGATCGTGGTTTGGAACTTTAATTATGAAAGTGTTTTGAGTTTGGTATATGAACCAAGAGAATTTGAATCGGGTCATGATTAATCAAGTGTATGGACTTAATTAATCTCGTGAGGATGGGTGCTCCTACCCGCAACTATGAAACCCTTGTGCATGGACAATTGGTGTATGAACCAAGATTTATTCGGGTTACGGTTAATCAAAGCAAACAAGGGCTTTGATCAACCTCGTGAGAATGGCCATGCTCATTCTCAATTATGAGACCCTTTTGGAATTTGGCATGAGCTAGGAGGATTTAAGAATCTGATTGAAGAAATAAGGAGGTAAGAAAACAAGCGGGCTCATACAAGGTGGCCATATGTATGCTCCTAGAAAGTGGGACTAGCGTGACACTAGTATTCTAAACGACCGATTGGAACAATCGATCAGATAATTGTCGCTGTAGAATAGCCCAGGACCAAACTATGAATTTGTGTGAGTGTGCATTGTGTATGTATACTTGTTCATTGATGAGGAGCCCAAGCGGAGGCTATGTGTTCTATTTGAATGACAAATGCGTAATTAAGCGGTAATTAAAACACACAAGGAAATAATGTCCTAAACTATTACAGACCATGCGGGGATGGAGGTACAAGTTTGTGAATGGGGATACACCAAATCGAAAATGCGAGAAGAGCTTTAAATAAACAAGCAATACAACCCAATCGAAAATGCGAGAAGAGCTTTAAATAAACAAGCAATACAACCCAATCGAATTAATTCGAATAAACAAAAAAACTCCATCGCATGGTGGGACAAAAGATCTTCAAGGGAACTTCAAAATCGGATAAAGCTTAGCACATCAGATAAATATCAGATAAAGATTCCTACATCACACGAGATACAAACAAAACCAATGCGAAGAAGCTTACATAGCTCAAGTATCGATTATCGACCATTGCATTTTATTAAATTAATTAGAATAGATTTATGTAGAAATCAATTCTAGGAAGGTAACCAATACATTACAGTATAATTTTATTTACAAATGAAAATAGCAAAGTAGAATCAAAAGTATTACGTATAATTATATTTACAAAATCTAATATAAAATAAAAATACTATATATAATTATATTTACAATATCAAATATAAAATAAAAATACTAAGTATTTTGTATATACATTACTAAATATTAAATAGAAATAGTGGTATGAATATTAAAATGCTAATGAGAGAGAGTGTGGATGTGTTAATTGAATGTGGATGTTTGAACAATCTTTGGATATCTTCACAATAACAAATTCGTTAGTAGTATAAGTGTGAGATAAAGATAAAATGAAATAGAATTGCAACAAATTAGAACATGGGTTAGTAAGCAAAATTTAAAATCGAAATGAAATATAATGAAACATGCATGATGTACATGAGTAAATGTACATTTCACAAGCAAAAATCAGCATAGCATTCATTGTTTCAAACATGCTCAATCGAATAAAACTCAAGAATAAACATGATTATTAATTCACAAACGCAATAAGAAGCAAGAAGTCGCATTGCTACATGGAAATTGAATTCAAAATGAACTTAAAACCTTTGAACAAAAATCCGGGCAACAACTAATGAGAATAACATGAAGCTCCAAAATTAATCCGAAAAATGTTCAAACTCAATCGAAAAACCAAATTTATTACATCCAAATTCAACATCCAAATCCAAGCTTAAATGGAAGTAAAGGTAACAATCTCCTTCAAGCCAACCCCAAACATCTCAACATAACAATCAAAATTAGAATCGATTGAAATAACGTCGTGGAATTAACATAAACTGAATTGAAGGCTTCAAATGTATGCTTCCATACAAATTTCAAAATCCAAATTAAGTATAAACTTCAAAATTGCAACGCAATAGAAAAGGCAATACAATATGCATCCATAGTTTCTAGGTTAGATTTACACACGGATAAACGCGGTATCATCATTAAACCTTCATCGAAACTAAACAAATATCATTCAAATTTGACACGATTTATTGCGAATAGAAACATTATCATCACAATCGAATAGCCTTATTCCAAAATTTACCACTACATTTTCACATCAACAATCAAAAATAATAAACTCAAACTATTTTTTCACAGAAATTCTGCAAACTTTAGCATAGTATACCAAATTGTTTTTTTCCCCAAATTTTCCGCATAACAATCAACATTGTCATCGAGACTTATCATGGATAAAACATAACTTTCAATGTCTTAACACAAAACAACTATTCCAATTCAATATCACTTTGTAATAACACTATAATCATAAAAATTTCCAATTAAACTGAACCAAATCATGATGTTATTGATAGCAGGCCTATGAGAATTAAAACCAAGCCCACATATTTACAAGATTATGTCCTCAACTAATAAACAATTGTCATTGGGTTAAATTGATTTTTTTTAGTTTTATTGTATTGGGCTGAGCCCACAACTTAAGTCCATTAGGGTAAACTTGTGCTCTTGTATTTAAACCTATCCTAACTTGTGGAATGGGCAGAAGATGAATTATATTTAATTTCTCAATTATTGAATGCAAGATAGTTTTGTTTTGTCTCCTGCTAGAACCCTCAATCTTAGTTGTTATAGTTGCTGAATACCTCTCTATCAAATTGGTGCTTTCATCTTGAATTCATGGCCCCCCAAACCACCTAATCCCAAGGATATTGTGGAAGAAGCTGTCCACACAGCACAGCTCCATCTCAACAGTATTATGCAAGATAACCAACTCTTGTTGGATGAAAGATTTGATAAAACTCATGCAGATTTGGAACAACTTCACACTAGAATGGATAATGAAAAACAAGTGGTAGATTCTAGGTATGACAACATCATGGGTTTACTCACCAAATTGGCAGCACAATCAGAAAAGCCATCTACTGCTGCTGTTACTATTCCCGTCTCTACTGTTCACGGCGCTACTGTTCACGGCGGTACTATTCATGGCGGTCCTGTGCGCGGGAGCACTATTCACGGCGGCGGCACTGTTCATTCTGCTACTATTCCAAACCCTCACTCAGTAGGTATTACAACTATGCCCCAACTCTCCTTTATGCATACAGCTATTTCCTTACCAAGTCACACTTTACACACCCCCCACCCCTCTATAAATCTTAACAGACCCATACCCACATCTTTTTCGACAACCAACCTCTCAAGCAACCTTCCCCCACCTCCTACTTTCATATCAACACCACCCTTTCTAGATTCTCCATACTATACAAACCCCCCAATCATGACTACTACCCAACCTCTTACCATCCAACCTCACCCACATATTCATTACTCCCAACAACCTACTGCTCCTCCACTGCCACCTTTTCGTACACCCAAACTTGAACTGCCCATGTTTGATGGCTCAAATCCATTAGAATGGCTTTTTCAAGCAGATCAATTTTTTGATTATTATAATTTACCACCTGCTAACCGTTTATCCATGATGTCTTTCTACATGAAAGGTGAGGCTCTTTGTTGGTTTAAATGGATGCATCAGAACCATCAACTAATAGATTGGCAATCTTTCATTAAGGCCTTGGAATTACGTTTTGGCCCATCTACCTACACTAATCATCAGGCTGCGTTATTTAAACTTAAGCAAACCCATTCGGTAGTGGAATATCAAGCTCAATTTGAAAAATTGGGAAACCAGGTTGTAGGCTTATCCCATGACGCCATCCTTAATTGTTTTATTTTGGGATTAGCTGCAGATATTCAAAACGAAATAGCCATCCTCAAACCTACCTCAATATCCCAAGCTATTGGCCTTGCAAAACTGATTGAGTCTAAGATACGCGATGCCAAACCAAAATTCCAAAAGTTTCTTTCCCCAAATACAAACAGACCCACACCTTCAAATCAACCTACTAGCACCACAAGTAGTACTACTAAATCTGCCACACCAGCCCCACCAACCAACTTACCTGTTCGCCGCTTATCAAATATCCAACTACAAGAACGTCGCGCCCGTGGTCTATGTTTTAATTGTGATGAAAAATTTATTTCGGGTCATAAATGTGCTGCTGGAAAATTCTTATTATTAGTGGAGGATGACGAAGACACTACTTCCGATAAGACTACAGGAGGCTGTGAGGAAACTGTTGCACAACCAGAGCAAAATGACACATATTTTTAACTCTCACCTCAAGCTGCTACTGGCCATTTCTCGCCTAAAACATTAAAATTCAACGGGAGCATCAATGGTTTGGCAGTTACCGTCTTAATTGACACCTGCAGTACCCATAATATCCTTCAGCCTCGTATCGCACAGCACCTCAAACTCCTAACCAAACCAATTCCTAATTTTTCAGTTATGGTAGGTAACGGCTCTAAGTTATCCTGCTCAGGAATCTGTCCCAAGGTTTCTATCAAACTTCAAAGCAATGCTTTCCAAATTCCCTTCCACTTATTTCCAATTGAGGGCGCTGACATCGTCTTGGGAATGGAATGGTTACGCACTCTAGGACCTATCATGGCAGATTTCTCCATTCCTAAGATTTCCTTCACTCATAATAACACTGCCATAACCATTACTGGTGATACCAAAACCCTCATCTCACCTTCTTCTTACAACACTGTATGTCACCTACTACAATCTGATTCTATTGCGTCACTACACCTTTTAATTTATCAACCAACTTCCACAGACACAAACCCCAACACCACCAAATCTGATATTCTGGACCTTATTCCCACCACACTTCCACCAGAAATTTCTTCTCTCATATCATCTTATGCAACAGTTTTTGCTAAACCTCAAGGTCTACCTCCTGCTAGACCACATGATCACAGAATCCCAATTATCCCTAACTCTACCCCGGTTAATGTTAAACCTTACCGATACCCTCATTCACAGAAAGATGCTATGACCACCATTATCCAAGACATGCTGCAGGAGGGAATCATCAAACCCAGCAACAACCCCTATTCTTCCCCAGTGTTGTTGGTTAGAAAAAAAGATGGAACTTGGCATTTTTGCGTTGATTATAGAGCACTCAATGCGGTTACTGTTCGTGACCGTTTTCCCATTCCCACAATTGATGAGCTTTTTGATGAATTGGGATCAGCAACTATATTTTCTAAGATTGACTTACGATCTGGATACCACCAGATCCGGGTTTCACCAGACGACACTCACAAAACTGCGTTCAGAACGTTTGATGGACACTATGAGTTTCTAGTGATGCCCTTTGGCTTAACTAATGCTCCTAATTCTTTTCAATCAGCTATGAACGACTTGCTTCGACCATATTTAAGACGGTTTGTTTTAGTTTTCTTTGATGACATTCTTATTTATAGTTCTTCACTTTCTGATCATGTTACTCATTTAAAATTGATTTTAGACCTACTGCTGTCTAACCAATTTTATGCAAAAATTTCCAAATGTGTGTTTGCTGCTCCTAGTGTTGATTATTTAGGTCACATTATTTCAAGTGATGGTGTAACCCCAGATCCTGCAAAGATTCAAGCTATCCTAGATTGGCCACGGCCACGGTCACTCACGGCTCTCAGGGGTTATTTAGGCCTCACCGATTTCTATTGGAGATTTGTCCGTCACTACGCCGCTCTCGCCTCTCCCCTCACCGATTTGTTAAGTTCCACTAAGTTACATTGGAGTACAGACGCAGAGAAAGCTTTTACAACTTTAAAAAATAAAATGACTCAAACTCCAATCTTGTGTCTTCCAGATTTCTCCCTTCCTTTTGTGCTCGACACTGATGCTTCAGCCGTTGCGTGGGAGCTGTTCTAGCTCAGCAGGGCCACCCTATTGCATTCTTCAGTAAAAAGATGTGTAAACGCCTTCAAGCCTCCTCCGTGTATGTCCGGGAGATGTATGCCATCACAGAAGCTGTAAAAAAATGGAGACAATATTTAATCGGACGCCATTTCCTCATTTATACAGATCAAAAGAGTTTAAGGAATTTATTGGTTCAAACAATTCAAACTCCAGAACAACAGAAATGTGCAGCTAAATTGCAAGGGTTTCAGTTTGATATCCAATACAAACCTGGAAAATCCAATCAAGTCGCGGACGCCCTAAGTCGCATATAGCTTAAGAACGAGGCTTCTTGTTTCTCCTTTTTGTCCCCTGTTCCTCTCATTCTGCAACAGTTGAAATCCCATTACCTGTCCGATCCAAAAGGTCAAACATTCATCACTCAAATGTTGCTTGATCCACATAAGTACCAACATTTTCAACATAAAGAAGGACTGGTATATTTCAAAGATCGAATTTATTTACCTGACATTCCAGATCTACGCAAAGACATTATCACTGAATATCACTTCACTCCTACCGGCGGCCACTCTAGCCTTCAACCAACTCTTGCTCGCATTGCCTCCTCCTTCCTCTGGCCTGGTATTTACAAGGACACAAAACACTTTATCAGAACCTGCATCACTTGCCAAGAAAATAAATATCTGACACAAAAGAAGCAGGGACTTTTAAAACCTTTGCCAACACCAACTCAGGTTTGGAGCGACTTAAGCATGGATTTTATAACTCACTTACCTAATTCTCACGGCCACACAGTGATCTGGGTTGTATGCGACAGATTCACAAAATTTTCCCATTTCATTGCTCTGCCTACACACTTCTCAGCGAAAGATCTTGCTCTCCGTTTCTCCGTAGAAATCTACCGACTCCATGGGGTTCCCCAATCAATTGTTTCTGATAGAGATCCGATCTTTCTCAGCAACTTCTGGAAGGAGCTTTTCCGTGCCTTAGGCACAACTCTCAAATATAGCTCGGCTTACCACCCTGAAACCGATGGACAAACAGAGGTCGTGAATCGCTGTTTGGAAACTTATTTACGTTGTTTTACTAGTGAACACCCAAATAAATGGTTTAATTACTTACACTTGGCAGAGTTCTGGTTCAACACGAGCCACCATTCATCCATTCAAATGTCTCCTTTTGAAGCTCTGTACGGCCGCAGCCCTCCGTCTTTCCTGTCTTACACTGCAGGTTCAGCTCCTATTCCATCTCTGGATGTTTCCCTGAAAAACAGAGAAGAAGTCTTACAAGCTTTGCAACACAACCTAAAACGCAGTACACAGAAAATGGAAAAACAGAGTAACAAACACCGAAAATTTCAAACCTTTGCAGTAGGAGATCGTGTTCTACTCAAACTTCAACCATACCGACATATATCGGTTCATCGTCGCTCCTCTCAGAAGCTTGCCAAACGTTTCTTCGGTCCTTTCGTGATCAAATGCCGAATCGGTGAAGTGGCCTACGAGCTCGACCTCCCAGCATCCTCCAGAATACACCTCGTGTTCCATGTCTCCCAACTCCGAACTTTTTACACTACTCAGAACCTCCAACACTCGGCTTCGATCCCAGGTGAGTTCGAACCTTCATCGAACAACGACACAGAGGGAGTCTCCGATGTGGAAACAACCCAACACTCTCAGACAGAAAGGGAAGACACGGATCAAGAGCCCAACGCCATGCAAGGAGAAGAAGCAGCTTTTCAAAAAGAGGACGAAAAGGAAGACACGGAACAAGGACCAAAAGCCATGCACAGAGACGAAGAGGGTTTTCAGAGAGGAAAAGAGAAAGCAGACACGGTACTTGAGAAAATGGAAAAAGTATGTTATGATGGAAGTGAGAGGGGACACATGCAAAGAAAGCTTTCAAGTACACCCACTTTCATTACTACCCCACGTGATAATGCACTGCCCAAGGAAGTCAATTACACGCCTCCTCTTTTCCCTAGGCCAGCTGTCAACACGCATCCCATCCCATCTTCTCATATTCCAGCGGGTTCCAACGTTACTTCTGGTCCCACAAACTTTAATTCAAATCCCATCCTTGAGGACAAGGATGTTGTTGGGCCGGTGAGTAGTGATAGCAGGCCTATGAGAATTAAAACCAAGCCCACATATTTACAAGATTATGTCCTCAACTAATAAACAATTGTCATTGGGTTAAATTAATTTTTTTTAGTTTTATTGTATTGGGCTGAGCCCACAACTTAAGTCCATTAGGGTAAACTTGTGCTCTTGTATTTAAACGTATCCTAACTTGTGGAATGGACAGAAGATGAATTATATTTAATTTCTCAATTATTGAATGCAAGATAGTTTTGTTTTGTCTCCTGCTAGAACCCTCAATCTTAGTGCTAGAACCCTCAATCTTAGTTGTTATAGTTGCTGAATACCTCTCTATCAGTTATCATCATAGTTCAACACAAAATTAATTCACACAACAAAAAGATAACATCACAAAATAATTACAGAACTCAGAAATTATATAAATGTGATGGTATTGAAGTTTACCGAACTGTGTCGAAACTTTGAAAGAGACCGTGGAAAGAAAAAAACGTGGGCTAAGTGATGAAGTTGGAGAGTGCAAACAGTTGGCCTTGATGTTGACATTGAAGCTTGTGATGGCTGAGACTTGAATGATGATAATGGATGGTGGTTGAAGGTTGTTTATGGCAAGGAAAATAGTGAGGTATTGTCCATGTCTAGGGTCGGCAGCGCACATCATGTTCTTTGAATCCCACATTTGTTATGTGATTTTAGGTACACTCAGAGACCTGTACTGTTGAGAACCTAATTATCTGCATTTTCAACAAGCTGATGAAAACAGAGATGCTCCTTGGAGATTAAGAGACCGAGGGTACAGTGACGGAAGTAAGATACTTGTTACTCTGAAGGCAGATTGGTGGTATGAATGAGGTCAGATTCCAAGACATTGTAGCCTCTATCACGGAGCATTTCCCGTAAGGTTCTTTTGCATTCGAAGTAGCAGATACTTTTGATGCTTCCTTCGTAGCGGAAATGAACCACGCACTCGCATTAGAGCGAAGGGAAATGATAACACCGAGGCTTTCAGGTTTTGGAAACTGTCACTAGCGAAAACAGAGAGGGTGAGAGGCGAGGTACTGTAGGCGGAAGGTAGATGATGAAGGTGATGATTGATGGATTTTGGATGAAGAGGATGAAAGTGAGTTATGAAGAAGATGGGTTATGGAGATGGTGGTTGGAGGTTAGCAGAAGAGACTGTGAGGGACGATTGAGGACGGAGGCTCTGTTTGGAAAAGGGAGTATAGGCTGCAGGCGATGTGGAGATGGCTTTATGTTAAGTGTTTAGATGGTTCCTTGAGTCATAGGACAAGGGGCCTCCTTAACAGGTAATAAAGGGTAAATATTTCTTGCTTTATTCAATCGTTTGCTAGGCTTTATATAGCAGTGCCTTACATTCAGATTACAATTCAATCAATTAATCCAAGGGTTCTCCTAAATTGTAGGGATTTCTAAAAGGTGCTAACAAATATTCTAACGGAAAAGTACCCAAGGAAAGATATGCTGAGCTGTTTCTTTATTCTTCTAGAATCCTAGGATATTTGATACTTGGACTTCCAGCTGTAATATCCTCTAAACATAGTCATGGAGATGCTTAGGCTTAGTCTTGATGTGGACATATTCTCTCTTCTCAATGGGCTGGACTGCTGTAGGTGTAATGGGCTTTGGGTTGATGTTAACTTCAGTGCAAATAGTAATTGGGCTGCTAACATCACCCGACGCTGGGAAAATCACCTTGTCCTCAAGGTGGTATGAATCAGATAATTGTGGCCATGACTCCCAGCTTGTGTCTTCAGGTGAAAGTCCTTGCCACTGAACCAAAACCATGCGGGTAGGTGGTGTAGTTGAATTGTCCCACTTGTGGTCAAGTATACTGATGGGCAGAATGACAGGGTGGTTGTCAATGGAAGTTGGTGGTAGAGAGGGTGTAGATGAGTCGATTGGTCCATGATGGGGTTTGAGAAGGGAGCAATGGAAAACCGGGTGTATCTTGGACGTTGGTGGGAGTTCCAGTTTGTACGCAACGGGCCCGATTTGTTGAATAATCTTGAAAGGTCCGTAGTATCTTTGGGACAGTTTGGTATAAGGGTGAGAGGAAGCAGATTTCTGTCTGTATGGTCTGAGTTTGACATAGACCCAGGAGTCAATATCATAGGAGACATCGCGTCTTTTGGTATCAGCAAGGAGTTTCATTCGGGCCTGTGCTTTGGCTAAGGTGTTTTGAAGTTTAGTGATGAGCTGTTTTCTGTGCGAAATGAGAGAATCCACAGCCTCTATTGGGGAAGAACCAAGTATGTAATTGGGAATGGTAGGTGGCGGTTTCCCGAAAGTTATCTCAAGGAGAGTAGCACGTAGAGGAATGGATGTATGTTGTAAGACCATTCGCTAGAGCAAGATAGTCGCACCATTTGTGAGGTTGTTGGTGAAAGCTCGTAAATATTGTTCCAAGACACGGTTGAAAACTTCTTGGCCGTCGGTTTGGTGGTATGTCAGACTCATTCGAAGTTTTGTGCCACAAATTTTGAGCCGCGGCGATGAAAATTGGATCACGGTCAGATACGAGACTGCGGGGAAAACCATGGTGTTTGCAGATCATATTCATGAAGAGGAGGCAACTTTGTAGGCTGTGAAGTGATTTGGTAATGCACCTAGATGGACACCTTTAGAAACGGTCGACAACCACCGATATCGAAAATCCATTAGAGGAGGGTAAACCTGTGATGAAATCTAAGGATAAATCTTCCCAAATGTTGGATGGGATAGGCAAAGGTTGGAGAAGTCCGGCTGGTTTGCTAGTGAGGTGTTTGGTCTGTTGGCAAACACTGCAAGAGTTGATGAAAGAGGTGACGTGTGATGTTTTCCCAAAAGAAATTTGACTTCAACTGAAAGTGTTTTAGTGATGCCCATGTGTCCTCCTAGAGGGGAAGAGTGGAATTCAACTAATAATTGAGTGCAGAAGGAACTCTGGTGATCAAGCCAGATGCGATTTTTGTATAATATCAGGTCTTGGTGTATTTTGTAATGGGGGAAAGATGAAGGGTTGGCTTTAATTTTGGTAAGGAGATTTTGGAAAGTTTGGCTATTGTGAAGGGATTGTTTGAGGTGGTCAAGAAAAAGAAAATGAGGAATAGAGAAAGAAAGATGCGTACCTGGGCCTTCAGGGGCTCGTGAAAGAGCATCGGCGACTACGTTACTCTTTCCAGTTTTGTATTGAATAGAATAATCGTAGCCGAGAAGTTTGGATAGGTATGTGTGTTGGTCTGGTGTTTGTATTACCTGAGAAAGGAGGTCCTTGAGACTCTTGTGATCTGTGAAAATGGTGAATCGGTGGCCTAATAGATATTGACGCCACTTTTTTACAGCGGAGGTAATGGCGTGCAATTCGCGGATGTAGGTGGATGAACGCTGAAGTTTCTTGCAGAAAGGCTGGCTAAAGAAAGCTATGGGGTGGGAATTTTGCATCAGTACGGCACCCATGGCAGTTCCTGAGGCATCTGTTTCGATGTCAAAGGGTAAAGTAAAGTCAGGTAAGGCAAGGGTGGGTGTTTGAGTCATGGCTTTTTTGAGGTGTTCAAAGGCGATTTGTGCTGCTGGAGACCACACAAAAGCATCCTTACGCAGTAAGGAGGTAAGAGGTGCGGCTATAGACGCGTAGCCTTTAACGAATTTGCGGTAGAAACCGGTGAGACCAAGGAAACCGCGGAGAGCTTTGATGTTTGGTGGGGTGGGCCAATCCAACATAGCTTGGATTTTTGAGGGTTCTGGTTGGACTCCATTGATGGATATGATGTGTCCAAGATAAACAAGTTGTCTTTTGGCAAAGGAACATTTGGATTGTTTGAGGAAGAACTGGCCTTTGAGTAACTGATGGAAGACTTGCTCTAAATGTTGGATGTGTAATTCCAAGGAGACACTGTAAACAAGTATATCATCGAAGAAAACAGTGACAAACTGGCGAAGAAATGGTTGTAGCAGTTCGTTCATGGCCGCCTGGAAGGTGGAAGGTGCGTTGCAGAGGCCAAAGGGCATAACACGATATTCGTAATGTCCTTGGTGTGTGCGGAAAGCTGTTTTACTAATGTCATCTTCGTGCATACGAATTTGGTGGAATCCCTGCCTTAAATCTAATTTGGAAAACCAAGAGGCGCCACCCAATTCGTCGAGAAGCTCGTCTATGGTAGGCATTGGGAAACGATCTCTAATGGTGATGGCGTTTAGGGCTCTATAGTCGACGCAAAACCGCCAAGAGCCGTCTTTCTTTTTGACGAGGAGAACGGGGGATGAAAAAGGGCTTCGGCTAGGACGGATAAGATCTTGTTGTAGCATTTCTTTGACTTGGTGTTCAATTTCATTTTTCTGTGAGAAAGGGTATCTATAAGGTTTGACAGACACGGAGAGGCGGAAGCTGTAAGGTGAATACGGTGGTCGGAATTCCTGGATGGTGGAAGTCCTGGGTTGTTTTTGAAGATTAATGAAAATTGTTTGAGGAGTTGATGGATTGGTGGAATTGGATGGTTGTCGGAGTCGTTGGTAGCTGGTTTTGTGTCAGTGGGTGGTATAATTTGGATATGAAAGAATTCAGATGCAGCATGGGTTTGGACGCAGCGCTTTAGTTGTTGGGCCGAGATTGGAGTTGGGCTTTGGTTTGCATCTGCCTGGAGTAAAATGGGCTTGTGGTTATAGGTGAAGGATAGTGTAAGTTTGGAGTAATCCATCAATACTGGGCCTAAGGATTTGAGCCATGGAGCTCCTAGAATGATGTCCGCCCCACTTAAGGGAAGTGAGTAAAAATCAATAGTGAACAAGTGGGATTGGAGATTAATGGACACGTTATTGCATACATGCTGACACTCCAACAGGTGTCCATTGCCCACCATTACTTTAAGGGGATTAACTGATGTAGAAGGAAGATTGAGAAACTTTGCCATTCTGCTTTGGATAAAGTTGTGGGTGCTTCCGCCGTCGATGAGGACAGTGACGGGGTGATTGGTGATTTGGCCAACGATGCGAATGGTGGCGGATGCGGCGGATCCGGATAGAGCATGTAAACTAATTTGGCCGTCAAGTTGTTCGCTGGGTTCCGGGCTTTGGTTCGTTTCTGATGATGGTTCAGGGGCGGAAGGAGGGGATGGTGGATCTGGGTCGGGTTCGTCTGAAACAAGGAGAAAGAAGCGTCCTTTGCATTTATGGCCAGGTATGAAGGTCTCGTCGCAGTTGTAGCACAAACCCTTTTCACGGCGAGATGACATTTCTTCCGAGGAAAGCTTGCGAAACTGGATACGAGGGTTATTGGAGTTGGCTGTTGGTGTATTGGTGAGGAGTGGGGTGGGTGGTTGGTGGGTGGTAACAGAAGGTTTGTTGCGGAAGCCGCGACGGCGTTCCTCTATTTTGTCTTCCTGGATTTTTGCAAGCGCAGTAGCTTGGGACAGATTGATGGGTTGAAGGGCTTGGACTTCTCGTCGGATCTCCGGTGAGAGACCTGAGATGAAGCAGCTGAGAAGGAAGGGAGGAGGTAGTCCGACTATTCGATTGGCGAGACGTTCGAAGTCGGTGAGGTACTGGTTTAGAGAGCCTCGTTGGGTGAGTTTGAACAAGGATTGGCTAGGATCATCGTAATAACTGGGAGCGAAACGAGTTTCGAGTGCTTGAAGCAAGTCGAACCAAGTCGTAATCAGGTTGTTGCGGAACATCCACTGGTACCAGCTGAGAGCAGGTCCCTCCATGTAGAAGGAAGCGACGGTGAGGCGTTCCTCCTCCGGCGTTCTGTGATAGTCAAAGAATTGGTTTATTTTAAAAATCCACCCCATGGCGTCTGTGCCATTAAAACGGGGGACTTCAAGTTTGATGTGAGGTCGTGGGTGTGGGGGAAGTGGCGGTGGTGGGGGTGTGGGTGGTGGTGTGTTTGTAGCGGCGAGTTGGGCAATGATGAGGTCTACTTTTTCAGAGAGGTCATCAAGCCGTTCAGCGTTGGTGGGACGGTGAGCCATGGATATGTAGGGAGGATCGATGAAAGCACCAAGTTGTTAAGTGTTTAGATGGTTCCTTGAGTCATAGGACAAGGGGCCTCCTTAACAGGTAATAAAGGGTAAATATTTCTTGCTTTATTCAATCGTTTGCTAGGCTTTATATAGCAGTGCCTTACATTCAGATTACAATTCAATCAATTAATCCAAGGGTTCTCCTAAATTGTAGGGATTTCTAAAAGGTGCTAACAAATATTCTAACGGAAAAGTACCCAAGGAAAGATATGCTGAGCTGTTTCTTTATTCTTCTAGAATCCTAGGATATTTGATACTTGGACTTCCAGCTGTAATATCCTCTAAACATAGTCATGGAGATGCTTAGGCTTAGTCTTGATGCGGACAGATTCTCTCTTCTCAATGGGCTGGACTGCTGTAGGTGTAATGGGTTTTGGGTTGATGTTAACTTCAGTGCAAATAGTAATTGGGCTGCTAACACTTTAGCCAGAAGATGAAGGAGACGAGAGGCGGATTCTGCGGAGGGAGATTGAAGAGGATATGGCGGAAGGAGAAGTGCCGGAAATGGGTGCTCACAGCGGCGAGATGTGTGAGCGGTGGGATGAGGAATATGAATGGAAGAGAGGTCGAAACTGTGTGGGTTGATGGTAAGGATGAAGAGGAGAATAGTTTACATTTTTTATCTCCTTTTGTGGCCTCCTCCGCCTCACATTTTGTTATCCTTTCTTTTTTTCTGTTTCGAATAGTAACATAACATATATTCTAGGAAAAATAGGGTTTTCAATATTTTTATAAATGCCAAAAATGTCCCTAATGAAAAAATGGGCTATAGGACCCAAAAGTATAAAAATTAAACTATCCAAAAATATTTTTGTCTTGATTTTTGAAGATAAAAATTGGACACTTAAAAATGTCAAAAACGGTAAAAGTTTGGATAATAAATTATCCAGAAAAAAATAAATGAGCACATTAAAATAAACTAAGGGTCTCAAAGATTAAATAAAAATTATAGAAAAAGTTAAAATCGAAATAAAATGATAATAAAGAATACCCGATTGTAAAACACTTACGGTTAAAAACGAGACTAAAAAATGTATCAAAAAATTATAGAGAGCACATTTTCATGATCTACGCGACACGTAGATTCATAAAGCACTGAGTTAAAGGTAAAAATTTGAAATATTTTTCCCGCTAATTTTCCGCACAATATCGAATCGCTTTTTACAGTTTGTTTATAAAACTGAAATATCAATATCATCGACATATAATCAACTTAACATGATGCAACAAACAGGTAGAGAGATTAAAATGAATGAAGTGGAATATCAGGTATTTTACAACTATAAAATGATGCAAATATCGATTTAAATTGACTTTTGGTCAACTTAAATACGACTAATGATGCAGATGCGATGAATGAATGACAATTTAATGCCAATGACCTAATGGGAGTATATGAAGATGAATGTGATGCCTAAGTCAGATAACTTGAAGTTAGTAGGAAAAATTTTAGGGTGTGACACATCTTGTCACGGGGCTCGATCGAGCAAACTTTGTAAATACTTCCTTCTTTTCCCCGTGTTTTGTTTATTTTCTTTCTTTCACATGCATTTCCTTTCAGCATATAACATAGGCATAGCGATTTAGCAGCGATAGATATTCACACCCATTAGATATAAAGTAGATGTGGATACCGTAGAGTACTACGGGCGTGTGGGGTGCTAATACCTTCTCCTCGCGTAACAGACTCCCTTACCCGATCTCTCGGTCATAAGACCGTGATTTCTTCCTTTCAGATTTACTCGATGTTTTTCTTTCTCCTTATGTTAGATAAAAAACGTTCGATGGCAACTTCATTGATATTATATCAGATGAGTTTTTCTAGTTCCTTCATCTGGTCCAAAACCTATTCCTCTACTAACTCACTCTTTCCTCTTTTCACACCCAGTTTTCAAGGCTTTGATTTTCTTCAGCCGCAACCACCGATATGGCCAGACCTTTCGAGACGATAAGCGACATCAACAAATGCAACGAGTTGTGGAAGATTTTTGTCAGGGTACATTACAAATGGAAGGTCACTACAACTATGAAGGAGAAATTTGAAATGGTTGTTGTCGACAAAAATGTGAGCTACATCTCTTCAAACTATTCATTTGTATATTGTCGTTCTGATAATTTTATTTATGCCTTTGTCGTCATTAATGAATTTTTTCAACATATTTGTGGTGGTATGTTTTAACATTGTTGTTAGCTTTATATATTTTAGGTCAACACCGATAGATACTTTTTTTACTGATTCCTATTATATTCTCATTCTAGCATATTTGTTTTCTCAAGAATGATATGGTTGATTTTATTTATAAGGTTAATGCATTTCTATCTGTAAATTTAAATGATATTCTTTGTTTTCATAACAAATCTTATTAAACTCATGTTTACATTTCAGGGCCATGACATTCATGTTGGTGTTCCAACTATCTATAAGCAAGCATTTGACTTGGCTTTGTCTATTAATGTGACTTGCACCATGTCAAAATTTCAAGTACAGCCCAATGACTTGATATTCAAACCAACCAACCACAAATTTCTTCTAAAATTCACTGGTGGGACAACCATAGCAGATATTAGCAAACACAACATCCCTGATAAGATTAACAATTTAACCCTATTTGCTGATATAATATCAGGCAAATGGAAAAAGAATGTTCTTTGTGGAATTTTCATTAATGTTATCTCAACATATGTTTCCTTTTTCTTTCGAACTTTTCTTTAAAATCCCTTTGTACAATTCATTTTTAGATGTTATTGGTGTGGTTGACGAAGTCGGATACTCGCAGTCGCACACGGGGGAAGAAACCTCAGGTCAACTTGGTCTTGCGAGATTTAGGGTATGTCCTTTAACAACATGGTTTATCATACATTCTTTCTTTCTGATATAGTCATGCTTTGTATGATTACTAACTATCTCCCTTTTGCCACTTAGTGACAACACACTCCATTCACTCTAAAAATATCGGTATTACCTGCGAATTTTCCTACGGAAAAATATCTGCAGATTTTCCTGCGAAATATAATAAAATTCCTACGAAATAGTATTCTGTAGGAAATTCCACAGGTATACCTGCGGATTTTACTGTAGATTTTAAATGTCAAATAGAAACTATTATACAACACAACTTCCGCAGGTAATTCCAAAGGAAAAACTCCTGCAGATTTTAGTTGAGTAAAAGATATGTAAATGTTAATACATATAATTTATATAATTCTTCAACTTGTGTTTTTGTTAAAATAAAATGTTTTTTTTCAAAAGAAATTAATAAATTTAAATGTTATTTAAAAATATTAGTATTTTTGTGTAACTTTTACGAAAAATTATTAACCTTATTTTTCTACTTTATTAATTATTTTGAATATTTAATTTGAATGCATCGACAGTGCAAAGAGATTTTACACCGTCTGCGAAATGATATCCGTGCGTGATAATTAATCTTTTATTTTGATGGTGTTTTTTTAAAAAAAAGTTTTATTCTTTATTTTTATAATTTATAAAAAATATTATTTATTTTGATGGTGTATTTTATTTAGTTTTAAATTTTTAATCTTTATTTTTATAATTTATAACTTGTTTTTATGATGTTTTCTAATTAACGATGGTGTGGTATAGGATAAGTTAAGATTCTTAAAAGAGGTGAAAAGTTGAGTCCGAAAATTAACGATGTAGGACTCGTTTTGAAGGATATGGATACAGATTTGAATTTGGATTTGGACAAAAGTAGATTTGGATTTCAAAATTGAATTTAATAAAAGCGTTACTTGTTTTAGGCTGTGTTTAGTTTGGCGTTTGACCAACCAAACACGCGTCTAATACCCATTCCACCGTGATTTTGCTGCAGATTTTATTTTTTCTAAATATTTTAATTTTTGACTAAATTAAAGATATGTAAATTTTAATATATATATATATATATATATATATATATATATATATATATATATATATAAATATATATATGTTTATGTAATTAAAATAAAATGTTTTTCTCAAAAATATTTAACAAATTTAAATATTTTTTAAAAATAATAATTATTTTGTTTGAATTGGTTTCATTTGTGGTTCAGTGAATAATTGAACGCATATACTATTTCATATATAGTGAATCTTTATATTTTAAAGACAATTTTAATATATTAATTTTACGGATTTAATAAAAATATATTGATAGTGTAAAATGTAAGTTTTTTTTGAGTTTCATTAAATACATAATTTTATATTTATAATAATTACATATATCTATAGAATTTTAACTGAAATTTTTAATTCTTATTTTTCTATTTAATTCAATACTTTATAGTGTTCTTAAATTAGTTTTTAATATCAATTTCAATCTTAATTTTTAATAATAAATCAAATTAAAACAAGTTAATTAAAAAAAAAATCAGATTACACAAACAATATTTCTCTCTCTCCTTGCCTTGTCCTCTCGCTTTTCTCTTTCTCCTCTGAATGAAGCTCCTCGCCGGAACCATTGCCGGAAATCGCCTGTGGCGGCGATGACGGCGGCCCGAGGTGACGACGACCAATTTGGCTCTGATCTTCGCTTTTCTTACAACGATCTTTGTATTCTTCTTCTGATAATGATTCTGGTGCTTGTTTTTGCAGAAAACCAACAATTTTTCACAGATCTAAAAGGGGGTTTGCGAAACCCTGAGTGTCCCGACGGTGAAATCGACGACGATGGTGATGATCTTGGCTCTGCGACGGTGAAATCGGACTTTCCGAGGCGAAACCAGAGTTTTTCATGGTGAGATTGTTCCATCTTCTCCTTTCTCTTATTCGGAACTTTGCGATTTATCTTTTCTTCTTCCTCTTTCTCCGATTCTGAAAGGTTTGTGGGTGTAGGGAAAATGATGAGTAACTCGGGTTTTGATAGCTTGATAGCTCGATGGCTTTCTTTGTATTTGTGTCTCTGTGAATGTATTCGTGCATGATATTCGTGCTTGTGCCCCACATGCTTGATGAAATGTCCAAACTGATTTGATTGTCTTATGTACACAATGAGTAATGTACTAGTTTTATTTGAATTGACTTGATTCAATATTCTTTACTGCAGTATCTCTTATCTATTATGGCTTACAACACTATCTATCATTGGCTGGGTCACCTATTATTGATGTAAGTGCTGATATGCTTCTTTAAGAATCAGAACTTGATAGAAATCTCTTAAAGCAGGTATTTTGAAATTTCATTTGTTTTTGTTTCCCGACATGTACTTCAAGACCTATGGTTCGATTACTGATATCGATTTATAAGTTGATTTTTCAGGCTAGAATTTTCCATTATGGTTCCATTAGTTTAATTGATGATCCATGCAAATCAGCACACATTTCTGCTATGAACATTGCCAAAACCTCTGGTTGCATTCTCTCTTACGATCCGAATTTGAGATTGGCGTTATGGCCGTCTGCCGAGGCTGCTCGGATTGGCATGATGAGTATATGGGATCTAGCCGATGTCATTAAGAAAGTGAGGAGGAGATTGTATTTTTGACCGGAGGTGATGATCTTTATGATGATGATGTTGTTTTGAAAAAACTTTTTCATCCTAATCTCAAACTCTTGATTGTTATCGAAGGATCCGAGGGTTGTAGATATTACACAAAGGTATGCGTTCGTAATCAATTTTGGTCGATATTTCTGCATAGAAACGATATAGACACCAACACATTGATCCTTATACTAATTTGAGAAAATAGAATAATTGAATGTAATCAAATGTGTTAGTGTCATGTCCAACACTTAACAGAAGTCCCTGAGGCCTTGTTTGAACTAGCTTGTAGCTTATAGGAGTTTTCAAATCTAATTAAGTTTATGATCATTTACTTGTAGCTTGTAGCATATAAGTGCTTAATTAAGCTATTTATCCAAACACGGCCTAATCGCAGAGCCAAATTTCTGTGCAGGAATTCAGAGGCAGAGTTGGAGGTGTTAAAGTTAAACCTGTTGAGACAACTGGTGCTAGAGATGCATTTGTTAGTGGAATTATATACAGTATAGCTTCTGATCAAACTATTTTCAAGGTTATTTTCAATCTTTAGTAAATAGTAAAAATTTATATAATACTATGAGTGTACGGAAGTGTGTATTGGTTCTTGGCTTAATCTACACATGAAATATAAATAAATACCGGAAAGCATATATGCGGGCACAAAAATTGAGTTTCGTAATTGGCTGGACATGTTTGAACTTCAAGCTTTTAACATTGGAGAAGAGATTCTGAGTATATTAGGAAGCTTTTTGCTCTTATAGAAAGACCATCAGCTCCATGAAGAAACCTAAGAATGACTTTTGTTTATGTTTATGTGATTTGATGTTGTGGCGGAATTTGAACAAATTGCTATTGTTCCACGTTACACTGTTAAGTACAAAATATCAAATATTTACTATAACAACATTGTAGCACTGTTGCATAGCTGGGTTTATTATGATTTATAGAACTTATTTTCAATACGAAAGGATTTCCTTAATTTATAGAATCAGTGCTAATGATATGATGTGAATTCATATAGCGCTCAAATATGTATAAGCTTTTACATTTCAAATTTTCAAAACCTCTCTTATTTAAGTTCTTCTTTAACATCTATAAGCTTATGGAGACTCTTTTCTTTAGTGAGGAACCATAGACTAATTTGAATTGAGAAGGCCCTGCAAGCTAAAAGCTAATCCAAACTGGGCCTATGAACACGGATATCTCGCACAATCTAGTCGTGTTCAATATGAAGATGGCTTTGAAGAACAATCTAATGAAAATGATCAATATGAAGATGGCGTCGAAGAATCATATGAAGAAGACGTAAGTAATGAATTCTGATTTTTAAGTTAGGGAGACAAATGAAATTTTTGAGTCGTTTTTAGTAATGCGACTATGTAAGAACTTGTTACAAACTTTGTACTTTATAATTGTTGTTCTATGAATTTGTTTTATTTAAAATCAAAGCATTTAAAATTAAAATTTTATTTTTTGTAGTTTAAAAATATTTGTTCTATGAATTTGTCTCTTTAAAATCAAAACATTTTAAATTAAATTTTTATTTCTATATTATGGTTATTTTTATATATAATTAAAAAGGTTTTCTAAAAAATTGAGATAAACATTTCCTGCGGATTTTTCTGCGGAAATTATTACCATGAAGGTATTAGCTGGAAATCATAAACCGCAGGAAAATCGCAGGAAACGTGTTTCCTGCGGATTTTTTACTCAAATCCGCAGGAAAATCCAGCTTTTCTAGTAGTGATTATATCCTATTGCAAGGCTACACTTAGAGTTATTTGAGTACAAACAAAAACTACTTGATCCTACCACACCAACTATGATTCTCCTCAAGTATGCAAAAGTGAAGGAAGAACGTTGTCTTCTACATCACATCAATATAACCTACATAACCTACTCTATTATTTCTCAAGTAATTTTATGGTTCTTTGCATTTTAAATTGTGTTTTATAGGTAAGTTCCCCATTTCTATTACAAAGGCCTTCAATGTGACAAAAATACATATCAATGAAGATATAACTGACCTCAACAAAGTTTTGTATGGAGTGGCCCAACACAAGGGTTGTTAGCACCTAGCAGGATTCAAACTCAGGACTTTGAGAGGAGCACACTCTCAAGACGCAAGCATTCACCGCTAGACCAATCCTTGAGGGTTATAAATGCTTAATAAAAAACTTCAGTAGTTCCTCAAATGCATAAATCTCTTTAAATTCAAAGATCCCAAAATTGTTGTCATCGTAGTAACCGAAAGAAACAACAACATTATCTGTTTCTGAGTAATACTCTTACAAATCCGTCCAACCACTAAGTATAAGTGGTTGATCCTCATTTTTTTGTAAATTAAAGTATGATGGCTACCTTGATTGTTTAGTATTGTCCATGTTTTTTATAGCTCTACCTGTTAATTCTGGAAAACAACAATTTGATCTCAGAAAATGATTAAAATGAAAATGAATTTATCTTATTTACATACTATAAAATTGTTTGCATATATTAGTCAGGATCAAAGACACCATTTAATATTTGAACTACTATATATGTTTACTTGGAAAACTAACTTTGCAATTGAGAAAAGTCTAGCACCTCTGTGTGAACCAGAACTTATAGGAAATTATATTACTACACTTGAGAAAATATATAATATCATGAACTAATGTGAATTTACTTCCATCACTAGAAATAACGGAATACCTGCGGATTTTCCTGCGAATTTATTAAATATATTAAACTCTCCTGCGAAACACGATTCCGCAGTAAATTCTGCAGGTAGACCTGCGGATTTTCCTACAGTTCCTAATTTTGAATAAAACACCATTTTGCAATATAAAACTGCAGGTAATTCCGCAGGAGTGTTTTCTGCGGATTTTGCTGCGGATTACATTGAAGCTTGATCAAAAATTTTAAATTTTACATAAAATAAATTTGTTTTCTCAAAAGATATTTTACAGAATTAAATGTTTTATATAAATAATAATCGTTTTCGTTTAAATTTTATAAAAAATTATTAATCTTTATTTTTCTATTTTATTAATTATTTTAATGGTGTTTTTTATTTAGTTTTTAATTTTTAATCCTTATTTTTTTCTATTTTATTAATTATGTTTATGATGTTTCTAATTAATTGTTAACACTAATTTAAATCTTAATTTTAATAAAATAAATGGTATATAAATTTTGATATATATTTATTTAATTATGATAAATATTAAATTTGAAAAAATATAAAAAGTTAAAGTGGAGATTATTTAATTACAATAAAGATTAAATTAAAAAAAATAATTAATTTTTAACAATAATTTAAATCTAAATTTTTATAAAATAAATGATATAAATATATATATATATATATATATATATATATATATATATATATATATATATATATATATATATATATATATATATATATATATATATATATATATATATATATATATATATATATTATATTTATTTAATTATGACATGTAAATTTTTATAAAATAAAATACCATTATCTAATATAAATCCGCAAAAAACTTTCTAGCGAATTTTGCTGCGAACTTTACTTATTTCTAAATATTCAAATTTTTAATTAAATAAAAGATATTTAAATTTTTATATATATTTATATAATTCTTCTACTTGTATTTTTTTAAATGATTTTTTTTTCAAAAAGAATTAACCAATTTAAATGTTTCTTTAAATTATCAATAGTTTTATTTAAATTTTACAAAAAAATATTAATCCTTATTTTTTCTATTTTATTAATTATTTTAATGATTTTTTTATTTACTTTTTAATTTTAAGCCTTAAATTCTCTATTTTATTTACTATTAAATAATCTTATTTAATACATATTTTTAAATATTTCATAATTGTGATATTCATACATGAATTAAACATATTTAAAAGGTATAATTTAACCTTAACCTACCTATGTTTACTGCATGTTATAATATAATCAAAGGTATATATATATATATATATATATATATTCATGTTATAGAATATGAAAATAAGTTTTTAATAAATAAAAAACAAATCAAGATATAATTATTTAAGTTTATTTTATTATAAATACATAATTGAGATATTAAAAAAATATTAGTTTTACTTAGTAATATTTTTTCTACTTATATAATAATATAATTTGGTATACTTCAGAAATTTAAATATTAACTAACTCATTGTTATTTATTAATAATAATATAATTTGTGAATAATAATATTATAATAAAGTAATAGATCACACAATACATTTCACACTCTATAATAGTGGTTTTGTAACATGAGGTGTGCTATATTTACACCAAAGTAGCAACACCGTAGCTTTTACACCGTAGCTAACTATACTTGCTTGCATGTTTGACACATATTCCTAAGCATTTAAATATAATAAAAAAATGAAAAGAGTAGATTGTATAGTACTTATATACGGTGTATATGTCAAATTTGGTGTAATTATATCATTTTTCTTTGTAACATTAAATGGTATATCTCAAAATCTCTTATACCAATGTCAATTCATAGCATTCAAATTTAGAAAAGTGTGTTGGTAAAAAAAATAATATAGAAAAGTGTGAAAACTCCCAAAAAAAACACAAATCCATCGCCCACCAGTCACCACAACACGCAAACACTATTCCCAATCCTTTTCTGTAGATCACCGTGGAGAAGGGAACAATGTTGTTACTACTCAAACGGAGGTGCCCGCGGCGCTCTACGACGCCTCTTCGTTCTTCGATCAGTGAAAAAGACCTCACACTTCTACAACCATTTTCTACTGTTCTGGATCTAGATCTAGTTTTGTCAATTTCACTTCCAGGTTCTAGATCTAGTTTTGCTCTTGATTCAGCATTTAAATTCAATATCGTGTTTCATGTGTCTATGCTTCATAAATTTCCATTCTTGACCTGTTTCTGTTGATACTGTTGATGAGAAATACTCTTTTGGCATTGGCTTGAGTTTTGAAAACAAGGTGTTTGTTGAAATGCCACAATGAGTATCCATATTTATATACTATATGATGATCCATAAAATACCTATGGTTTCACATTTCTAATGTTTATTGAGAACTTCTTAGTGAACCAAGACTGAGACATTAGCCTGCTAGCACATATCCCTTTCAAATGCCTTTCATTGAACTTCTGTTTTAATGCCTTGGCAGGACCATACGATGTCGCTCACCCCTCCCTCTTTCAGTTTCTCGTGATGTATCTACTGCAAAAAGACTGTGGCGGAAGAAGATGAATGCGACTTCTCACTGTCATTATTCAGTTCTTGTATCCTTTATGTTACTAAGCACGGACACAGACACTGATACGTCTGATATAGATCTTTCAATATTTTAACAATCATGAATATTAGCCCGGCGTTTCTCGGTGTTCCGAAGGTAATTAGCAATATATTTTCAGCTGATGGCAGTGATGTTGCATTTGTCAGGTTAGTCCTTGTAACAAGATCTTGCAAGTGTAGAAATCATATAACATAAGCAGATTGCGACACCGTTTTGATGGATTGTTTTCACAATTTTTGCAGAGCCGTGACTTTTGGCATTTTAAATGGCGTCTCGAAACAACAAGAAGGCATAAAATAGTAGAACTGGCAGAATCTGCACGCTCTCCGATTTGAACCGACCCTTCTTAGTTTCGGGCAGCCGAATGTACCTGAGTTTGAATAAAAGGAAGAGAGAGTTACTCATGGTATTTCGTCTTTTCAAACTGGGTTTTCGGAGGGTGAAACTGTTGTTTCTGATAGAGATGAGAGCTATTTTGTGAAAGGATATTCTGAGCTTAGGAGTGATGTTGAAGAGAGTGGTATTGGTGAAGCAAGTGTGGCGGGTGAGAAAGATGATAGGACGGAGAAGGATCGTGGTTTGCTTTATGAGTCAGCGCTGGATCAGGAAAACTTGATGGATGTCCTCCAGGTTTTCCTTTTTTCTCTACTTAGATACCATCCATGATCCTAATGGCAACACTAAGCTTTCTCATTTAGTTGTTGAAAATGAGCTTTGATTGAACATTGTATTCTAAGTTGAGTTGCTGATATGACCTTATTGAAGTTAACTCAATTTCATTGTATTTTCTTTTGGAAGCCCTTCTTGACCAAAAATGGCTTTCATTCCCACAAGACAAGACCAGGGTTATTTCTTTGATATTATCCAGTAGCTGGCTTTTTCAGTTTATACCAGTAGCAAACATGTCCTATGTGTGCATGCTCCAGAGCTGGAGCATATGTTTGATTTCTGATTGCTCTTTCTTTGACATGTTGATGAGTGGGGAATATTTTTATGCATTATTTTATGTGAAAGATTGTGGCTTCATCATTTTTAAGTTTTCTATCAGTAGAATATTGTGATACTTGCATTGCAACATATTTCAATTTGCATAACAACGAATGATTAAAATAGGTCAAAATGAAAAAAAAATTCAGCTGTTTTTTCAAATTCAGATTATAGAAAATCATGCTGGACTGTACTTAAAATTCTCTATAAGGCTGTGAGTCTGGCTTTTAAGTTTTTCAAATAGTGTTGGTTCAGTTAAGCTTTGTAGCATACTTTTCTCTGTGTAGCATTATGTTGTTTCTCATATTGTGTTTCTGTTTTACTGTACTACATGGTTAGTAGCTTCTCCCTTTAGCTTCGTTATGGAACGGATGGAAATGAGGGCAAAGACTAGAAGTCAGAAAGTTTATATTATGAAGTGACAGCATAGAAGAGAGGATTGTCTGTCTGGTTTTAAAATTTCTACTCAGGCCTGTTTAAAGTTAAAAAGAAATATATGAATAAGAAGATAGTCCAGCCTTGAGACTAAGAGTTGGTTTGCAAAATTATTATTTGTTTTCATTTTCTTTATTTCACCTTTTAATCATAAAACATGGCAGTGTTTTACTCCGTTTCCTGATTTCAAAGTCTTAAATATGAAACAATGAAAACAATATTTTATTGAAACTAGAAACACAATGAAGACAAATTAGCATTTTTTGTGATTATAAGATAAAATAAGCAATAAAGACAGGTAATGTTTTCTCTAACCAAACAGCTATATCATCGAAATCAACTCAGTCGCATCCAATTTAAAACTATTGCATCAAAGATGATGGGAAATGCTAAATACATTTCATTCAGGAACAACCTGAATTTGGATGAACATTCAGTCAAACATATAATGAAAAGTCTCAATTTAACAATGATGAGCGCTGCATTTCAAAATGTGTCAGTTAGAAGACTTGGCGTGTTCACAGCTACAACTATACCAGTGTTGATGCTTGCCTACCAGAACAATGGTCCCAAGGCGCTCAAATATCAAACTACTCCCGAGTCCTTCGTTACCATGGAACTTCCTAACCATTCGAGGCATCGATTTCATTACTCGATGGTTCTTTCTCCAGAGTGGAATGAAGAAGGGTAGGACTATAATAAAATGTTGATGCAATTTGGGAGAAAAAGGTACAAAGGTTACAAGGTTTAATACTTATGTCACAGCACTGAACTCGGATCATGTTTATGTATGGTACAATCCATTCCATTGTGACAGCATTCTCAAATTTTATGAACAAAAGCTTTGTTTTGAGTTTCGTGTTACTAATGATATGGAGGAAGTTGATGATTCAATATGTATTAAAGAGTGTGCGATACGTATGCGATGATGAGTGTTTTTTAGAATTGAATTTGGATTCGGAAAAGAAAAGAGTTGAAGAAGGTTGTGCGATTAGAATCAGGACATAGGATAACCTTGAAGCCAATTGAAAAGCATTCCACAAGCATTATACGAGGTTTGCAACTTCTTACTCCATTTCCCTAGTCTCATATATGCTATGCTTATTCCTACTCTATTATTTTTGCCATGTTTTTCAACTTCATTGTCTTTAATCACGTAATCGATTCGTAGATGGTTGAACCGTGACAAATTCTAATTTAGAAGAGAGCGGTCTTGGAAAAGGTCGACATCATAATACCTCAAACCCTTCAAAAGGTTGCGTTGCTTTTCTATTGACAAACTTCGGTTTCATGTTGTCTGAAAGTTTCAAAAATACAAACCAAGTCCAGCGCTGCAAGTGGTAGCAAGAAGAATGCCAAAAACTCTACAGAAGTCGTTGTGAGCACTATTTTTTCCTCTTCGGAATATTGTCTTCCATCTTAATTGACAAAAGCAATTTTTTCATTTTCAAAAATATCATTTTTTTTACTATAGTGATTTTTCTGTGCAGGTCGAAAGCAAAGGTATCAAGCAAAGAGTAGCTCACCATTGAAGAAGGTGAAAACAGTTAGGGAAAGGGAAAAACAGCTGGGGTTTACTGTTATATCCAAGAAGAAGAAGAGAGTAGTGTAAAACTGTTTTATTGATTAATTAAGAATGAAGTACAATCATATATATATATATATATATATATATATATACAATGTACTGCTATGTATGGTAAGCTATCATGAAGCAACTGTACAAGATAAAATACTATCTCTAATATCCCCTCTCAAGGTGGACTTTGGATGCTACAAAGACTAAGCTTGGACAGAATGGAGTTGAAAAGAGGAGAATGCAGTGGCTTAGTAAAAACATCTGCTAATTGCTCCTTAGTAGAAACAGGCAACAAGTGTAGAAGCTTGGACACAATCTTTTCTCTAACCACATGACAATCCAACTCTATGTTTGCTCCTCTCATGAAAAGTTGGATTATGAGCAAGATAGATAGCTGACTTGCTATCACAGAAAACAGAGGCAGGCTGAGACAAATCAGTGAAAAGATCATGGAAGAGATACTGAAGCCATTGAAGCTCACAAGATAGGGAAGCTAGAGCCCTGTACTCAGCTTCAGTGGAGGAGCGAGAAATAGTGTTTTGTTTCTTAGATTTCCATGAAATAAGTGATGAGCCAAGAATAACACAAGCCTGTGATGGATTTTCTAGTCTCTGAGCACCTTGCCCAATCAGAATCTGCAAAACCATAAAGTTTAAGAGAACTTGAGGCTGAGAACAGAATTCCCTTAGCTGGTGCAGACTTGAGATACTTCAGAATCTTAGTGGCTGCTTGATAATGAGGGACTAAGGGCTTTAAAACATATTGGCTTAAATGTTGGACAACATATGATATGTCAGGTCTACTATTTGTAAGATAGATCAGTCTACCAATAAGTCTTTTGTAGGAAGATGGATCATCAAGAGGTTGTCCATCTAAGCTAGACAATTTTAGATTAGGATCAATGGGCACAGAAGAAGGCTTGGCTGCCAAGTAACCAGTGTCTTCAAGCAATTGTAAGGTATACTTCCTTTGATTCATGAATATGCCTACAGTAGACCTAGAAATCTCAAAGCCTAAAAAATACCTCAACTGGCCCAGATCTTTAATGCTAAACTGCTGATCCAAAAGATGTTTAACATTCAATTTCAATAATTACTAGAACTATGTCATCTACATACACAAGCAAAGCTGTGAAACTAATGGATGTAGACTTGACATATAAGGAACAATCAGCTAGAGACTGGGTATATCCAAGAGAAATAAAAAAAAGGAAAGTTTAGCATACCATTGCCTGCTTGCCTGCTTCAAGCCATACAATGATTTGTGAAGCTTGCAAACTTGTGCAGAACTGGAAGTAGCCAGACCAGGGGGTAGTGTCATATACACCTCCTCATGTAAATCTCCATGCAAAAAGGCATTGTTCACATCTAATTGCTCTAGGTGCCAACCTTTAATTGAAGCTATAGACAAAAGAACTCTGAATGTGGTGATCTTAGCCACAGGAGAAAAGTATTAAAGTAGTCCACTCCTTCCATTTGTGTATAACCTTTTGCTACAAGTTTGGCTTTATACCTTTATATGGATCCACCTGCTCTAAATTTCACCTTATATACCCATTTGCACCCAATAGGAACCTTACCAGGTGGAAGATCCACTAATGACCAAGTATGATTAGCAGCAAGAGCCTGCAATTCAACATTCATAGCATGCTTCCAACATTCAAGTTTGTTAGCATGTTGGAAACTAGATGGTTCAGGAGTAGAAGAAATGGCACAACAAAAATGGTGAAAAGAAGGAGAACAGTTTTGATAAGACAGAACAAATGATAAAGGATATAGAGTGTTGGAAGTTGTAGAATTAGTAGAAGTAGCAAAGCAATGATAATCAGCAAGATAGAAGGGAGGATGAGAAACTCTAGAAGAATGTCTTACAACAGGTTGTATACTCTGTGGAGAAACAGTAGCATCAATATCAATGTTAGAACTGATGGATAAAGAAGGAGGTGAACTGACTGCAGGATTAAAGGGAGAAGTATGGAAAGGAGTACTGGGATCAGTAGCAACAGGGTTGGGAGAGGTGATATTATCAAGGACAGCAGTAGGCATGTTATTATCAGCAGTAGGATTGGGAATTGAGTCAATAGAAACCAGATCAATATCAGTATGGTTTGGAGTTGGTTCAGAATGTGTGCTATCAAAAAAATCAGAATGTGTACTATCAGCATGGGAAAGGTCAGTACTTTTGATGGGAGACTTGAAAGGAAAAGTATTTTCATAGAAAACAACATACCTGGACACAAAGATATTGTGATGAGTCAAATCATATAGGATATAGCCTTTTGTTCCCTCTTTAAATCCTATAAAAACAGTTTTGCGGGCCCTAGGATCAAATTTTGTCCTATGAGACATGAGGGAGGTAGCATATGCCAGACAGCCAAAAACTTTAAGATGTATTAGTGAGGAAGGCTCTTTATACAGAATCTCATAAGGGAATTTTAGCTTTAGCAATGGGGTAGGTAGTCTATTAATGATGTGTATAGCTTGCCGCACACAGAAATTCCACATGGTTAAAGGGACATGGGATTGAAAATGGAGAGCTCTAGCTACATTAAGGATATGTTGATGTTTCCTCTCAACAATGCCATTTTGTTGAGGGGTTTCAACACAGGATTTTTGATTAAGTATGCCCTTAGAAGACAAAAAATTGTGTAATGAAAGAAATTCTGTACCATTATCAGATCTCAAACATTTAACAGATTTATTGAATTGTTTCTCAACATATGCTACAAAATTTATAAAACTATCTCTAGTTTGATCCTTAGTATTCAAAAAAATTACCCATGTAAATCTAGAATGATCATCAACTAGAGTAAGGAAGTATCTGTGTCCCAACAAAGAGACAGTAGAAAAAGGGCCCCATAAATCAGCATGAATTATTTGAAAAACATCAGTAGTACAAGTAACACTATCAGGAAACATCAATTTTCTTTGTTTAGCAAAATGACAGGGATCACAAGGATGAATGTTATCTTTACAAGAAACAAATGGAAAAAACTTAGCAATGGCTTGTAAGCCTTTGTGAGAGGGATGGCCTAGCCTTATATGCCATATCTCACTATCAGAAACAGAACTAGGAGAAACAGAATTACAAGAAGTATGCAAGGCATTTCAATGAAGAACATATAAGCCATTTTGCAATTCAGCTATACCAATCGTTTCCATAGAAGGGTTATGCATAATGAAACAAGAGTTAGCAGTGAATTGAACAAAACAACTATTGTTTTGAGACAATTTTGCTATAGAGATAAGATTGACATTGAAAGAAGGAATGTAAAGAACATTATGCAAGATTAAGGAGTGTGAGAGTTTAACAGAACCAGATATGGAAGCAGATAATTGGGAACCATTAGGTAGAGTAACTGAAATTGGAACAATAGTTTGATAACTAGCAAAGGCTGAAAGATTAAAAGAAATATGGTATGTGGCTCATGTATCTAGGATCCACAAAGAAGGTGACTTACCATTGGTAGAGGAGGACAAAGAGTTCATCACAAGAGGAGAAGTTGAAACATAATTTATGGAGGAGACAGGTTTTGAATGTTGAAGCAAAGCCAGAAGGTTGGTGTATTGCTCTTGAGTCAAACCATAAGAGGTATTAGTGGAACTTGAACCCGATGCAGGAGCCTCTGAGGCATTGTTCACTGTTGCAGACTGTTGAGAACCACCTCCATTACCCTTGGACTTGTACTTGAAACCTGGTGGATAACCATGTTTGAGGAAGCAGGTCTCTATGGTGTGGTTAGTTCTGCCACAGTGAGTACAAACACGATTTGTACCCCTGCTACTAGCATTTCCTTGATACTTGCCTTTTCCAGGATTAGGTTTGACTGCTGGAGCATCATGAGATACATTCAAAGCAACACTCTCTTCCGTATTGCCAGCAATAGGAATACCAGCAGAAATGGCATTATTAAGTTCTCGTTCTTGTTGAATCACCAAGGAGAATGCCTTGTCAATGTCAAGGAGCGGGTTCATCATCATGATTTGACTCTTGGAATAGTGAATTTTTCATTCAAACCTTTAAGAAATCGAATCACATAGTCTTGGTCTCTATACCGACGAATTGATGCAGAAGCACCACAAGAACATTGAATAACACATGAACAAGAAGGAATTGGGCGATAGGTTTCCAATTCGTCCCATAGAACCTTCAGATTCGTAAAGTAATTGGAAACATCTAAAGATCCCTGACGAAATTTGTAAAGATCTTCTTGAATATCAGATATGCGGAAAATATCACTGTGAGAAAACCTAACCTGCAAATTTTTCCATACACCAGCCGCTGTATCAATCCATAGAACCGATCGAGCAATCGAAGCTGAGATGGATCGTTGAATCCATGCTAGCACCATCGTGTTACAGCGAATCCATGGCGCGTAAAGAACATCTGAGACGGCAGGCTTGGGAAGAGTACCGTCAATAAACCTGTCTTTGTTCTTGGAGATTAACGCAATATGCATTGAACGAGACCAGGTGTGATATTTCTTATCATCAACCGGTGAGGGAACGAGAACCAAAGCCGGATTCTTGTTAGGATGCAGGTAATAAGGATTTGCAGAGTTCGTAGCGAAATCAAGAAAGCTCTGCGCAGCCATTGTTGCAGAGAAGAAGAAAAGCTTCAGAAGAAGGAAAAACGGTGAAGAAGCAAAGAAAAACAATGGCTACCAGAGCTTGATTAGCTCTGATACCATATCAAGCAAAGAGTAGCTCACCATTGAAGAAGGTGAAAACAGTTAGGGAAAGGAAAAAACAGTTGGGGTTTACTGTTATATCCAAGAAGAAGAAGAGAGTAGTGTAAAACTGTTTTATTGATTAATTAAGAATGAAGTACAATCAGATATATATATATACAATGTACTGCTATGTATGGTAAGCTATCATGAAGCAACTGTACAAGATAAAATACTATCTCTAATAAAAAGAAATGAACCTGATGATGAATTATCCGAATTCGTTGGGTCACAGTTATAAAAGTGAAAGGACTAATTGAGAAATTAAAAAATGTTACCAGATTGGAAAACCTGTGGTGTTCTCATTGGTAGCTGATGGCGAGGCTGGTGTAAGAAAAGTACTTGAGATGCTTCATGATGAGCTTGAAATAACCATGGCACTTTGTGGCTGCCCTTCACTTAAGGACATAACTCATGACCATGTTGTGACAAAGTGCGATACTTGGTAGAGTTCTTCTTAGCGTTGGAATCGGTTTTGCTAATCAGGTATATTCAGTTCCAAGATGCAATTCTCACAAAGTTTGTCTCTTGTTTTCTCAGCTTTCAAATGCTGGTGGAAGGATTATTATAGCTTCTTCTATTGGTTTTGTGACTCTTGATCTTGGTAAGCCTTTCTATAGAATCAAAGCTCCTGGAGATAGCCCCACCATCAGAATTGCTCAGGTATAGTCTTATTCTCTGTTTGGTTTTCTTTATTAAACACATTAATGATTAATACATGAATTAAACATGTTAAAAATGTATATTTAACCTTAATCTATCTATGTTTACTGCAGGTTATTGTTGTGGCATTTAAAAACCGAAAGCTGTCACTGCCAGAGTCCGATGAAGAACTATATGAAATAAGTGACAAAGATGTAACAATGGAGAAAATTCAAGGTATCTAAATTTGGAGTAATTTGCAATTTAATTGTACATCTTTTTTTAGATCTAATCTTTTTTTAGATGGAACTAAGTTTTTATATAGATGGACTATCATGTACAGGGGCTGTTTGGATTGACTGAATTTGAGGTTTTCTATTACCATATACTAAGGTTATATATCTACTCAAGTCACTCAACCTCAACCTATTCCATAATGAAGATGGCGTCGAAGAATCGGATGAAGAAGACTTATTGCGTAATGAAGATGGCGTTGAAGAATCAGATGAAGAAGACCTTAGTAATGAATTCTGATTTGTACTATTTTTGTTGTTGATTTGTTATAATTTGGATAGTTTTGTTTTTTAAGTTACGTGGACAAGTAGACAAATGAATATTAGTAGCTTGGTTGTTTGACTTATTTTGAATAATGTGACTATGTAAGAACTTGTTACAATAGTGTCTTTTATAGTAAATTGTAAAATTGTAGTTTTATGAATTTGTCTTATTTAAGTTTAAAGCATTTTAAATTAAAATTTTATTTTTATATTAGGGTTATTTATAATAGTTTTATGAACTTGTTTTTATTTAAACTCAAGCAATTTAAATTTAAATTTTATTTTTATATTATAGTTATTTTAATATATAATTTAAAATGATTTAAAAAAATTGAGATAAATATTTCCTGCAGATTTTTCTACAGCTATTTCCTGCGGATTTTTCTGCAGAAACTTTTACCCACGAAGGTATTAGCTAGGAACCATAAACCGCAGGAAAATTCGCAAGAAACGTGTTCCCTGCGGATTTTTGACTCAAATCCGCAGGAAAATCCAGCTTTTCTAGTAGTGCATACTAAAGTTACAATTATTTCATACTTACTTCATACTTCATACTAAAGTTACAATTATTTCATACTTAGCAAATGCATACTACCCAGCGGAAATATACATCTCCATCTTATCTGGCCTCTTTTTTTAACATGCAATTATAGGTTTTACCTGTGTCATTGTCATACAACACAACTGAAGTATGTGCTTCAGATATGCATCTTCTTATCACACATATCAGTAGTTGCTGCACATTTATACAAAAAAACTCATTAAAAATCACATGTTATCAACTAAAAATAGTCATACCTAACATATTCTACTTGCGTGCTCATAGTGATCGGATCTTTAACCACCCAACTCCAATTCTCCTTTTCTTCTAAATTGATTATTGGTTCAACTTCCCTGTATTCAATCAAAAGACCAACAATGTATATTTAACCTAACATACTTGCTTCCCAAACACTTAAACATCCTACATTAACTAAGAAGTTCAATAATATAAGATACCATTTTACCTTTCACTATCAACTAAGAAGTTCAATAATATAAGATACCATTTTACCTTTCACTATCAGAAGATATAGAAATGTGATCATCCACATGGACATCTACCGAAGGTCTATCCTGGTTCAAGACAATGTGGTTTCAACACCTTAATTATTTCCCATCACAACTTTACCCTTTAGATCAACATCCCCTCCTACCAAAGGTTCATCCTCATGCTCTATTATAGGATTTTCAACACCTTCAGTAAGTTGTGCTCACATTATCAACTACATACAGTGGAAAAACTTGAAACTTTACAATGTTTTGGTGATCATATCATCAGTATTATGATTTGTCAAAACTTTCAACACTTGGACTTCCCCACGCTTGATTACCCCTCTGATGAAATGCAACCTCACATTGATGTGCTTGGTTCGCTCATGATAGGCTAAATTCTTCGACAGGTGTATTGCATTTTGACTATCACATTTAACAGTGATAACTTGACCTTGAAGTTTCTGCTTCTTAGAAAAACCTTCCAGCTATAATGCTTTTTCCACAACTTCAATGAGGGTAATATATTTTTCTTTAGTGGTTGATAAGACAACAACCTTCTGATGTGTCTCATTCCAACTGATTGTTATGCCAAACATAGTCAAAACATATCCTGAAATAGATTTTCTAGAATCTATACAACCTACATAATTAGAGTCGACAATCCCTTCAATTACTACTTTACTATCTTCACCCAAGTCTCCATCATAAATTAGGATTCTATTTTAAAACCCATTTATGTACCTTATAATCCACTTCAATGCTTGCCAGTGGGCCTTTCCAAGATTAGCCATGTACCTGCTTACAAGACTTACTCCATATGCTATGTTGGGTCTTGTACAGACCATAACATACATCAAAGAACCTATTATGTTAGCATATGAGATTCTATTCTTATAAGCTCTTTAAACTCAATTGTCATACCCCAATTTTTGACCTAATATACCACCTTACATATGCATCACTAACAGTTCAGAACAAAATTAATCGGGTGTGGCTTCTACAGGTCATAATCAGGGTTTCACAAATTTTTCATCTGATTCAAGAGGTAATCAATTAGGGTTTGAGTTTCACTCACCTCAATTGATCTATCTTAATCAAATCATCAACCTCTGATCTTCAGATATCCAACTTTTCCTCATGATCTATCAAGGATCGACCAATTAGGGTTTTCATCGAGGATAAGCAATCACTGATTTTCTGATCAATGAATGACTTTTTTGCTTGGAGATTGATCTTCATATCACCAATACAACATGTTGACCTAATTTCTGGATTCAAAACATCACAGAAGTTCACATACTTCATCAGTCAATTTTTGGATCATCTGATGAAATTTCATCTGCACTGAAAAGTCAAACTTTGACTTTTGGTCAACTTTTTCAAGATAAAACTTTTTCCATCATCAAAATACTTCAAATGATCCATCATGATCGTAAAAAATCAAGAAATTTGGAAAAGTCAACAAAAAGTCAAAATTTTCAACACTTAGAAAAATTTTCAAGTGTTGAAATTTCACCTTTTTTCCTACTTTCATGGCAATTTTTCACATAGTTCCATTTGGAATTAGAAAAAACTCAAAACATGAAAGTTGTAGCCCTTGAAACAAGCTTTCCAAAATGTCCAAGAACTTGCAAATCCATTGTGTCTAGCTATACTTTTTATTTTGAAACATAGGGCTCCAAAAGCCATGATTTTCAAGTACAACCTTCAAACTTACAAGTCATTTTTTGCAAAATCTCCTTCTAGAAGCCTTGTCACTAATTGGAGATAGGCTAGAGCTGATAAAAATCAGTTGAGAGGTAATTATGATGGAGATAAGATCAAGTTAAATTTAACCATGGTTAAAAGGAAGGTTCCTTTTGCATTTATGGCAAAAAAGACTTTCTTGCCCTCTAAGGCAAGTTGTACAAATCCAAGCCAATCTTCTTCACTTGCCATTATGATTTCTTGACCTATAAATAGAGGTCATGTTTGCATTTTGAAACTACACCAAAGCTATGCCAAAACAAGCTTTCTCTTTTCTTTCTTAAATTTCAAGTAACATAGTTCAAAGTGAGAATTCTTGTATTTTTCAAAACTTGTGAAAAACCATGAGAGATTTGGTGTCTAACATGTCTTAAAATCAATATGTAGCTGGTTTGAAACTTAAAATCAACACAAGAATCACTAAAAGCAGAATTGCTTTTCATATTTCAAAACTTGCAAAAACTGCCTTAAACTTCAAAACTGATATTTGGATCGAGCTAGTTGTGTTTTGATCATTCAAACATCATCCATACATCTCATATGAGTGATACAAATCAGCTTTCTTGAACTGTAACACTTCCAAACACGGATTTGAGTTTCACTTCAAGCATATGCAAGTGGACTTGGTCAGAATAATTCAGGTTGATTCAAGGCAAGTAGAGCATCCTCACACGTTCCCTGAAGCTCACTGGTGCTCCAGCAATCCTTAAACATCAACTGTAACATCTCCTTTGAAGATTTCGATCTCAGCTTCAAGAGGTAAGTGACTCAACTTCGAACTCCTTGATTTCTTATTTCCAGTTCAAAAAACTCTTGGCCGTTTTGTTTCTGCACCTTCACTGATCATTAACCCTAAACTAATTGCTTGAATCCATGTCCATACACGATTTCAATTTGATTTTAAAGAACTAGGGTTCTTCGTGTATTCTGGAAATTTAATCATGTTAAACTAAAAATAAATGAAATTAACCCACATCATCATGTTCCTGGTTCAATTTCGATCAAGTTTGATGTTTACATCGAGCAATTTCATTGAGAAACAAAGAATCCATGGCTGATTGAAGGATCGAGGAAGAAGAAGATGAGTTCGCGCGTTTTTTCAAATTCAAACATTTAGTTTATAATATAATAACATGAAGTTGGATATATGAACGGATGTATTGCCCCGTTTCTCACTCTTAACACTTTGCCTTGCCACGCCTTGCCCAATGGTCCCGGGTTCGAGTAGCCTTGGGACCATTTTTGCCAAACTTTTTTGTTTTCTCTTCATATTTTTTTCAAACTTTGACTTCTTCAAAACCCAATCAAAACTCCTCATTTTGAGGTGATTTTTTGCACACGTGTCATTTAACATGTCTATTTTATGATAATGTCAAAAAAATTCAAAAATACTTTCTTTTGATTATATTTTTATCGAGCCGAAAACAATACGTTTTGAGTACTTTTCAAAGCACTTTCAAAGACGTTTCTTTCAAACTTTCGAAGCCCGAAACTTTTTTCAAACTTCTTGTAAGTATACTTCATCCTTCAAAAACACTTTCAAGAGCTTTTCAAAACTTTTCATCAAACTTACATCTTTTTTTTCCATGATCGATCCGATTTGAAGATAAAACCGAACTCGTTTTTCCTCGGATTTCTTAATCGATCATGGGCCTCCCTCACGGTGTAAGTCCCAAAATTCTTTTTATGTACATACTTATTTCCTTGTACATATCCAATTCTTTTATGTACATACCAATTTTTACTTGTACATTATACAGATACCTTTGTAAATACTCAAGTACAGACAAACTTCGTCCGTTTGTTTTCATTTCGCTTGTATATACACTGAATACCATTGGTATTAAAAGGAGCATTATTCCCGATGAAACTGCTTTTAAACCAATGGGCCTCCCTTACGGTGTAAGTCCCAACCATCCTATGTACATATTTATTTCCTCGTACATAAATACTCGCTCGTGTACATATTCATTCCCTCGTACACATTCAAACTTGTAAATAATCAAGTTACGCTCGTTTCAAACGTTCGTTTTACACACACTTGTTTACATTTCTTTCATAAACTCTTGTAAATAAAATCTTACATGCATTTGTTTATATTTCCTTCATAAACTCCTGTGAATAAACGTCATACACTCGTTTATACAACTGTCTAATTATAACATAACAACTAGTCTAACAAATAAGTTCCCCACAAAGTTAGCCTCCTCTTGGGCTTTGTACAAGGTAACTCATTTTATCTGAGTTCAGCCTTCTCTTAGGCTTCATATAAGAAAACTCATTCATCTGAGTTTAGCCTCCGCTTAGGCTTCATATAAGACAACACTCCCCTGTTGAGTCAGCCTTCTCTTGGGCTTCGTTCAAAAGAACTCCTCATTGAGTTTAGCCTTCTCTTGGGCATCAAACAAGAAAGAGAACAGGAAATCTCTTAACATCCTCCTATTGGGCTTCCAATACAAAGAATCACCCGCGCTAAGATAGAACCATGAGAGTATAATTTCCCGGTGAAATTGCTCTTGAAATCCTAAGAGGATGGTTTCCCGGTGAAATCCCTCTTAAAGCCAAAGCCAGCCATACCCTATAGCTTCCTCTTGAGCTACGTACAAGGACCCTCGATGACCCTCAGAATGCCTCCTCTTGGGCTTACAATACAAGGACCCATGGGCTTCTTAAAAGCATCCCCTTAATCCAATCAATTTCTCCTAGAGGTTTAGACATCTATCATCTCTATGGAAGAAGTATCTCATCTATCACATCACATACAATCAAAAACTTTTCAAACTCTTTTCAAACAAAAAACATCTCTTAATCGTAAGTGGTAACGCTTGTACACTCAAGCAAAACACCCAATGCTTACAATTAAAAGATTCAATCATCTTTTTTCAAATATCTTTCTAAAACTCGTAAGTGGTAACGCTTGTACACTCAAGCAAAACACCTATAACTTGCGATGAAAGATTCGATCCATCAACCTTTCAAAATGTATGTGATGAAATAAATTAGATACATTTTTCATTAAGATGACATTTGTCTGTTTGTCTTAATAACCTCCCGTTGCTTCCACTAGCATAAGTGGGAACTACGATTGCTCTGACTTTCTCAACATCCTTTTGAGAATACGTAGGCACAAGGTCTCATCCTTGGCGAGCAAATTTCTTTCTCCCTCAAACCAAACAAACCATAGACCCCTTTAGATCCGAGCTACAAATGCTCGATTCCCATTAAGGATATGTATGAAGATCCCAATGATCTTTGCGAGCACAATAATAACAAAACCTAGGATCCCACATAATCTACTCTTTCTTAAAATCCAAAGGAGAAACTTTCCCAATCATAGAAATAGCAATTTAAAACACACAAACATATCAAACGTATTCATATATAAAGCTATGGATAACCATATATATTTAGGGTGCTCCATCTATTCCCTTTATATAAGAAACCCCTTGCGGAATCTCCCAATGCGCTTGCCTAGTTCGCTTAGTCGTAATGCATATCATATCAATTGAGGGTATTAACAGCTTTCCCCTTTTTCATAATCATTTTTCTTGTGTTGAAAATAATAAAGCTTGATGCTCGTGGCATCTTTATAAACAAACCAAAAGAGTAAATCATTTCGAGCCAGAGAATACGAATTCAGATTCGATTCCCTCGCGCGTCACTTTTTAACGCGAACATCAGTATCGGGACACTAATCTATACTCAGCTTGAATTGAGGGTTTGTTTGAGGTCACAATAGGATTGAGTTCGACATACCAAACTTGTAGAAAATCTTTCGTATGTATGCCTCTTGAGATAAGCATAATTTCGACTGCTTTCTATCTCTTTGGATGTCAATCCAAAGAATCCTAGATGAAGTTCCATGATCTTTCATGTCAAACTCCTTATTGATTTCAACCTCCACCCTCATTACATCTTCAACATTTTTTCTTGCTATGACAATATCATCCACATAAATCAAAACAATAAACAAATAAATTCTCATGTCGAAATATGGAGTAAACATAGTGGTCAAAATGACTTCTAATGAAACTTATGCATGCCATGAACTTGTCGAATCTCCTATTGCACAGTCGAGGATATTGTTTTAGTCCATATAAATATTTCTTTAGCTTGCTCATATAATCTTCATTTCCCTTTTTGACATACCCTTCAGGTTGCTTCAGCAGAATTGTTTCATCTAGATCTCTATACAAGAAAGCAGTCTTCACATCTATCTGTTACAGTTCTAAGTCGAATTGTGTCACCATGGCAAGTAACATTTGAATGAAACCGTGCTTCACAATAGGAGAAAAATAAAATTTAAGTTGACACCTTCTTTCTGACTGAAACCCATTTCGACCAATCTTGTCTTGTATCTCTTCGACGTAGCTCATTTGGTTTCTTCCTTGACTTTGAAAATCCACTTATAGATGACTAACTTGGCTCCAACAGTTTCTTGATCAGTTCTCAAGTGTGGTTATTGTAACACCCCGTTTTAATTTATATTATATTATATTAATATTTTTGAGTTACCGTTTGACGATTGTTCTGGCGACGAGAATATTTATATTAATCGATATATCTATTAATATATTCGACGTTCGCTCGTCCGGTTTTATTCCGTTCGGTTCGGTAAAATATTATTCAGACCGATATTTAATTCCCCAGAATTATTTTAATTAATTGAGTTAATAATATTATTAGATATTATCAAGGTGTTAATTAATAAAATAATTAGGGGTGTGAGGACTAATTGCTTAGGATTGGGTGTACACCCTTGGCTAGTAAGAATACTTTACAAAACACTTTTCCTCATTTTCTTTCCATTCCAACACCAACCAAACACACCTCTAAGTTTGGCTTTGTATCATAAGAGGAAGAAGAAGAGCAAGAGCAACAAGAGAGGAAGCTATGGTTGGAAGTGGTAGAGAATCAAGAAGCTTTGCAAGAACAAGATGAGGTAAGGGGTTTGATTTTCCTTTCCAACTAGTTAGGGTTTGATAGATATATTTTGGATTTAGGAAAAATTGATAGGTTGATTCTTGAGTTTTGGTTGGTTGATTGTTGAATAACTTAGAAAGGTTGAGTTAGGAGTATGGATTATTAGGTGTTTCGTTGCTAGCTTGTAGGAACTAGAAGTATAAAAATGGAAATGAAAAACTGTGAAAAACCAGAAAATTTTACTGTCTGTAAAACATAACCGAGGAAGAAGAAGAAAATGATGGAGGGCCAAGAAGGGGGGAGGCGCCCAACTCACCTTGAGGGGCGACCGTCCCACCCTCTAGGGCGTCTGCATCCTCTCCTTTGGGGGGCTGGGACGTGCGTCCCTGGGTGCTAGGAAGAGGAAATCCATTTTTGCTGTTTTCTGTTTCTGTAACTCTGTTTCTGCATAACTTTTGTTCTGCATAATTTTTAATTTGCTTCTGTTTCTCAATTTTTCCTTAATTCCACATACTACTAGTTAGTATTAATAAAATATAATTAGGGCATAAGTTAGCCGCTTAAATTTGGAACCCGTTTATGTTCCGATTCTCCGATTTCGATAATTTCGGCGACGAAGCAAGTTGCTCCGATTTCAACAAAAATTGACGTGCTAGCTAAGTTCGACGTGTATAACGTAGTGGTGAGGTTAGTTTTTCGAAACTACGAGTTTTTACGAAACGACCCAAAATAGACCAAATTACGGTTAAATTGAATCGGATTGCGTTTTAGTTGATTTAAGACACGTATGGACAATCTGATTTCGATGTTGATGATTATGACTAATGCCGGTTATTAGGAATGGCTTTCGCGACGATGCGATGATATGTTTATCTTGATGTGGGTGAATATGGCGACGTGGACTTTATGTCAATTTTGATGAGCGATGATGATGTTTTTGTTGTGTTGTTTTTATTGTCGAGTCACATACATTGCATTGGCGACGAGGGCTTTTATGCCAAGCGATGATGGCTTTATGCCAAATGTTCCTAATTATGGACAAAGCGGCGGGTACCTCATGCATAACATAGTCATGTCTCATGGAGTCGGTTATGTTTATGTTTGAGTTGTTTGGCGTTGGGTTTTAATTGATGGATCATGTGGAATTGCGATGATATATGATGTTTTGTCTGGTGATGATCTTTATGATGAACATGAAATGAATATGACGTGATAATTTCATGATAACTATGCGATGAATATAAATGATGAGTTTTGCGATGATTTGACTTTGATGAAATGCTTAATGCAAATATGATGTGATGATGTTTGTGACGATGGGCTTTTATGCCAAAAGCGACGATGGGCTTTAGCCAATTTGTGATGATTTTGTTCATGTTGTGTTGTTATATTTGATTGGCCTGAAAACTATGGCAACCAGGATGGCCTTGATGGCAACCATGATGGGAGTTATACTCCAAAGTTTTGTTGCTTATGTTATTAGCATTGTTTGATGTTGTTGTTTATGATTGCCGTGTTGATTAATGACGTATTGACTTGTGATAATTTCTTGGTGATGAAAGTTTATGTGTTGTTGTGATGATTTATGTCGATGAGGTTATGGCGATAAAGTGTTGATTATACACATTAGAATGACGAGCAAAGTGAGTGAGATTTGGATATGTGTTGGAATGCACTTATTAACCTATATCTTTTATGATTCCAAAACTATATATATATATATATATATTATCATGCCTTTAATTATATGTTTTGGAGTATCTCACCCTTTACTTGTTTCACCGTTACCTTTATACTGGTAACATGCAGGTTATGAAGACGGAGATTATAGTTGCTATTAGTCGAGTCGGTGTCGCTCTGATACGTAGCACTCGGGGGGAATATTTATGTTGTCTTGTTGTTGTTCTTTTGTTGTTATTCCTTTTGTGAATTAGAATCATACTTTATGAAATTATGATTTGATGAGGAGGTTTAATAAAGAAGGTGTTTTTGATTTCTAAGATTCAATTTATGATTTCCGAGGATGCTATGTATCCGAGATTTATACTTTAAAGCAAACCGTTTAAAGTGATTTGGTTTTGAAGGTGTGACGCCTCAGTATTGAATTTATGAAATTTTAAATTACTCTAATTTTACTTATAAAACCTTGGGTAATATTGGGGTGTTACATTAGTGGTATCAGAGCAGGTCGGTCTGTCGGCCAGGTTATTAATGTGTCTAACCCTGTTGTATGCGACATGTGTGTGAAACACTGTCGTTACTTGCTTGTTTCTAACTGTTTGTCTGCAGAGATGAGTGTGAAACAAGTAGGGGAGAAGTTTTACTTCTTGGTGGCACTTGTGGCTTAGGATGGAGCCTCAAGCAGTGTTGCGCTTTGGTAACTCGAAGTGTAAGTTTGAAGACGCTGTTGTAGTTTGGTAAAGATGGTTTATGTCACCATCATGATTGTCGACTATCTATTGACAAATTGAGGAACTGATCACCTTTAATCTCTTGTTGATAGTAGTCGGGATTTGTGTTGGATGGGATAGACTTATCTTGCTAGCTTAATAGTGTATGAAGTAGATGAGTTAGCACAAGGTGGTGCATGGTTACTTGAGTTTGGGCGAATTTGGATTTTGATGAGAAACAAGATTTTGGCAAGCGAACTTCTTATTGAGACTTTTCTGAAGCATATTGTGAAAATGTGAGTGAATTACCGCCGTAGTGCGAAGTGAGGTTTTGATGGATTTAGTTTCTGGAACTAGTTGTGATTCGAAGTATCCTTAAGGGATATTTATTTATGAGTTAGAGTTGAAGAGTCAACTTGAGGATTGGTTTGAGCAGAGTTTGTTTGTTCGAGCGGGTCGCCATGGAGTGCTCCAATTGTGTTGTTCGAAAGGAACAAAGGTCGCTTAAGTTGGTGTGTCGTTTTCAGACAAAGGAACGAAGTGGATGTTGAGGACATGTATCTACTTCCAAGGGCTGATGCTGGATAAATCAGTCATTTGGAGTTTATGTGTTTAGTGAGATCGATGTGAATTCTGGCTGTCTACGGGTTAGTGTGAGAGCTGAAGATGTTTAGATAATGCTTTTCAAGATAGTGTATCGTACTGGGGAGTATTTGTTGATGTCATTAGTGCGACTAATGCGTCAGGTATGATTTTGGAATGTTCAGACAGTACTCTCATGAGTAGTTGCAAGAGTTATTTCGTGTTCATGGATATTATTTGGTTCACATCAAGTTAAGGAAATTGTAGCAAGCATCCGAGCTTTGCGTTATCAGTAGTGAAGTTAGACCAGTGCATGTCGAGTATTCTAAAGTAAGAGTTTTGAACTGTTGGACGTGAGTGCCTAAGTAAGCGACTTAGACGGGACAGTTCCGCGAAGATTTATTTTGTATCTTGTAGAAGACTTCAAGGGGTTATTTCAGAGCTTAGAAGTTCCTTTGTTTTGGATGGTTAGCTTTGTGAGTTTGACGGAAGATCTTCTTATAAGTTGGTATTGATCGTTGACTTGAGATGGTTGAGTCGCTATTTGGACTTGGCAATGGGAAGCGAATTTGTTTGAGCCAGTGAAAAGTTTAGCAAATGCTTTGATTTTGGTCTTGTTTAGTACTGAAGAACCTTGTGCGGTGTATTGTGATATTTCATTTTGGACTTAAGATGTATTTCGACATAGAGTTGGAAAAGTGTATTGCTACCTTGGAACGATTTGATTTTCATAAGGAAAAATTGTCGGACACATGAGTTAGAGTTTGATGCGGTTATGCTCATTTGAAATCTTAAAGGTGCAGATGTTAACGACGAGAAGATTGAAATTGTTGAAGACAATTCAAGTTTGAGTACGATCTATTAAGAGACTTCGTCTGGTGTTGAGTTTAGTATGTTGATATCGCGAATGACCCAGGAATATATGATTTGAGGATTTGTTATTTTGAAGAATGATCCACGATTGTTTGGAGACACTTGTTGAAATTTAAGTTTAGAAGGTTATCGAGGATTTGTTCACTACTATCATATGAATTTCGTTGGATACTAATAGCCGTGGTGGATTATTAGATTGCGACTAAGATAAGTCTTGACGGTAAAGAATTTTGAGATGGTTTGGTAGCCAGGTACCTTAAGATGATTGATGTTTTATAAAGGAAAGTGTTCTAATTGTGACTGAAGTCGGTCGCGACGATGTTCATGTTGGGTTCCATAAAAATTTATGCTATGGTTCTAAGTCCAACCTGTTTTGTAATTACAGTAGTATGAGACGATGTTGATGGGTAGAGTTCTTGAGAGAGTGTTTTGGTTTGAATTACCACTTTGGAAGATTGAAAGTCATGAAAGGTGTTTCAAATAAGAAACCTGTGTATTGATCGTTGCGACAGTGCGAGGATGGTGATTACTTAATGAAAATTTTGGGAATTGAATTGGTACAAAGGAAGACTTCGTTGAAGTCAAGTGTACACGTCGAAGTTTCACAAGTGAATATTTGGACAATATTTGAAAAGGTCAAACTATGTCGTGTATTTTAGAGGATCAATGGACGTTGATCAATCAAGAATGATAGAGTAATTTTTTTTTAAGTTGATAAGACTGATGTTACGAGGTATCTTGATGGGTGTACGCTTCGAACGTATCCATTCTAAGTAATTGTGAAGTTGAGGATTAACCAAGTTGTTTTACGGTTGGTATCATATGCGAAAAAGTGACGCAACATGGTTTATATATCGAGCATTAAATTTTTAGCGAGTATGCGAGATTGTTGGATTTGGACTAGTGAGTTATAGTCGCAAGTCGTCAGTTTACGCCCTAGAATGCGTAGTGTATCGCATTTCGGTTACGTTTGAGTAACTTGTTATTGTTCAAGGGTTGTACGTTGGTAATCTACAAGGACGATGTGACCTTGTGATTTTCTAGAATGAAAGCGATAACTGCAAGTGTAATTCTTGAGTTCGTACTTATGCGTGAATGAAGGCATCTTTTTCATGTTTGCGTAGCACGCGTGGTTCTATCCTATTCTGATTGTTTCAGTTTTGGTTTGTATAACCCTTTTGTTGTCTTCGTATTAGCGATGGAGTCGGTGTTGTGTCGTAGGACTTTATGTTCCTATCTTTGATGACTCGTTTCCGAGGTGTTGGTTCGAGTGTGTGACTAATTCCATGGTTAAGGCGTTAGGATGGTATCGATCTTGTTTGTTTGGTTCTCGAGTGAACCGGTGTGTCTACGACTTGTTTGGTTGTTGGGTGATTAGTTGGTTTTCGAGTGCATTGTATGGGATTTGCATCTCGGCATAGTTGTTCTTGACTGGACGTTGTGGTTAGGGAGACGCCCTTGTTTTTGGTGTCTTTTGTATGTTGTTTAATTGACGCGAGGATTGAGTGGACGAATGCGTAGGCATGTCCTGAATTGTTCGTTTTGGTCGTAATTTCGAGGACGAAAAGTTTATAAGTGGGGGAGAGTTGTAACGCCCCGTTTTAATTAATATTATATTATATTAATATTTTTGAGTTACCGTTTGATGATTGTTTTGGCGACGAGAATATTTATATTAATCGATATATCTATTAATATATTCGGCGATGTTTCGTTCGGTCCAGTTTTTATTCCGTTCGGTTCGGTAAAATATTATTCGGACCGATGTTTAATTCCCCGAAATTATTTTAATTAATTGAGTTAATAATATTATTAGATATTATTAAGGTGTTAATTAATAAAATAAATTAGGGGTGTGAGGACTAATTGCTTAGGATTGGGTCTACACCCTTGGCTAGTAAGAATACTTTATAAAACACTTTTCCTCATTTTCTTTCCATTCCAACACCAACCAAACACACCTCTAAGTTTGGATTTGTATCATAAGAGGAAGAAGAAGAGAAAGAGCAACAAGAGAGGAAGCTATGGTTGGAAGTGGTAGAGAATCAAGAAGCTTTGCAAGAACAAGATGAGGTAAGGGGTTTGATTTTCCTTTCCATATAGTTAGGGTTTGATAGATATATTTTGGATTTAGGAAAAATTGATAGGTTGATTCTTGAGTTTTGGTTGGTTGATTGTTGAATAACTTAGAAAGGTTGAGTTAGGAGTATGGATTATTGGGTGTTTCTTTGCTAGCTTGTAGGAACTAGAAGTATAAAAATGGAAATGAAAAACTGTGAAAAACCAGAAAATTTTACTGTCTGTAAAACATAACCGAGGAAGAAGAAGAAAATGGTGGAGGGCCAAGAAGGGGGGAGGCGCCCACCTCACCTTGAGGGGCGACAGTCCCACCTTGTAGGGCATCCGCCTCCTCTCCTTTGGGGGGCTGGGACTTGCGTCCCTGGGTGCTAGGAAGAGGAAATCCATTTTTGCTATTTTTTGTTTCTGTAGCTCTGTTTCTGCATAATTTCTGTTCTGCATAATTTGTAATTTGCTTATGTTTCTCAATTTTTCCTTAATTCCACGTACTACTAGTTAGTATTAATAAAATATAATTAGGGCATAAGTTAGCTGCTTAAATTTGGAACCCGTTTATGTTCCGATTTTCCGATTTCGGTAATTTCGGCGACGAAGCAAGTTGCTCCGATTTCAACGAAAATTGACGTGCTAGCTAAGTTCGACGTGTATAACGTAGTGGTGAGGTTAGTTTTTCGAAACTACGAGTTTTTATGAAACGACCCAAAATAGGCCAAATTACGGTTAAATTGAATCGGATTGCGTTTTAGTTGATTCAAGACACGTATGGACAATCCGATTTCGATGTTGATGATTATGATTAATGCCGATTATTAGGAATGGCTTTCGTGACGATTATTGATTTTTGACTATTTATTCCGTATTTGGAATTTGGTGAATAAATTGATAATGATGTGGTGTGATTAAACATGATGTTTGCGACGGTGTATTTATTAACGAATACTTGATGACATATGATGCAATGATACGTTTATCTTGATGTGGGTGAATATGGCAACGTGGACTTTATGTCAATTGTGATGAGCGATGATGATGTTTTTGTTGTGTTGTTTTTATTGTCGAGTCACATACATTGCATTGGCGACGAGGGCTTTTATGCCAAGCGATGAGGGCTTTTATGCCAAGCAATGATGGGATTTATGCCAAATATTCCTAATTATGGAAAAAGTGATGGGTACCACATGCATAACATAGTCGTGTCTCATGGAGTCGGTTATGTTTATGTTTGAGTTGTTTGGAGTTGGGTTTTAATTGATGGATTATGTGGAATTGCGATGATATATGATGTTTTGTTTGGTGATGATCTTTATGATGAACATGAAATGAATATGACGTGATAATTTCATGATAACTATGCGATGAATATAAATGATGAGTTTTGCGATGATTTGACTTTGATGAAATGCTTAATGCAAATATGATGTGATGATGTTCGTGATGATGGGCTTTTATGCCAAAAGCGACGATGGGCTTTAGCCAATTTGTGATGATTTTGTTTATGTTGTGTTGTTATATTTGACTGGCCTGAAAACTATGGCAACCAGGATGGCCTTGATGGCAACCATGATGGGAGTTATAATCCAAAGTTTTGTTGCTTATGTTATTAGAATTGTTTGATGTTGTTGTTTATGATTGCCGTGTTGATTAATGACGTATTGACTTGTGATAATTTCGTGGTGATGAAAGTTTATGTGTTGTTGTGATGATTTATGTCGATGAGGTTATGGCGATAAAGTGTTGATTATACACATTAGAATGACGATCAAAGTGAGTGAGATTTGGATATGTGTTGGAATGCACTTATTAACCTATATCTTTTATGATTCCAAAACTATATATATATATATATATATATATATATATATATATATATATATATATATGTTATCATGCCTTTAATCATATGTTTTGGAGTATCTCACCCTTTACTTGTTTCGCCTACCTTTATATTGGTAACGCGGTTATGAAGACGGAGATTATAGCTGCTATTAGTCGAGTCGGTGTCGCTCTGATACGTAGCACTCGGGGGGAATATTTATGTTGTCTTGTTGTTGTTCTTTTGTTGTTATTCCTTTTGTGAATTAGAATCATACTTTATGAAATTATGATTTGATGAGGAGGTTTAAAGAAGGTGTTTTTGATTTCTAAGATTCAATTTATGATTTTCGAGGATACTATGTATCCGAGATTTATACTTTAAAGCAAACCGTTTAAAGTGATTTGGTTTTGAAGGTGTGACGCCTCAGTATTGAATTTATGAAATTTTAAATTACTCTGATTTTACTTATAAAACCTTGGGTAATATTGGGGTGTTACAGTTATCATGTAGATATTCCATCTCTTCATCCATGGCCTTCGTCCATTCAGTCTTATTTAGACTCCTCATAACTTCCTTATGGTCTCTAGGTTCTTCGTCTAGAACCTCACTTGCAAAGATTAAGGCAGAAGTTATAAGATTTTCATACCCAAGTCTTTGAGGTTTCTTGATGACTTTCCTCATCCTATCTCTTGAAAATAGGTATTCCTAGATAGTTTCCTCAACTTACTCAGCATCTTCTACTTCTTCTTCGACTTCATTTGAGATACGCAATTCAGCATCGACATGCTCCACTTCAACATGAATCTTTCCCTGTTCTAGCTCTTCGCTAGATATTTATGTACTTCAAAAAAAATCATCAGTTTTCTTTAAAGTTATTTCACCTTCATTGTAAACTACATCTTGACTTATGATACACCACCTATGACCTGGCTCTAGGCACGATAGCCTATAAGCTTTTACTACTTCAAGTTATGCCATGAACATGCATTTTAGAGCTCTAGGTTCAACCTTGTCGTACCTAATGTAAGCGTCGAGATCTAGTGGATTTCTCCACCAAACTTCTTTAGGTGTCTTCATATCTAATGCAATTAAAAGACATCTTTTTATGAGATATGTAGTTGTCAAAACGGCCTCAACCAAAAACACCTTACTTAACCCAACACTAGTCAACATGAATCTAACTCTCTCCTGAATAGTTCGATTAAACCTTTCATCTAAACCATTTTGTTGTGGAGTACCTGCAATAGTTATGTGCCTTGAAATACTAGAGGAAGCACAAAAGTTTTTGAATGCCTCATTGCAAAATTCAAGGTCATTTTTGGTTCTCAACATCTTGACCTTTTTTCCAGTTTGATATTCGACCAGAGTCTTCCAACTTTTGAAATTCTCAAAAGTTTCATCCTTAGTATTCTAGATGAATACCCATAACTCATTGGAATAATCATCTACTATGGATAGAAAATAAATCTCTCCTGAATGTGATGGACACCTTGCAGGCCCTCAAAGATCAATGTGGATGTAATCAAAGGATCCATGTTTTTTTGTTTACCTTTCTTGAACTTCACTCTACAAGATTTTCCAAGTACACAAGGTTCATAAAACTTCATCTTTTCGACTTTGTCTCCACCAAGAAAATTTTGTTTCCCCAATTCGACCAGACCCCTTTCACTGGCATGGCCTAATCTCATGTGTGAAATTTATGTTGTTGACAAAGATTTCGTGGATACAACATTTGTCGAACCACTTAAAACTTTAGCCTCAAGGGTATACAAGCCTAGTTTCTTAACGCCTTTTAAGACTTCCTTCGACTCTTTCGTGACTCATGGGATATTTTTCTCTCCTTGGAAAACATATCCTTTCTTGTCGAATTCACCAAGAGAAATCAAATTTATCTTCAAATCTGGTACATACCTAACTTCAGTCAACAACTTTATTAACTCATCATAGAGCTTGAATCTCACAGATCCAACACCTGCACTATTTTAAGCAATGTGGGACTAATAACTCACTTGTGCACAACGAGAGGTTTCAGATATCTAATAATGTTGAATTTGGATATTTACTAAAACAACTCAGAAACATGAAATATGATAACAATGGGGTGGTTAGGGAGTTCATTCTTAAAATGGTTCATGTCCAAACCAAATTGAAAACCCATAACATTGACCAGAATTAGAATTTTATTGTGTTTCATGTCTTAAACTTCCTACCTGCTGAGTTCCTTCAACTTAAAAATGCCTACAATACCTTTGGTGATAAGTGGCATGTCAATAACCTTATTACCAAGTGTGTAGATGAAGAAGAGAAACTCAAGAAGTAAAGAAGTGATTTAGCCTTCCTAAATGTTCAGGCAAAACCCCATTCTAGTAAGAATTCTTGAAAAATATAATAAGAAAAATACTCATAGAAATCTTGAGTTTAGGAAACTAGACAATAGTCAACACTATAACATATGGGGTCGTAAGCCAGTTGTTATTAAGAAATACTTTTGGTGTATGGAAAAGGGGCATAAGAAAATTGGTTATCATGCTTTTAAAGCTTGATTAGACAACAAGAACATATTTGGAGGGATTTAGAAACTAGTGAAGACTAAAATTAAGGGAAAGCAAGCTCAATGTAGGAAATGATCTTGAATTCATTTTGGAGCTAGTGTGAGATGTTAGCTTAGTTCTAGGAACAGGTTTTGAACTTGTTTTGGAAGATACATTTTATATACCTTCTTTTAGGAAGAATTTGATTTCAGTATCTTGTTTGGATAGACTTGAATTTCTGTTTTTGATTGAAAAATAAATTTGATGTTGAATTCTTAAGTTTTTGGTAAGAGAATCTTGTTGGATGCTTTATATAAGTTATCTTTGGTTGCGATAAAATTTCCTCATCCTTGAATGTTAAGAGCTCCATTGATAAAAAGGTCTAAAACTAGAGAAAAATCCTCTGTTTCGGCACAAGTGTTTATGCCTTATCTATAAGAAAAGAGTTTAAAGGTAAAATTGAGATGTTTAAGGCAATACTTATGGCTTAGGGATTCACATATAAGGATGAGATTAAGTTTAATGAATTTTTTCTCTTGTTTTCACTAAATACTCTTTTAGAATCATTATGGCTATTGTAGCACATTTTGACTTGGAGTTGCATCATATGGATGTTAAGACTGTTTTTCTAAATGGACATCTTAATAAGGAGGTGTACAAGAAAAAAGTTAACGGTTTTATGACAATTGTAATTTGTTTTGTAATTTGATAAAATCTATTTAAGGTTTGAAATATGCTTCCTCACAATGGTACTTAAAATTTGATTAGGTGGTGACTTCATAGAGTTTACAAGAAAATAAATTTTATCAGTGCATCTATCTTAAGGTCAATGGGAGAAAATTCATCTTTATTGTGTTATATGTTGATGATATTATGCTTGTCAGTAGGGATCTTGTACTACTTCATGATACCAAACTTATGCTAACCAAGTTATTTAATATGAAAGATCTCGGTGAAGCATCATTTGTGTTGGGAATTGAAATACACAAAGAAATATCATGTGGTATACTTGGCTTGTCCCATGGCCTATATATATATATATATATATATATATATATATATATATATATATATATATATATATATATATATATATATATATATATATATATATATATATATATATATATATATATATATATATATATATATATATATATATAGAGAGAGAGAGAGAGAGAGAGAGGTTAAATATGCAGAACTGTAAGCAGGAGGATGTTCCAGTTACTAAAGGTGAAAAATTAATTTTAGACTAATGTGCTAAAAATAAGATTTAGTGGGCATAAATGAAGGGAAAACCCTTCGACAATGTGTTGGTCAACTTGATGTATGTTCAAGCATGCACTAGGCCAGACATTGCTTTCATATTTGGCGTCTTTAGATGATACCAGTCTAATAATGGGAATGATCATTGGACTGTTGCTAAGAAAGTGGTTAGATATTAGCATAGAAGTAAAGAATATATGCTTGTTTTTAGGAGAGTCGGAAACTTGCAAATAGTTGGGTATATTGACTCTGATCCTGTTGGGTATGTTGATGATAGAAAATATACTTCTGGTTACATTTTTATGTTTGTTGGAGGTGCGATATCCTAGAAGAGTAAAAAGAAAACTCTTGTCGCCTCTTACACTATGCATGCATAGTTTATTGCTTTTTATGCTACTTCCACTCATGTTGTTTGTTTGAGAAATTTAGTAACTGAACTTCGTATTATTGATTCCATTGTTAGGCCACTAAATCTTTACTGTGATAACAAAGCGTTTATGTTATTCTCTAACAATAATAACACTTCTAGCGGTTCTAATCATTAGGTAAATAAAAGGGACATAATTGTTGAGTACATTGCTACTGACTTCATGCTTGTTAATCCCCTAACCAACGGACTTAGGAACATTGTGTTTAAAAACCATGTTTAGAACAAGGGCATTGTGAGTTCTTTTGATATACTTGGTTAGTGGGATTTTATTCTTTATGTAATTTTATTATCATGTTGTATTTTATTTTGAACACTTTTAGTGTTGAATTGTCAAGTATTTTCTATTTTGAGAAATTTATAATGCAATTATTATTATTATTATTATTATTATTATTAATACTATTATTATTTGTCATTGTTTATTTATATGTCAATTGGGACCACAGTGCATGTAGTTGACACTACTTTGGTGTTCAAGGCATTTTTAAAATTTTGAGCTCGCCATCTTCGGGGCCATTATACCGGTGGTTGATGTCATATTGGAGTTGGGGTATGATTTTGAGCTCGATGTTGTTGAGACCTCTATGCCAATGGTTGATGCTCTATTAGAGATGAGGCATTATGGTTTGTAAAAACATGCAATTTCTTTGGATTTAAGGCATGTGAGAGAAATTGTTAAGGACTGAAAAAATATCAATTTGGTTATTGGATCACATTGGCATTCTATTTTCTTGCCGCACTTCACACTGATAACTAGTTGACGAAGTCCGTAGTATTTGTAACCATGGAAGGTTTTATGCGAATGAAGGATGTAATAATCTTTATAATTAGATAATGCTTGGCTTTTTTTTGGACGAAGTTATATTCTGATATTTCACCTAGATTCATGCAGTTGTTAAAATGCGACCATATTTTAAGAAATTAGTCATTAATTTGAGATTCCTTTCAAATATGTTTGTTTAATTAAAATCAAAAATTTGATTTTGCCCAAGTGGTAGAATGTTATATTTATCTAATATTTAATGGGCTGCAATCAATTGTTATTTTGGTTTGTGAAAACGGATTAATCATGATTCATAAGTAAGCTCATTTATCGGTTAAGTGAATGATCAGTGCACATTCTTATACTATTATACTTAGGGATCTATTTAGTTTATTTTAATAGTTTTAATATTTTAGTGTGCTTTCATATTTAGGTTTATTTTGTGCTTTATTTTATTTCCATACCTTATTTTCAGCTTAGTCAATTATTTGATACCTTCTCACCGTGCAAACCCTAACTTGTGCTTTGGGATGTCATTTTCGCATTTTGATATGCATTAAAAAGCTGAGAGAGATACAAGTTTTGTGTTGAATCCAAAAGTTGGTTCAGAGTTTAGAAGCCTCGAATAATTCGTTGATGTTCCAGATTAGTTAAAATAATTAGAATTGGATTGTTTACTATATGTTTTCGTGTCGATTGTGTTAAAAGTGACGATGAGGAATCGAATCGAATTGATTCTCGCTCAAACGATTTACTCTTTTGATTTTTTTATAAAGATGCCGCGAGCATCAAGCTTTATTATTTTTAACACAAGAAAAATGATTATGAAAAAGGGGAAAGCTACAATACCCTTAATTGATGTGATATGCATTACGACTAGCGCGAACTAGACGCAACACATTGGGGAGATTCCGGGCAAGGGGGTTTGTCATATAAAGGGAATAGATGTGGCACCCTAAATATATATAGTTATCTATAACTTTATATATGAATATGTTTGATATGTTTGTGTGTTTTAATTGCTATTTCTATTGTTGGGAAAGTTTCTCCTTTGGATTTTAAGAAGGGAAGATTATGTGGGATCCTAGGTTTTGTTATTATTGTGCTCGCAAAGATCATTGGGATCTTCTGCATACATATCCCTTAATGGGAATCAGAGCATTTGTAGCTCGGATCTAAAGGGAGCTATGGCTTGTTTGGTTTGGGGAAGAAAGAAGTTTGCTCGCCAAGGATGAGACCTTGTGCCTACGTATTCTCAAAGGGAGGTTGAGAAAGTCAGAGCAATCGTAGTTCCCACTTATGCTAGTGGAAGCAACAGGATGTTATTAAGAGACAAAGACATATGTCATCTTAATGAAAAATGTATCTAATCTATTTCATCACATACATTTTGAAAAGTTTGATTGATTAAATCTTTCATCGTAAGTGATAGGTGTTTTGCTTGAGTGTACAAGCGTTACCACTTACGAGTTAAGAAAGATGTTTGAATCTTTAATTGTAAGCATTGGGTGTTTTGCTTGAGTGTACAAGCGTTACCACTTACGATTAAGAGATGTTTTTGTTTGAAAAAAGTGTTTGAAAAAGTTTTTGATTATATGTGATGTGATAGATGAGATACTTCTTCCATAGAGATGATAAATGTCTAAATCTCGAGGAGAAATTGATTGGATTAGGGGGATGCTTTTAAGAAGCCCGGGGGTCCTTGTATTTTAAGCCCAAGAGGAGGCATTCCGAGGGTCATCGAGGGTCCTTGTATTGTTCACCGGGAAATCATCCTCTCAGGGTTCTATCCTAGCGCGGGTGATTCTTTGTATTGGAAGCCCAATAGGAGGTTGTCAAGAGATTTCCTGGTCTCTTTCTTGTTTGATGCCCAAGAGAAGGTTAAACTCAACGAGGAGTTGTTTTGAACGAGGCCCAAGAGGAGGCTAACTCAACAGGGGAGTGTTATCTTATATGAAGCCTAAGTGGAGGCTAAACTCAGTAAATGAGTTTTCTTATATGAAGCCTAAGAGGAGGCTAACTCAGTTGAATGAGTTATCTTGCACAAAGCCCAAGAGGAGGCTAAAGGGGAGCCTAGTTGTTAGGCTAATTGTTATGTTATAACTGAACAGTTATATAAACAAGTGTGTGATATGTATTCACAGGAGTTTATGAAAGAAATATAAACAAGTGTATAAAACAAGCGTTCAAAGCTAGTGTAACTTGATTATTTACGAGTTTGAATGTGTACAAAGAAATGAATATGTACACGAAGGGGTGATTATGTACAAGGAAATGAATATGTACATAGGAGAGTTAGGACTTACACCGTAAGGGAGGCCCATTGGTTTAAGAGCAGTTTTACCGGGAATAATTCTTCACTTAATACCAATGGAATTGGTGTATAAACAAGCGAATGAAAACAAACGAACGAAGTTTATTTATGCTTGGATATTTTTGAAGATGATTGAATATGTACAAGGATTTTGAATATGTACATAAAAGGATTGGGACTTACACCGTGAGGGAGGCCCATGACCAATTAAGAAATTCAAGGAGAGAAAACTGGTTCAGTTTTATCTTCAAATCGAGTCGATCATGAAAAAGGTGTGTAAGTTTGTTGAAATGTTTTGAAAAAGGTTTTGAAAATGATTTTGAGAAGTGAAGTATATTCACAAGAAGTTTTGAAAAGATTTGAGTTTTGAAAGTTTGAAAAGAAAACATTTTTGAAAAGTATTAAGAAATACTTAAAATGTCTCATTTTTGACTTAATAAAATATAATCAAAAGAAAATATTTTTGGATTTTTTTGACATAATCATAAAATAGGTATATTAAGTGACAAGTGTGCAAAAAATCATCTCAAAATGAGAAGTTTTGAATGGTTTTTGAAAATGTTTTAAGTTTGCTAGAAACTTGAGAAAAAAAGTTTTTTTTGGTCCTAAGGAGGTTTGAACCTTGGACATTTGGCTTAGAAAAATGAAGATTTTCCAATGAGCCATTTGTTAAACTTGTCATTTAATTACCTTGTTTAGAAGGAATTTTGAAAAAAAAAAAGATTGAAAAATGTCCAGAAATTGCATTTCTGAAGGGTTCAGAAGTTGTTTTGAAAATTGGAAGTTTTGAAAAAAAGTCCAGAAGTTGGACTTCTGAAGGATTCAGAAGCTGTCTACTTCTGGAGAGATGAGAAGCATGGCTTGCTTCTGAAGTGTGTTGAAAGGAGCGCATAGAAGCTTGCAGCTTCTGGGACGCGTGGATAGCAACTTCTGGCTGCTTGAGGAGGAGTTTCTGGCTGCTGGCTACGTGAGAAGCTTGTGAGAAACACATTGCTTCTGGGGATAGAAGCATGATGGAGAGCTTGTTTCTAAGGGTAGAAACATTATAAGCTTGAAGCTTCTAAGGATAGAAGTACTAGAAGTACTAGAAGTACTTCTGGAGATAGTGTAATAGGGGAGTTTCTGGGGGCAGAAACTTCAGAACACTTCTGGAGGCTGAGCTCCAAAAGGACTTCTGGAAGAACAAGTTCCAGAAACTTGTAATTCCTTTTAATAAAAAAGGGTTCCAGGGGGATTCGAACCCTGGACCTTTGGCAAGGCAAGTGACATGAGAAGCGTGCTGACTACCACTGGGGTGGCTATACATCCGTTTATTTAACTTAAACTAGAAATATATATTATAAGTCTAGTTTCCAGAAATTGAAATTTGAAAACTCAGCTTCATCTTCTTTGCTGAACCAAACGCGCAAACACCATGCCATGGCAAATTCAAACTTCTTCATTTCTTGACCAATTTTAAAAGTTTAAAATGCCATTTTGTCTAGATTTTTGCCACGATTCTAATTATGTATTTTGTTAATATTATTAATCAAAGATGAAAGTGAATTTTGTTAATCCCAATTTGAACCCTAACTGAAAAAGTGATTAAATCTCTAAACTCAGTTGATTTTAGTTCAAATTAAAGACCCAGATAGCTTTAGTGATTGAATGTCTACATTTTCCTTTTCATTTTAAAGCTAAAGGTGCATGAATGGAAGAATCAAAGTTTGAAAAACTCACCTCTTGGTATGAAATACCAGTTCGAGTTTGGCTACTTCCGGATGCAAAATGATGATTGATTAAGCTTCCTTGAACCTCCCTGAGTGTGTTCCTACTCTTAGTTTGTCCTGAGGATGGCTGGAACTCTCTGACCAAGTCAAGTTGCAAGTAGCTCAATTTGAAAATTGAAGATGGTGATGGAGTTGTTCCAGAACTTGTTTAAGTGTATGGACAGTCTCTATATGTTGTATAGGATGTGTTTGAAGTGAGAAATCAAGGCTAGCACGAGTAGTTTTCTGGTTTGGCAGTTTTGGCTCAAAGCTTGCACAAATGGAGTTTTGTGTAGAAAACTGTTTATTGGCTTGTTTCTTAATGATTTTAAGTTTTAAACTACTTCTAAATGATGTTTAAAACATGTTAGAAACTTAAATTCAATCAGATTTTGCAAGGTTTGGAGATTGCAAAATTTCCCTCTTATAACTTAGAAACTTGAATTTCAAGAAAGAAAGAGTGAAAGCTTGATTATGATAGCTTTGGTGTGGTTTGAATTTGAGGAAATGACCTCTATTTATAGGCTAAGAATTCTGAATGATTTGGCAAAGTTATAATTGAGGGAAACTTGCAACTTGGTTAAGAGGTAAGATGGAATCTTTTGCATTTACTGCAAAAGTAACTTTCTTAACCATGGTTAAAAATCTCTCCTTGATCCAATCCTCTCTCAATCATTCCTAACTGATATTTATCAGTTATAACCTATCTCTAAGTGATGACAAGGCTTCTAGAAAGAGAGTTTGTGAAAAAAATGACTTAAAGTTCTTGAAAAATGACTTATAATTCATGGTTATGGAGCTCTAAGTTTAATTTTCAAAACCTTAGCTACACAAAGTGTTTTTTCAAGTTCTTGGACATTTTGGAAAGCTTGTAACAAGGGATACAACTTTCATTTGAAATGTTTTTATGATTGAAAAAGTTTAGTCTTGAAAAAGTTGACCAAAAGTCAAAGTTTGACTTTTTTGAGCAGATGAATTTTCATCAGATGATTCAAAATTTGTCTGATGAAGAAACACGGACTTTTGTGATGTTTTGAATCAAGAAATTAGGTCAAGATGTTGCATTGAAGATGATATGATCAATCTCCAAGAAAATAGATCATTCATTGAGCAGAAAGTCAATGATTCACTATCCTCGATCAAAACCCTAATTGGTCGATTCATGATAAACCATGAGAAAAGTTGAGAATCTAAAGATCAACTGTTGATGATTGATTAAGATAGGTCAATTGAGGTGAGTGGAAACTCAAACCCTAATTGATCATATCTTGAACAGATGAAATTTTGAAGAAACCCTGACTTTGACTTCTAGAAACCACGCACGATCTATTCTATTCTGAAACTGTTAGTGATGCAGTAATGCATATGTAAGGTGGTATCTTAGGTCAAAAATTGGGGTATGACAGATGCCTCTATTTAAGTTTCTTTAACCTGAGATATGAAGATGAAGATCTTCGTCTCGATAGGTGTGAAGAGACTTAAATATCAGAATACGCAAATTTTGGACCTAAGATACCAAAAAAATGCGAGTGATGCAAAATGATTGCGGAAAATTCACCCAGGAAGTATCAACGAATGATATGCTGGGGGAAAGATTGTGAGGATAACTCAATCTATCTAAGAAAGGAGAATCTTATTTGTTGGGAAACAAGCAATATGTTTCACTGGGAAAATAGATTCATAATGCAAGTGAGAATCTGTTTCGCTTTGGGAAACGAGGAGATTACCTTATGTCAGCCTTGTGACAATGTTTAAGGTAATTGAAAATGATATTACCAATTATCAGCCTTGTGATAGTTTATGGTAATGAGCTCTGAAGATATTACCAATTATCAGCAAAGTGATAACTATAACAAGGTAATTCTTGAGAAATTTATCGAGTATTCAAATTGAATAATGACAATGATAGAAATAGATCTCAAATGAGTTTCTATTTTCACACCTATAATCTTGTTGGGGATCTCTCTCTTGAGAAGATGCGGGCATTTTGATTGAAAAGACACAGGTTTTCTTTTTTAGACAGAAAGACAATTGCTGTGGGAATTTCTTGAACTTTCATGATGGACTTGCTAAGAAGAACAATCTTTTTATGACAAGTTTCAAGATGAAAAGGAAATAAGCAGCTCAGATGACGAGGCAATTGCTTATTGTTTGCAGGTAGATTTTTTGTGTGTAATCTAGACCTGAGTTGATTAGAGACGAGATTCTATCCAGGAATGAACTGGAAAGAAACGTTCAATCAATACTTCGTTCCGAATGAGAAATGATCTCAGCTGGGGAACATGATAGAGAAAAATGTATTTCTCTGCTTGGGGATAATCTACTGGAGAGATGACACACCCACACTTGTTTTTAGGAATAAATGCAACCTAAACAAGTGATGTTGAAGCAAACATTTGAGAAATGCAGGAATGCATTAATGATGCTATTATGTATGAATGATGAATGTCATGAATGTCATATGCATGCTGACAATACTTGACAAGACAACAAAAGGGGTATTTGGGAAAAGGAATATGTCACAGTTCAAACAAATACTCAGCAAAATCTGCAGCAAGGGTGTAGACGTTACTGATGATGAATCTGAGTTGTATGCTTTAAACTTTCCTGGGAAAGGCATTTCAATGGCAACCTTGTTGGGGATTCCTTTTGGATAAGAATACCGTCCTTTGATGATTTCTTTTGAGAAGAAGAAGACTTATTTAGTAGTTGTTTTATCTTTTAGAGGTCGAAACACTCATGGAGAAAACTGTTTGAGGTTTTTTCTGTGTTCATAGTTCAAAGGAAGATTTCACTTTTATTTCAAAATTTTGAAGTAAAAATTCATTTAAAACTTTTTTTTTAGCTTCAAAAGTGATTTTCACAGTAAAAAGCGTTATTTTGCAAAACAGAATAAAGCAAGAATTGCAAACAAATGGGCACAAGGCTCAAATTTTATTGATAGAATGGTAATCAGCCAAAGGCGTGATTCCATGAACTATTTACAAGAGTTGGAAATGATAATTTATTGGGAAAAGGCTACATTGAAAGCAATAACCACTATTATCCCTAACAACTTTGAATTCCAACTGTGCTTGTTGCTTTAGAAGATTTGATTGAAGACCCGTTGATGGAAGGTTCTTCAGATTGACGAAGTATGGACTGATGCAGTTACTTTGTCATTTTTGATCCTTGATTTTTGCCTAGATTGCCTTTTCAGGTTTTCAATCTATCAGGATAATTTCTGTTTATTGTCTCTAATTTTGACCGACCGCCTTTTCGTGTTTTCAGTCCACCGAGACGCTATTTTGCCTAAGCCGCCTTTTCGGTTTTCGACTTACCGAGCTGTTCTTTTGTCTTTTTAGACAAAGTATTTTTGATCGATCAAGATTCACAGGATGCAAGAGTTCATCACCGCCCATGGTGTGAGAGTCATGGCACCGCCAAAAGCTTCTTTTGACAATGTTTGGGCCTTCGTAATTAGGAGTCCATTTGCCCTAGAATCGTTGAAAAGATGTAATCTTTTAAGCACGAGGTCGCCTTCTCGGAATTCACGAGGTCGAACCTTTTGTCAAGGCTTTTCATCCTTCTTTGACATAGTTGTCCATGACACGAGCGGTCAAACGCTTTTCTTCGATTAAGTTCACCGGTCGACCGCTTTGACACCATTCGCCTCGTATAACTTAGCTTCCATGAGAACTCTCATTGACGGAATCTCAACTTCTACGGGAGCACTCGCCCATGTCAGATACTAGAGAAAAGGAGTTGCCCTTGGCACGATCAAGCACGATACCCATGTAGAGCAAATGGCGATTTCGCCGCCTTTGTAAGTGATGACCATCTTCGGACGATCTTTTGATGTTCTTGTTGGCAGCTTCAACGGCGCCGTTCATCTTTGGCCGGTAAGGAGATGAGTTATGATGCTCAATCTTGAATTCCTCACACAGTTCTTTCATCATTTTGTTGTTCAAGTTCGATCCATTGTCTGTAATGATCTTACTTGGAATTCCATATCGGTAAATGAGGTTGTTCTTGATGAACCTCACAACCACTTGTCTTGTAACATTGGCGTAAGATGCTGCTTCGACCCGTTTGGTGAAGTAATCAATAGCCACTAGAATGAAGCGATGTCCGTTGGACACTTTTGGTTCAATCATCCCAATCATGTCGATGCCCCACATGGAGAAAGGCCATGGAGAAGAGAGAAGTTGAGTAGAGTTGGTGGCATATGGATCTTATCTGCGTAGATCTGGCACTTGTGACATCTCTTGACGTGTTTACAGCAATCAGATTCCATTGTTATCCAATAGTATCCTGCTCTCAAGATTTTTCTAGACATTGCATGCCCATTTGAATGGGTTCCAAAGGACCCTTCATGCACTTCGTGAATTATCGTGTCTGCTTCGTGTCTATCTGTCATACCCCAAAATTTGCCCTCCATCTTCTCAAGATATTTCATACATCCATACTCAAGGATTCCTCAAGAGTTGATCAGACAAACTCTCTCCTAGACAATCAACCCAAACTAGGGTTTGGCAATTCTCAGCTCAAGATGGACTTCCAACATCTCCAATGTTCATCATGCCTCCTCATATGCTTCAAAGATTCTCCATGTCAAGTTTCAAGCCTTACAAGTCAAGTTTCGCACAATTGCTCGATGGTTGAAAATCAACAGTATTGGACAAAAGTCAATCGTGGTCAACATACACAAACTTCATAATTTTTGGTCAACATCCTCATTTTGAAGTTACATTCATCATTTGATCAAGGGTTGATCATGATTCATCAAGAAAACTCAAGATTTGCTCAAAAGTCAAACTTTCTAAATTAGGGTTTCTAGACGAAAAGTCAACTGAACTTTGACCGATCATAACTTCTTCATACTTTCGTAAATTTTTCCACCACCTCTTGTTTTGAAGGAAATTCAATTCTCTACAACTTCATGTCTCACAAGAATGTCCAAAAAATGCTTCATTTGAGAGGTATGGCTCAAAACATTACAGGTCATTTTCAAAGTCAACAAAAAGTCAACATTTTGTTTTGAAGATATATTGAGCATGGAAACTCCAATTGAGATGAGACCAAAAAGGTTGGTTAGAGGACTCTTAGAGATTTCCAAAAAGTCCAAGAACACTCAAAAAAGTGGAAAATTGAGCAAGATACACCATTCACAAGTTGGGAAATTTTGAAGAAGTGCACAAAGAGAAATACTTCTAAAAATAATAAAATTTGCAAATGGGCCTACTTTTTCTTCATCCAAACTTATTCCTCACACCATTAGGAATATCCAAGCCCAATGCCACGAATTTTTATTCTATTTTTCTATTTAATTTGGAATTTATTCATTTAAATACAAATTAAATTTAAAAATAGAGTATAAAATCAAAATTAATTGCAAACTTGATTTTTATTTCTTCCTTGGGATCCAATCAACTCATTAAAAGCCAGAATTTTCGAAATTTGATGGATATGGCAAGATTGGATTGAGAATTGATCAAATTTGAAGATTTGATTTTGTACAAAATCAAATTTGATTGGCATTGGTCATTGATTAAATCTTTCCCAAAACAACTCAATCCTTCTACTATATATACATGATACATACCACACGAATTAGGGTAGAAATTTTGACTCAAGAACCCTATTCCAAGCTCAAAAAGTGGCAAACAAGCAAAGTGCAATCCTATTTCCAACTTTCAATCGATTTTGAGGTGTCCAACACATTCCTTGATACCTCTTGAGTCGATCCGCACCTTTACTTTGATCAAACCATCCGAAACAAGAAATCAATTCGGTTTGTTCCAATATAATTCAAAATCGATTTTCATATTCATGCATTTTAACATGTTTTGTGTTTGTTTTTGTGATTAGTAGGAAGATTGCAAGCTCGGCACTTTAATTGAATTTCCATGGCCGTAAACACGATATGCCATGATTAGGGTTTCCGTGCCGCTTTTAGGTTTCATTAAATAGGAAAATTGGACCACGAGACTAGTACCAATGCATTCGAATGATGTCTGAATCGAACCATGTCTTTAGAACTCATTTATATTATGTATGCTGGTTTTTGATTTTGTTAGGGACATAGCGCCGAGCAATGGCCGATCGGATTTTTAAAAATTCAAAAGGAGGAAGACGGTTTGCGTGATGAGGCGCTCAGAGCGACACGCTGTTGTAATCCACTGCTCCAGCTTTCAAACAAATTGCACACTTGGCTCGCTTGGTTAAGGCGTGGATCAGGTATAGATGTCTCCTGTGTCCCAGCGAATCTCCCGTGACCGGTTTGCATTCTTTTCCAAACTTGCATTTTTTTCAATTATTTTCTATTTTCCTATTTATTTAATATTTGCATCAATTTTAATTTTTTCATATTTTTATTTCATGCATTAAAAATCATTAAAATATTTTTTCCTTTTGCATTTATTTTCAGAAAATACTTATTTAATTTATAAAATTTAAAATATAATTTTGCATGCATATTTATTTTTATTCATAATTTTGCATTTAAATCACTTTTAATTCATTTTAATTATTAAATTGCATCCAAAAATCCCAAAAATTATTTTAGCATATTTATGTTATTTCCAGATGTCATATTTTTCTCATTCAAAAACTTGCATTTTTCTAACATTTTTCTCTTATTCGATTCATCTCGATTTTCCGATTTTCATTCTTTTACTGTGTTATTCCGCTTTATTTCTTTTACCGCTTTCATTTTTCCAATAATGTAACTGCTTATGGGATGTAATAGTTTAAATTAGGTTTTATTTTCCGCAAGTTTAAATTATGTATCCGCCCAAAGCCATGTAATAGCGAGACATTTACCTTTCCGCATCTTTACATTCCGCATTTTAATTTCCGCACCCTATAAATTGCTAGTAACTAGGCGTATGGCAAGATAAAATTGAACATAGCCCATTAATTTTCAAGATAAAATATCCGAATCAACACACTCTTTTCACACATGCACCCTTAGGGTAATTCTCTCGTTGCCTTTACGAATTCAAATGGTCAAGTCCTCGAACGTAGAGGTATTCTAGCACCTGTTCTTCAAACAAATCATCATAGTCCCTTCGATACAAAGATCATAAGACCCACGATGTCGCCACGAATACATGATCTTGACCTCGATTGTCGCCTACGAAAATGATGATAGTCCCTTCGAATGTGCTAGGATACTTCCTACAAGTTGCTTTCTATGACCATCCGATGTCCCTTCGAATGTCCCTTTACATCCAACAATAGAGTTACCTACCAACTAATGGTATGGATAGCGCTATTCTAAAGGAACGAAACAACACTAAAACGACCAATTCGAGTAGGTAATAAGACTTTAGTTGCTTGCTCGATCAAATACTTTTCACACCTCACACTTTTGTCAAAGTTCAAACTTTTCAAAACGAAACATTTCCAAACACTTTGTATACATTCCTACATGAATCATTACAAAGTCAAAGCGAAATGCTTTTTCAAAACATTTTGTCAAACACACGTAAAGCACAATTTTAAAGTGATCTAAGAGCAACTAAGAGTCTGTAGATAACTACGGATGGAAAGGGGTGCTAATACCTTCCTTTTCATAACCATTCTCCCTTACTCTAATCTAACGAAGGTCTTTTTTCGTACTTTTACCTTCCCTTAATTGATAAAATAAAAGTCGGTGGCGACTCTTGCTATCCGCACATTTGCGATACAAAACACTAAAAGTCAGTTCACCGTGTTACGTAATCGGCGATCACGGGAGACACCCTAAAAGAGAGAATTCCTTAGGATTTTTAGATCACCTTTATTGCTTTTTGCTTGACTTGCTTGCTTTATCTTTAAGGGTTGCTTGGGTATTATATTGTGGGGATCCTACACCGGATCCGTTTTTTAGGTAAGTAGCAATCGTCATGACTGTTAGACGATATCAAAACGGTCAACATGATGGCTACGTTAGCGTGACACTTGGATGTCCCGATACTCTTCATTCCCAAGTCGAGGATAGTATTTGGCTTCGTGGTGTCATCAAGCGCTAACTAAACTTTTAGAACCTTAATTGACCCATCTTGGCCATTAGAAGGTAGTGAGATGGCGGCTTTGGTGTAGACCGAGGTTGGTTGATACCGATGCTACGCTCATTGAGATTAGACTTTGGGATATTTTCGGTCGACCACTTGGTAGTCGATTGAAATAAACGCCACGAGAAAGATCAATGATATGAGATTCCTAGAACCCGTTACTATTATAGGACAGATGAACCAACTCAAACTTTGGTGGGTAATCACCTATACCTCATGCAAGCCTTAAACCTAGGCTCATTGTGTGAATTGTTTGTGTGTGCTAAACATGACATCATGACATCATTCGCATTGCATATCATTTCTAACTATTTCAAGGACCTAGGGATTTATCTTTGCTGCTTTTGTAGGGTATTATGGCTTCTAGAAAGACTATCCGAATCAACTTCATAGGTATACCTTCTCAACTCAAAGAATTGGTTTCGTAAATTTCACCATGCTCGGCTCATCAAAAGACATGGTTATCTACTTGATTTGGTTATCTCCGGTTTTGAAGAAGATATGATACATGTCCTATTCCAGTTCTTGATCCGAAACACCATTGCTTTACATTCCCAGATTATCGCTTAGTTCCTACCTTGAAGAGTTCTCTAAGCTACTTGGGATGCCTATTCTTGATCAAATGCCATTCACCGGTCTAGAAAAGGTTCCTACGAAGACATCGCATCCGCTTACATCTTAAGCGCCGACATTGAAGCCAATTGGGAAACTAGAGTGGAGTTAAGGGTTTACTTTCCAAGTTCCTAATTAAGAAAGCCCGAGAATTCCTCAAAGTTATGAGTTTCCATGCATTCAAGACATTGTGGCCTTGCTAATCTATGGTTTGGTTCTATTTCCTAACTCGATCAATTCATAGATGTCAACGCCATCAAGTTGTTTCTTACCCGTAATCCCGTGCCTACTTTACTTGGAGATATTCTACATTTCTCCACACTGCATTACTAAGAGACAAGGAACTCTCATGTGTTGCATACCGTTACTTTCTGTGTGGTTTATTTCGCACCTTCCTCCATCGCTTTGAAGAACGAACAAAGGTTGAGATGGTCTCAAAGACTAATGTCACTCTCTCATTCAGATATCCGCTGGAGTCTTTTCTCTCAAAAGGACTTCACATTCATTGAGCATTGTGGAGAATTCCTAATGTACCACTACTTGGTATAAGGGGAGGTATTACTTACAACCCCTCTAGCTTTACGCCGCTTGGTTTTGCTCAAGAGATGGTCCACATGATATGCTTCCAAGATATTGTGTTCGACTACAATCACGATCTCCGAATTACCGACAAAGGTTCATACACGCTGGGGCATGGTAAAGAAGATCGATACCAAGACTTTGGGGCACCGTAACTCCATTCCTTGGGAACCTTACCTCAAATGGGTGAGAGCTCGAGCTCAAAACCTCATGATGCCATTCACTGCTTTACCAGAATTATGGAACCTGCTATAGGTGACGAGTCCTAATCGCTCTCCATCCCGACATGCCTACCGATTTTGAAGACTTGAAGAGATCCCGATTCATTTAAGGAAGAGAGGGATACCTTTGAAGCTCATTGCTTTGCAAGTGAGAAGAAAGTGCTAGAGTTGACTAAGCTACTTCACGAGGAGCGAAGCATCAACGCCTACCTCGGCACCAAGAGAAAGAGCCCATGGGAGACTTAGAGCTTTCGGATTTTTATGCTTTTCTGTTATTCTTGTCTTGAACTGTCTTTTGTACTTAAAAAGAAAAAAGAATAATAAAAAGAGTACTAATAAATGTTTTTTCATTGCTTGTTTAACAAATTTAAATCTCTAAGGTCCTTGAAAACATTGCATTGCATCCGCATAAACATTGCATATCATAGCATAACATTGCATCACAGGTACATTGAAGATTGGTTTTCTCATTTGCTCGCTATTTATTTTAGCGTAAATGGCTCTTGAACAGCTCACAAAGATCTTCAAGCTCGTAATGCCTCGGCCAGCAGATGTTCACCACCTTGGTCCAAGGCCAAGAAGATCCAAGAAACTCATCAACAAAGAAGAAGGTTGTTGGTCTCAACATGGGCGACGCTACAAAGGAGGTCCTAGAGTGGTTAGTCGAATTGAGCTCTCAAGGAAGTGTCAAGAAGGAGGATGAGCAAAGTAACAACGGTGATGGTGAAGGCCACCGAGCTTGAGAAGAACTATGATGATGGCCAATACTCATGAGGATGACAAGTACAAGCAACTTGAAGACCGTCTCAATGCTGTGGAAAACTCGAAGATGTCCGGCTGAATTTTGATGATATGAGTCTTGTCCGTGTTGTGATTCCTCCCAAGTTCAAAGTTCCAACTTTTGCTAAGTATGATGGCATGTCTTGCCCTAAGTCGCATTTGAAATCCTATGTCCAAGATCAATCCCCACACCGATGACGTAAAGTCAGGATGCATTATTTTCAAGAGAGTTTGTCCTAACTCAATTGGAGTATTATCGCTAGAGAATGACCGATCCGTATTTGGAGCGACTTGGCGATGCTTTCTATAGATGTGATGAGTAATAATCAATTGACACCCACTCGCATGCAACTACAAAGTATGTCTATGGGTCATGATGAGAAGTTCAAGGAGTATGCCGTAAATGGAGAGATCTAGCAGCGTAGTTCAACCACCCTGTCCAATAGGGAGTTGGTTGATATGTTCATGGGAACACCGACAGTCCATTCTTCAATCATCCGATTGAAACTCTTCACCGGATTCACCGAAATGATATTGACAAAGAGCGATCAAGTCGGTATCAAGAGTGGAAAGATTCAAGTAGACATCTTCAAATGTCGCAAAGAGATCTTTGGTGGTAAGAAAGAAACTAATGTCGTGTATCGTAAAAGCCGAGCCAAGACCGACCGTGCTCAACTGGGCCAGGATTCCAATCCTACATCAAGACAACTCAACGAGACAACGCATGAATCGTAACACGCAACGAAGACAGCTTTACGAAGATCAACATGCCATTGTCGCAAGCCTTGCAACACATGTTGAAAGCATCGATTACCTTGAGGGATCCCCTAATGTCAACACTTCTCTCCGAGATACAATCCTAATGCTAAGTGTGCTTACCATTCCAATAGTCCGGACATAGTAATCGATGATTATTGGGCTCAAGAACAAGATTCAAGATATGATTGAAGCTGCAGATTGAGTTTGACCTCCCGCTGAGACCGAATGTGATCAACGCGCCTATGCCTAACCATGACAAGAGTTCTAATGTTGTTGGTAATGATACTTATGTTTTCAACATAGCTGACTTGACCATTCCTCTGATGACTGTTAAGAAGAATTTGTTACAAGCCGGTGTCAATCCAGGATGCCCAGAGAATTGCCGCTGGTGCCCATCTCGCTACCGATGGCTGTCTTGGTTGAGAAGACGTGTTCAAGGTATGATGGACAATCGTGAGATACTATTTCTGAAACCACCTGTGCATAAGCTGTGTGAAGAAATGTCTAAGTTGAAGATTGACAATGCGAATGAAACTATACCATCTGTGTGGGATACCTTGGGGCAGCCAAGTGGAAAGTATGATTACATGGTGAAGTACACTATTCCTGAAAGCTACAAGATTCCTATTGAAGATGTTAAGGTAACCGGATGGGGTGAAGATTTCCCAGAAGATTACACTGATGTTAACACCATAAGGATTTCTCTCACGATTCTGCGGCCTATAGTGGCACCTCTCATCATTACTTCTCCCAGCCCATATTCCTCTAACAAGGCTATCCCTTGGAATTATGGAGCTGATATTTACTATCATGGCGTCAAGCAAGACCCTCTGACCATTGAAGATCTTACAGTTGAAGCCACCATTCCTGACATTGACAACATCACCGGATCTAGTAAGGTGACCGTAACCGAAGGGTATTCTCTCCAGATATCTCCTCCAAAAGACACCGCGACCACCGATTCCAAATTTATTCAATCCATTCCCCAATCTAGAGGAAAGAACCTGACTCATCCCCTCAAGTACCAAAGGAAGTTACTGAAGACACCTCCAAACAAGAAATGGAGGAAATTCTGAAGATTATCAAAAAGAGTGACTACAATGGGATGGAATAGTTGGGACAGACTCCGTCCAAGATCTCCATGCTTGCTCTGCTCTTGTGCTCTGAGGCTCATGCTAATGCCTTAGTGAAGTTTCTGAAGAATGCCCACGTACCGCAAGACACTACCACCGACCGCTTGAAGTTTGTATTGCTAGCCTGGCTGCCAACAATGGCCTAGGCTTTTCTGATGCTGATTTGACTCCTGCCAGAAAGAAACACCACAAAGCTTTGCACATCTCTGTTGAATGCAAGGGCACTACATTGTCTCATGTTTTGGTGGATACTGGTTCCGCCTCCAATATCCTTCCAAGATCGCTTTTGATCGACTGATGTCGAAGGGTTGGTTCGAGACCCGGATATAATTGTGAGAGCTTTTGATGGTTCTAAGCGAACAAGATTGAGAGCTCATTCTCAGCTAAAGTCGGTTCCCACTTTTGATTCCACTTTGTCATGGACATCCGCCACCTTATTCTTGCTTACTTGGACGCCTTGGATACATGGGGCAGGCGTTGTTACCTCTACCTTGCATCGTAAACTCAAGTACCCGTGAAAGGGAAGGTTGTTAAGGTGTGGTGAAGAAGAGTATATGGTCACCATCTACATCATTCCGATACCTTGAGATGGAAGGAGAATTTTGAGACTTCAAGCTTTTGAAACAATCCCGAGTCATGCCTCTGACTCCCGCACCCCGGTTACGCAAGTTCCGCCTAGGATGGCCTCACCGAAAGATGCTCAAGCCGCAGTGAAGAAGGTAGTTCTATTTGGGGACAGCCCCGATCTCCCTTTCAAACCGACAAGACGGGTTTAGGCTTCACCATCAAAGGTCAAGATGATACGCGAACGTGTCGCCAACTTCCTTTCCGTGACGCCGAGTGGGATCCATGCTATAGAAGACGACGACAACGACTTCGACATCAACAAGTGGATCTTCCCAACTCAGGGCTCAAAGAATTGGAAGATCAAGACGCTATACCAATCTCCTTTAGTCGAGTAATTGTTTTGTTTTGTTTTGCTTTTCGTATTTCTTTATGTTTGAACAATAAACTTTGAAAGTCAGTGCCTTGCCCGGCATCATGGCTCGCTTCATGAGGGTTATTATCTGTTGTTTGCGCGCTTTCATTCAATAAATTGGACTTTTGCATTCAATTGTTTGTTTTTTTCTTTACTTTATCACCCCTTCAAAAAGCTATGTGTTTCTTACACACACCCACGTGATACACCGCAGAATCACTCAATCTCGTTAATAACAAATATGCTATTGCTAAATATGACTTTGATAATCCGATCTACCGTCAAGACGAAAGTGAGGAAGATTGTGAAGTGCCGTGAGAACTTGTCGATCGCTACAGAAGAAGAGCGAGTTATACACCCACACGAAGAGCAAGTTGAGGTTGTGAATTTGGGTACTGACAAAGACATAAAAGAGATCAAGATAGGAGCGGGTCTTGAGAACAGTGTTAAAGAAAGGTTGGTTCAGATGCTACGAGACTATATTGAGGTTTTTGCTTGGTCATACGAAGACATGCCAGTTTGACATTGATATTGTGGTACATCGATTGCCGACAAAAGAAGGTTTTCTCCCTGAAATGTATGTCTGTCGCATTCCCGAGATGTCGAGAAAATCAAAGCGGTTATGAACAGCTCAACCGGCTCTAGTATACTTCCTATCCACAATGGGTTGCAATATGGTGCTTGTACCTAAGAAGGATGGCAAGGTACGAATGTGTGTGGATTACATAGATCTGAACAAAGCGAGTCCGAAAGATGATTTCCCACTTCCTCATATTGATGTTCTGGTTGACAACACCGCCAAAGATAAGGTTTTCTTTCATGGATGGTTTCTCCTATAATCGATTAAATGGCTCCAAGACATGGAAAAGACTACTTTGTTACACAGCTGGGGCATCGCTACAAGGTTATGTCGCTCGGATCGAAGAACGCGGCGCCACTTATCGCTGTGCTATGGTGACACTATTTCATGACATGATTCATCACGAGATAGAGGTCTACGCCGATTACATGATAGCTCGATCACGATCAAGAAGAACATCCGATCATTTGCGTAAACCGCTTGATAGGTTGAAGAACATGTCGAGACTTAATCCTAACAAGTGCACCTTTGGAGTCAGATCCGGAAAACTCCTAGGGTTTGTTGTCAGTGGTAAAGGTATTGAGGTTGACCCCGCCAAGGTTAAAGCCATTCAAGAGATGCCAGCGCCCCGCACCGAGAAAGAAGTCAGAGGTTTCTTGGGCCGATTGAACTACATTGCCAGATTCATTGCACATTTAACTGCTACTTGTGAGCCAATCTTCAAGTTACTTAAGAAGGATCAAGTGGTAGAATGGAATGATGATTGCCAGATCGCTTTTGACAAAATCAAGGAGTACCTTCAGAATCCTCCTATCCTGATGCCGCCCGCCGAAGGAAGACCTCTCATCATGTACTTGACAGTGCTAGAGAATTCAATGGGGTGTGTTTTGGGGCAACATGACGAGTCTGGTCGAAGAGCATGCAATATACTACCTTAGCAAAAGTTTACCGATCGTGAAACAAGATACTCACAACCGAGAAAACTTGCAACGCTTTTTTGGGCTGTCACGACTAAGACAAGATATGTTGACTCACACTACCTTGTTGATTTCAAGATGGATCCGATAAAATACATATTTGAGAAACCAGCTCTCTCCGAAGAATAGCAAGATGGCAAATGATCTTGACCGAATATGACATCCAAGACACTTCTCGTAAAGCGATCAAAGGAAGTGTGGTAGCCGATCATTTGGCTCATCAAGCCGTAGATGACTATCGCCTATGCGCTCAATTTCCAGATGAAGATGTTTTACTAGTTACAGATTATGAAGAACTGTGCCCGCATTTAAGGACCCGAACAAGGATCCCGATGGACCATGGTCTTTGATGGAGCCTCAAACGCACTTGGCAATGGCATTGGCGCCATCATTACATCCCCGCAGCGACATACCTTTCACCACCAGATTATGTTTCAGCTTGCACTAACAACATGGCCGAATACGGCGTGCATCACGGGTATCAAAGTCGCTATTGACTTAAGAATCAAGTTCTTGCAAGTGTATGGAGACTCAACTTTGGTGATCACCGATTAGGGCGAGTGGATACGAAACATCCGAATCTCATCCCGATCGAGAGCATGTTCGAGTTTGATCCCTACAAGAGATTACTTTGATCATATTCCACGAGAAGAGAATCAAATGACGATTGGCTACTATGTCGTCTATGTTCAAGGTTAGATGGGACAACGAGGCTCCCAGATCATCATTGAGAAATTTGACAAACCAAAGATATTGTTACGAGCTTGATGCGTAAGAGAAACCTTGGTACTACGACGTGAAGAGGTATCTTGAGACTCTGAATATCTCGCAGGGCATCCACAATGATAAGAAGTTCATGAGAAGATTTTCATCCAAATTCTTCCTCAAGAACGACATCTTATACAAGCGCAACCACGATCTCAGGCCATCTACCGTGTAGACCAGAAACAAAGAACACGTATCATGGAAGAGTTACACAGGCATTTGGTACCCACTCCAAAGGACACACCATGGCTAAGAAGATTTTGAGAACAAAGTTACTATTGGTCTACCATGGAAGTCGATTGTCACCGCTACGCTCGATCTTGTCACAAATGCCAGATTTATGCCGATAAAGTACACGTACCTCCAGTACCTCTGAACGTTCTAACAGCTCCTTGGCCTTTTGCAATGTGGGGCATTGACATGATCGGAGAAATCAAGCCCACATCTTCCAATGGACATTGTTTCATCCTTGTGGCAATCTATTACTTTACCAAATGGGTAGAAGCAGCCTCGTTCGCATCTGTTACCAAGAATGTTGTGGCTCGTTTCATCAAGCATAACCTTATCTGTCGGTATGGCATTCCTAAAAGGATTATCACAGATAACGGCTCTAATCTCAACAATAAGATGATCACTGAACTCTGCACGCAGTTCGAGATCAAGCATCATAATTCTTCTCCATATCGGCCTAAGATGAATGGCACGGTGGAAGCCGCCAATAAGAACATTAAGAAGATTATACAGAAGATGACAGTGACTTACAAAGATTGGCATGAGATGTTACCATTTTCTCTTCATGGTTATCGCACTACAGTAAGAACATCAACATGGGCAACCCCTTCTCTTGTATACGGTATGGAAGCCGCCTTACCCATCGAGGTTCGGGATACCTCAACCGTAGTCCTCCTCCAGACGCAGAGTTAGGCGAAGACGATTGATCCGCACTGCCGACCGATTAATTTGATTGATGAGAAACGACTCGCATCCATCTCGCCATGGATGATCTATCGAAATGAATGATCGTGAGCATTTAACAAGAAGGTCAAGCACCGGTCTACCAAGTCGGTGATCTAGTAGTCAAGCGCATCATTCTGCCACAAGGTGACCCCAGGGGCAAATGGACTCCCACCTACGAGGGACCGTTTGTAGTCAAGACAGTGTTTTTCGGCGGAGCTATGATACTTAGCACCATGGATGGTGAAGACTTCCCACACCCTGTGAACGCAGACATAGTCAAAAAATACTACGCATAAAAGAGACCCGCTAGGTCGACTGGCCTAGGAAAAAATAAGGGCATCCTGACGAACCAAAAGGGTTCGGGCAAAAGTTAAGGATATATACAAAAAATGTACACCCGGCAAGTTGAAAACCCGAAAGGCGCTTGGGCAAAAAGGGTATCCTTAGACCTAAACCCGAAAGGGCGGTCTAGGCAAAAGTTAGGATTTAAGCGCACGACTATGTCTCTTCCGATCACCCGCTTCCACTATCAAGATTCAAGATTCAAATGGCTAAGATCGCCTACTCACTTTCTAACGATGCAAGGAGATGAGATAATTGAAATATATGAGTACTAGCATAGTTGGAACTTAACGAGATTGTTTCCGCATAGCTTTTTTACCTTTCTTGTGTACAAACTACTTGGTCATACGCCACATTTCAAATGAATACAAATTCTTTCTCTTTACATTTTTCACTATTGTCATTTGCAATAAGTCTGATGTTTGCTTTGAATGATTATGTGCATTTGACAATAAGAATCTCTTCACAAACATGCGAAAAGTGGACATACAAGAGTAATTACTACGGGCTCTAGGAATTGAGATGACGACGAAGGTCACCAATGCATTTCCCCATAGAGCATGATCCCCACAGCAGTATCGCTCACAACAAACCTTCCCTAGTGGAGTATACGTTAATCCACGAGCAGCGATTCCACTCAACTGAGCAATGTTACATCAGTCTCCAAGCAGTAACACTTCATCCCCAGCCGAGGTATTTATCATCAGCAGAATATCTCCTAACAATTCCCCTTTTCTCCAGCAGCGGTATCCGGACTTGAGACTTGGTCAGATAGTGCATCGGAGAAAATCTACATCTTCTATTCCCCAGTCAGAGATTCCAACGGGCCCCAACCCGGTCTCCCAAAGAACCATCAAACGCCTCCGAGATCCGCACTCAAAACCCTAGTAGAGCGCCTAATTTTTCCCAACAGGTCTACATGCAAGATCCCCAACAAATTGCCTCCTGACTCTCCCCATAGGTCTATGTATGAGATCTCCAACAACGAAGTTTCTCGCCTCACCTTCCTCAACAATATCTAGGCCCAAGACTTGGTCGATATTGCATCGAGGAATCAAGCTATCTTTCTTCCTCGGGTCTTCATCCTCGCGTAAGTCGAATCTCCAAATGTAACATCCGTGATCTTCTTCAAGATGGATATGTTTTGAAGTACCACAACATCTATCATTCATAAATTACTCATAAAGTCATAATTCATGCATATGTCATTCATATACATTGTCATGCATCATACTTTGCATAAAACTAACAAATATTCTATCAAAGTTTCTCTTGTTTTTTCCAAAACAGGTGAAAGTCACTTTTGACGCAAACAGGTCCAGGATTAAGCCCGAATCTCGACGGGAAAACCATCTGAAAGACCGCCCCTAGTTGTCCTCCGACAGCTGGTCCAGGATTAAGCCCCGAATCTCGACGGGAAAACTATCTGAAAGACCACCCCTGGTTATCCTCCGATAACAGGCAATGGATCAACACCCGATGCACAACAGGGAAGATATCCACATTTTGCCAACTACTACCTCCTCGTGAGTAATCGACACGAAGATTACCGATCCTTCTTATTATCAACAACTACTACGTAGTCTAGCTGACGACTTCGCCGTCTCGATGGCATCTTAAGCCCATCTCCGACTACTTATCGTTGTTCCTCCACCTTTGGTCTGCATATTTGGTTAAAAACCAATACAAACCAATAACTTCATTCAAAGGTGAGCACGAAGTCTAACATACGACTCCCTCCGGATGGCATCTTAAGCCCATCTCTGCGCTCCTTCCACTATCAAGAACATCTACAGAGCCTAGCGTACGGCTCACTCCCCAGCATCGATCTTTCCAGATGGCATCCTAAGCCCATCCCCATCAATTCCCCTATCGACATTCTCGAGTCTAGCGTATGACTCATCCCCCAACGAAGTCTCCACTTTCTCCAAATGGCATCTGTAAGCCCATTCCCGCATCCTCCACCAACAGCGAGTGCAAATTTTCAGGTGTACTCGAGTGTTCAATCATCTTCTACCTCCAGGTCACGAAAGGCACGCATGCCAATCTAACCCTTCCAGTACAAGAAGATCGAACAGGGACAGCTGTCATACCCCAAAATTTGCCCTCCATCTTCTCAAGATATTTCATACATCCATACTCAAGGATTCCTCAAGAGTTGATCAGACAAACTCTCTCCTAGACAATCAACCCAAACTAGGGTTTGGCAATTCTCAGCTCAAGATGGACTTCCAACATCTCCAATGTTCATCATGCCTCCTCATATGCTTCAAATATTCTCCATGTCAAGTTTCAAGCCTTACAAGTCAAGTTTCTATAATTGCTCGATGGTTGAAAATCATTGATTGGACAAAAAGTCAACTGTGGTCAACATACAACAAACTTCATAATTTTTGGTCAACATCCTCATTTTGAAGTTACATTCATCATTTGATCAAGGGTTGATCATGATTCATCAAGAAAACTCAAGATTTGCTCAAAAGTCAAACTTTCTAAATTAGGGTTTCTAGATGAAAAGTCAACCAACTTTGACCGATCATAACTTCTTCATACTTTCTCGTAAATTTTTCCACCACCTCTTGTTTTGAAGCAAATTCAATTTCTACAACTTCATGTCTCACAAGAATGTCCAAAAAATGCTTCATTTGAGAGGTATGGCTCAAAACATTACAGGTCATTTTCAAAGTCAACAAAAAGTCAACATTTTGTTTTGAAGATATATTGAGCATGGAAACCCAATTGAGATGAGACCAAAACTTTGGTTAGAGGACTCTTAGAGCTTTCCAAAAGTCCAAGAACACTCAAAAAGTGGAAAATGAGCAAGATACACCATTCACAAGTTGGGCAATTTTGAAGAAGTGCACAAAGAGAAATACTTAAAAATCAAAAACTTTGCAAATGGGCCTACTTTTTCTTCATCCAAACTTATTCCTCACACCATTAGGAATATCCAAGCCCAATGCCACGAATTTTTATTCTATTTTTCTATTTAATTTGGAATTTATTCATTTAAATACAAATTAAATTTATAAATAGAGTATAAAATCAAAATTAATTGCAAACTTGATTTTTATTTTTCCTTGGGATCCAATCACTCATTAAAAGCCAACAATTTTTGAAATTTGATGGATATGGCAAGATTGGATTGAGAATTGATCAAATTTGAAGATTTGATTTTGTACAAAAATCAAATTTGATTGGCATTGATCATTGATTAAATCTTTCCCAAAACAACTCTGAATCCTTCTACTATATATACATGATACATACCACACTAATTAGGTAGAGATTTTGACTCAAGAACCCTATTCCAAGCTCAAAAACTGGGCAAACAAGCAAAGTGCAATCCTATTTCCAATTGCTTTTCAATCGATTTTGAGGTGTCCAACATATTCCTTGATACCTCAGTCGATCCACCTTTACTTTGATCAAAACCATCTAGAAACAAGAAATTCAATGGTTTGTTCCAATTAAATTCAAAATCGATTTCATATTCATGCATCTTTAACATGTTTTGTGTTTGTTTTTGTGATTAGTAGGAAGATTGCAAGCTCGGGAACTTTAATTGAATTTCCATGGCCGAAACACGATATGCCATGATTAGGGTTTCCGTGCCGCTTTAGGGTTTCACTAAATAGGAAAATTGGACCACGAGACTATACCAATGCATTCGGAATGATGTCTGGAGTCGAACCATGTCTTTAGAACTCATTTATATTATGTATGCTGGGTTTTTGATTTTGCCAGGGACATAGCGTCGAGCAATGGCCGACGCTGGATTTTTAAAAATTCAAAAGGAGGAAGACGTTTGCGCTGATGGAGGCGCTGTGGAGCGACGCTGTGTTGTAATCCACTCGTTCCAGTTTTCAAACAGCTTGCACACTTGGCTCAGTTGGTTAAGGCGTGGACTGTGTATAGATGCCCTCCTAGGTCCTTAGTTCGAATCTCCCCAGGACCGGTTTTGGCATTCTTTTTCCAAACTTGCATTTTTTTCCAATTATTTTCTATTTTCCTATTTATTTAATATTTGCATCAATTTTAATTCTTTTCATATTTTTATTTCATGCATTAAAAATCATTAAAATATTTTTTCCTTTTGCATTTATTTTCAGAAAATACTTATTTAATTTATAAAATTTAAAAATATAATTTTGCATGCATATTTATTTTTATTCATAATTTTGCATATAAATCACTTTTAATTCATTTTTAATTATTAAATTGCATCCAAAAATCCCAAAAATTATTTTAGCATATTTATGTTACTCCAAGATGTCATATTTTTCTCATTCAAAAACTTGCATTTTTCTAACATTTTTCTCTTATTCGATTCATCTCGTATTTTCCGATTTCTCTCTTTACTGTGTTATTCCGCTTGCATTTCGCTTTTACCGCTTTCATTTTTCCAATAATGTAACTGCTTATGGGATGTAATAGTTTAAATTAGGTTTTTATTTTCCAAGTTTAAATTATGTATCCGCCCCAAAGCCATGTAATAGCGTGAGACATTTACCTTCCGCATCTTTACATTCCGCATTTTATTTCCGCACCCTATAAATTGCTAGTAACTAGGCGTGTATGGCAAGATAAAATTGAACATAGCCCACTAATTTTCAAGATAAAATATCCGAATCAACACACTCTTTTCACACATGCACCCTTAGGGTAATTCTCTCGTTGCCTTTATTTAATTCAAATGGTCGTTCTAACGTAGAGGTATTCTAGCACCGCTGTCAAAACAAATCATCATAGTCCCTTCGATACAAAGATCATAAGACCCAATGTCGCCTCCAATACATGATCTTGACCTCGATTGTCGCCTACAAAAATGATGATAGTCCCTTCGAATGTGCTAGGATACTTCCTACAAGTTGCTTATGACCATCCGATGTCCCTTCGAATGTCCCTTTTACATCCAACAAATAGAGTTACCTACCAACTAATGGTATGGATAGCGCTATTCTAAAGGAACGTGAAACAACACGTAAACGACCAATTTTGGAGTAGGTAAGACTTTAGTTGCTTGCTCGATCAAATACTTTTCACCTCACACTTTTGTCAAAGTTCAAACTTTTCAAAACGAACATTTCCAAACACTTTGTATACATTCCTACATGAATCATTACAAAGTCAAAGCGAAATGCCTTTTTCAAAATATTTTGTCAAACACACGTAAAGCACAATTTTAAAGTGATCTAAGAGCAACTAAGAGCCTGTAGATAACTACGGATGGAAAGGTGCTAATACCTTCCCTTTTCATAACCATTCTCCCACTCGAATCTAACGGGTCTTTTTCTCTTACCTTCCCTTAATTGATAAAAATAAAAGTCGGTGGCGACTTGCTATCCGCACATTTGCGATACCAAAACACTAAAGTCAGGCCCACCGTGTTACACTATCCACGATCCGAAAGCAGGAGAATGTCGAAGTTTCTTTGTATAAAGACATCTTCACCAGAAGAAATGAAAGCCTCCTTAGAGTTTTCTTTATCTTTGTATGATGCCCCGAGTGGTACTCCCGAGTTTGAAGGAAGCGCTTATGTCGGAACCACGGTTTATCATCGATGACCGTCAACAAACACATATGCAGTGTCTTTCAAGGCCACATACACGGATCTTAGGCATATCGCTCCAATGGTTGACTTTGAACATGAAGATAGAGCCAAGGCGTCTCGCCATTCGACTCGATCTCGAGGATATGATGCGCTCAACTTTGTTGAAGAAAGTCAACAAACGCTTTGCATAATCTCTCCGTAGAATCAAACCAAGATGATGAGTTTCATACTTGTCTTTGATTTGATTGATCACAAGGGCTGAATTCCATATATGTCAAGGATCTTGAACTTAAGTCGATGGCTTCTTCGATACCTATGATACAAGCTTCACTGCGATGTTGTTGTGCAACAAATAGCAATCGGGCGGAAAACGGGATATGAGAACCCTCGAGTGATGATGACTCGCCCTAATTCCATTTCCAAAACGTTAACTGCCCATCAAAGATTAAGCCCATCTAGATTTTTGATCGTGACCTCTTCGTAATGTTCTGTCACAATCTTTCATCTTTAAGTACATAACATCCTCATCGTGGAAGTCGAATGAGAGATTGGTATTCGCTCATCGGTTGATAAGCCAAGTGATCGGCAAAAATGCTTCTTTGACCGCTTTTGAGCATCGCATCGATGTCATATTCGTATAATAGCATCCGCCATCGAAAATTCTTCCTGGCGTGTGCTTTTCAAAGACGTATTTGATTGGATCCATTTTGAGATTAACTAAGTCGTGTGATTGATCATGTAATCTGGCGGAGACGCCAAGCCCACACCAAAGAACAACATGTTTTCTCGAGAATGGAGTAACGAGTTTCACAATCAGGAACTTTTTACTCAAGTAGTAATGATATGCTCTTTTCACGGCTTCATCTGCTGCCCAAGCACGCAGCCCATGGAATCTTCTAGCACGGTAAGGTACATATTAATGGTCTTCCGATCGTAGGAATCAATATTGAGGTTCTCATGTGTATTCTTTGATATCACAACACTCTTTTGGCAATCTTCTCGTCCACACAACCTCTTGATTTTTTATGAGAAGCTTGAATATCGGCACAAGTAGCAGTCATTTGAGAGATAACCGAGATGTAATTCAACCCCAAGAAATCCTCTTGCTTTTCTCAGATGTGGCGGAGGCATTTCTTGAATAGCCTTGACTTGTCAGATCAATTAATACCTCTTTGATCGACGATGAAACCTAGGAGTTTTCCTGATCTTACCCCAAAGGTGCATTTGTTAGGATTCAAAGCGGTCGAATTTCTTGTCAAACAACTTCAAGAGATATTCTATATGCTCTCTTCAAAGGTCGACTTAGCTATCATGTCGCCCACGTAGACTTCAATCTCTTTGTGCATCATGTCATGAAAGAGAGTATCATCGCCTTGATAAGTTGTTTCCATTCTTTAATCCAAACGACATTACTGTAGCAAATGTGCCCTATGGCGTGATGAAGGATGTCTTCCATGTCTTCGGAGCCATTCGACCATGTATCCAGAGAAACCGTCCATGAAGGAAAAGACGTTGAACTTTATAAAGTTATCCACTAGCATGTCGATAGCGGTAGTGGGAAATCTCTTGACTAGCTTTGTTCAAGTCCCAATAGTCAACACACATTCCCGACTTTTCCGTGTTTTGAGACAGCACAATGTTGGCTAACCATTGAAGATATTCGAGGTGACGAGGAAACCTCAAGTCGAAAGCTGCTTTTGAACTTCCTTTTGATTTTGTCGGCCATGTCCGGTGAATTCTTCTCGCCTTTTGTTTAACTGGTGGACACTCCGATTTTAATGGCAAGTGATGCTCCACAATGCTGGTATCTAAACCTGGCATGTCTTGATAAGACCAAGCAAACACATCAACATATTCTTTGAGAAGATCTATTAGTTTGCCCTTGACGTTGCTGTCGAGTAGCGCTCCAATGTTCACTTCTTTTTTATCATCCTCAGAACCCAAGTTGATTGCTTCCAAAGGCTCTTTGTGAGGATGAATGATTCTTTCCTCGTGCTTAAGTAGTCGAGAAATCTCATCCGGATCTCTTCTTCAACTTTCCTACGAACATGTGGAATTTAAAGTTGGGAGAGAGCATAGAGTTATTATGCTCAATGGATTTGTCCATTTGCTAATCTGCATATTTGATTTATGTTTGATTAATTAACTATTCTCTTTTTTTTTAGAAAAGTTAATGTGAAAGTGTATGACTAATATTTTTTTAAATGCTTGTTTTTATTTGTTTTAGGATTACCATTTCCAAAAAGGGTAAAAACGAAAAAAACAAACACGTATGTGGAATCAAAACAACGCTTTTTTATGATTCAATATGAAACAAGGCCCTAAATAAACTCATTTGTCTTGGCAAGACAAAGAGAAATTATTAAAAGCTAAACCCTATAAAACATCTCTTCGCTTTGCAGGCGAGAGTTCAAAACAAAGCAAAATAAACTACTTAGAACTACGAACATCATTCTAGCTTAACAGCTCAATAGTGGCGAACTCCTTGAAGTCTAGATACTCCGTAGTTTTTCTTTGGCTTATTTCTTGTGTACACTTTGGTCGTTGGTCTAATGTGCTTTGAAGACTTTTGTCGGTTGACCTTTTTTGTACTGCCATCTTCTTCTCGCTTGATTGATGGATCGAGGAGCATAGGCAGCATATGTATTTTATGGCATATATTCGGATTCTGGGATGTACTTCCAATCTTTCGAGTGAAGAGACTCATTGTCCGCGATGCTTTCTAACCTGCTCCATAATTATCTTCTTGTTCTTCTTGGTAATTACGTTGATGTAGTGATAGTTAAAATGGCTTAACAAACTCGGCGTGCATGTTAAAGCAAAGATCTTCATTGGGATCTCAATTTGATGATGAGATCGAGAATATGTGTATAACTCTTCTCGGTTGACTAGGATACCAAAGGATCGTCTCCATCCAATTGGTTGGATGTCTTCAATTATGATTTTTGAGCTAAAGTGCAAGTGTATTTCACCATGTAGTCAAACTTTCCACTTGGTTCCCCAAGGTATCCCAAACTTCTAAGGGATAGGATCTTCATTCTCATTCTTTTGTAGGAACATGCCTTTGAATTGGTCTCAGTTTGAGGATAGAACGGAAAGGTATTTATTCTTCCCGGGACACATATTCAGAGCTATTAAGATAAGTGCTCCACTTTTCGGATTCAGAGAGATTGTCTTTATTAACAAGAACATAATCCTCTTGAAGAATGACGTTTGCTTCGGGAATTTCCGAGTTGATATCTGAGACTAAAAGCTCATGCGAATAATGCCCTACCATATTCACGTCATAATCATTCCTGTTTCTGAAGATCTGAAGGTCGCCAATGTCTATTAACCGTTGAAGATCTACTCACAGTTGGACATCCTAAAACTGCGGAAGCAAATTCTCGCAGTCGTAGTCATGTTTAGCGAGGCGCCCATTGTACCAATGTATCATGAGCTTCGCAAGCTTTCTCTTATCATATTTATGTTGGTGATAAGATACCGATCTGTATTCTTGAGTATCAAATTCACGGTATGTCCACTGTGATTGGGAAGTGGATTTGCATGTACATTTGGATTTGCATTCCTGAAGGAGAGAAGATTAGCCCTCACTAACCTTTGACTTCGCTTTAGTGCTATGCGTTGCTCGAGATCATGACCTGCCCTTGATGAAAAGGGCAAGACATATCCGCTTGTACCACCAAGGTAATTTGTCCGGTATCGAGGTGGTGACCTTTTGTTGCACAAGATTCTTTCTATCAAGGCGTGATATAGTTTCGTATGTGATCGGAATGGATCGAACCGAGATCCGAGGTGCACTGCCTGATTGTTGAATTGTTGAGCCTGTTGTCAAGGCCGTTGAGTTTGCTGGAATTGCCGGGTAATACCCATGTTTGAACTTGCATTAACAACCGTGCTATTGTGGCTACTTGTCACGATCATTTTTTCCTTGGTTTCGGGATACCATTCCAACGCTATGTTCTTTTTTCTTCTGAAGTCGGTTCCGACCCTCTTGGTTCCGCTTGAAGACCCTATTTCTTTGGTTAGACGTCCTGCTCGACCTTCTAGTCGCGATACCCATGCTTACCATTTCGGTGAAATCTCCAGAGCACCGCGACTATGCTTCAGTAGTAAAATGGGCCAAGAGTGTCGTGAAAACATTGGTCATTTTTCTTCTAACGTGGATTAACTCGCGCAATTTCCTCCAATGTGGGCGATTCTTTGAACGCCTTTTCCTTTTGAGACATGGAACGAGTTGATCTCGATCAGAGCCATGTCCAAATTAAATTTGTACTTGGACAAAGGCTTCACCTAGGTCATTGAATGTCTGGATATTTGCACTATCTAGTCCCATGTACCACTTCAGTGTGGCACCGGTGAGACTGTCTTGGAAATAGTGAATGAGCAATTGGTAATTGTCTTTATATGTAGACATCTTCCTAGCGCATTGTAAGATGACTCTGCGGCGTGAATTTCCTCTATATTTTCAAAATCGGGACTTTGAATTTAGCGGTATCCTTACGCGAGGAACTAGGCATAGATCGTGCATTCTTCCCAAACAATTCCTTACCACGGATTGTTTTGATCTCAAGCTGCATCTTATGGAACTCCGGAGATTCTCCATCCGCCACGAGGATTCGTGTTGTCGCCGGATTATGATAGACTCTTCGCCTCGCGCAGAGCGTGAACTACGTAAGCCGAGTTTGTCATGATCGGTTGAGAAACCGCATAGTGACTTGAGGAAAGGTTACCCATGTCATGAGTAAATGCTGAGTTCGTAGTAGGAACCTCAATCGTGGCTCGTGATTTCCGTATGGGTTGACGAAATCCAATGCCGAAATTAAAAGGCATGCCCCATGGATAACCTTTCCGCATATCGAAAGAGGATTACATATACAACAAATTTAAACCGAGTAGTAGTGATCTCTAAATCGCTTGATTTTGACTGCTTAATGTTGTCGACTTTGTAGTTGCCAACGAACTTACCAAAGAAGTGAGTCTCTCCACCTCTTCCTGAAGTGTTGTCACTGTGCTACGAAGCTCAACATTTCTTGCTCAAAATCTTCCATTGCTTTTCTCCTATTTGCACGAGTATTGTATCTGCGAGTTGACTGTGAACGTAGTCGAGAAACTCTAAGACGCGACAGCTTGATGATCTTTCTCTCTGGAAGAAATTCCAAAAGATAAGACTCTAAATAACAAACTCGATATGCAAAGTATGATGCAGGATTATGAATGCAAAGAGAAAAGAATTTCCAAAGTATTTATACTAAAAGAGAAATTTCTAGTAAACATTTGGATGGAAAACATTATTTTATTATTTATTGAAAGAAGATTACAACAATTATTTTGTGAGCATAGCTCTTACAATGATAAAATAAATGATAAAGCTAAAGCTAAACTAATTAATCGTCTTCATCTGATGAAGAACCAAAGGCTTGATGTAGCTTCAACTTCAAGATTTCTTTCCCGTAGTAAGCTTTCAGTTCAGCTTTCTCGGCTTTAAGCTTGTTGATGACTTTCTTCCACTCGTCAGGAGCAGGATTGTTGGTCGTCATTTTTTCAAGCTTTCTTTTTCTTTCTTTGATGTATCTTTTGATCGCGTTATCTTTCCGACGAATCTTCTCATCTTTCTCCATGAGCCATTCATCTTGGAAGTAGAGCGTCTTTTCATGATCTTTAACCTGTTTCTTAAGCTTCTCATTTTCAAAGTCAATCTTGAGAAACTTGTCTTCCAAAGCTTCTTTCTCTAGCTTCATCTTGGCCAAAGCTTCTTGGTATTCTCCCATAGTTTCAACAGGAAAATTGGTTGATTTGGATACTGCTGAGAACATGGGTTCTTCATAAGCATAAGGCATTCAGAATTCCTTTGCGCTTTTCTTCACCCAAGAAGTGTAGATTTCCATGGCTACACAATTCCTTGTATTACCCTTTTCTTTCCTTCGGACGTGATGCCAAGCTCTTATCATTCTGGCTTTCAAACCTTGGGAATCTTCCCCTTCATGATAAAAGTAGCTTTCACCAGAAACCAAGGGGTTTACTAGAGTTTGCATACCCGAGTTGACGTCTTGCCAAGAATGGGTTGTAGTTGATTCCTCCTTTCGTACCAATGAGAGGTACGTTGGCAAACTCTCCATAGCTTTCAATGATTTCCATCTCATTGTTTGCCAAGGTATACCAATGGATATCGTCGTTTGTGAGAGACATGAGTCTTCGAGACCAATGCCAACCGTTTCTATTTTCGCGGAAGATAGGAGATTTAGGCAAGTGTGAGACAATCCATTTGAATAACAGAGGTACACAACACACAATAGTTCCATCTCCTTGACGATTCCTATGATGAATGGAGAAATACGTGTCACCAAGTAAAGTGGGAACGGATTTCCAATCGAAAGATCCTTATATGCTTGATATCAATGAAACTTGGGACGTTGGGAAACAACACCAATCCATAGATAAGCAGAGCTAAAACAGCTTCAAAGGCTACCATACTACCGGCTTCAGAGAATTTAAGAGCCTTCTCAATTAGGAACTTTGAAGTTAGTCCTAAGAGTTTTCCTTTGGTAGTTAGGTTTTTGTCTATCTCGATTTTTTAAGTCATTGTTGCAATGACTGGTGACTTAGGAATGGCTTCCAAACCATTGAAAGGCACCTTATTTGATACTGAGATACCTAGGATGTGCGTACTCTTCCAAAGTAGGCATCAACGATAGTCGTGAAAGTGAAACATAAACCTGGTCGTAAACCGAACGAAAGTTTTGAGAAGTCCTTCATCAACGTTAGTGTTTAGGATGCTTAAAAGAGTTCCATAGCTCAAACCGAGGGATCTTCAACCAAGGATGCTAACTCTTTAACTTCCCTAAAACCCTGTATTCTTGGTAAATCTTCCTCCGACGTCCATCACTCTAACCTAAAATATTTACAAAGAAAATCTCTAAATTCTTGGAAATGGGAAGAGAAATGAAGTTTTTGAATGAATGCATGAATGCCACAAAGATTACAAACATGGTTAGTGGTTATACACATGCTCAAGCGCTTGAAGTCACGAGCATGAGGCCAACGATAAGAACCAAACGTGGGTAAGTTCTAAGGGCTTATTCATCTGTGAAACGGGTTCTACTGATAATACAGTTCAACGCTCTCTTTGAAATATTATCGGATTTGTTGAATACTCAAGTCCAATAATATTCTTCAAGAAAACTCCTCGATCATAGTCTCGCATGACAACTATTCTAAGCTATACCGAATAGCTTCTCGCACTACATCCTAAATGGCCGTGGATGGGTTATGTTTTCATGTACCACCAACTTCATAAGTTCTCTCAGCAAAATGTCTTCAAATACTTGCTAAACACAAATAATCCCAAGACAACCTCCACGAGAGAGGGATCTCAAATTAACCTGTAAGTAATGAAACTTCCACAAGTTAATAGGACTATACCCCACCTAGATCTTAAAATGTTTCTTAAACCGGGTTAGGATTTTCCATCGTATAAATCGCTAAAACACACAATAAAGAAAAGCAAACATATGCACATATGAAAGCTTAACTTTTTTTTCTTTTTGAAAACAAAAAGCTTGGTGCTCTTTGGTAGAGTCACAATTTTTGAAATCAAAGTTTAATCCCAGTAGAGTCACAATTTTTCTGCTCGTTAAAAGTGACGCCAGGAATCGAATCTAATTCGGATTCTCCCGCTCAAATGATTTACTCTTTGATTTGTTTATAAAGATGTCGCGAGCATCGCTTTATTATTTTCAACACAAGAAAATGATTATGAAAAGGGGAGTCGCATACCCTCAATTGATGTGATATGCATTACGACTATAGCGAACTAGACAACGCATCGGGGAGATTCCGTAACACGTGAACCGACTTTGTAGAATTTTGTATCCAAATGTGCGGATAGCAAGAGTCGCCACCACTTTTCTTTATCCAATTAAGGGAAGGTAAAAAGTAGTAAAAAGACCTTCGTTAGACTGAGTAAGGAGAAGGTTATGAAGGGAAGGTATTAGCACCCTTTCCATCCGTAGTTATCTACGGGCTCTTAGTTGCTCTTAGATCACTTTAAAATTGCTTTTCGTGTGTTTGACAAAAATGTTTTGAAAAGGCATTTCGCTTTGACTTGTAATGATTCATGTAGGAATGTATACAAAGTGTTCGAAATGTTTCGCTTTTAAAGAGTTTGAACTTTGACAAAAGAGTGTGTGGTGTGAAAAGTATTTTGTTTGAGCAAGCAACTAAAAGTCTTACTACCTACTCAGAATTTGGTCGTTTTCGTGTTATTTTACGTTCCTTTAGAATAGTGCTATCCATACCATTAATTGGTAGGTAACCCTATCTGGATGTAAGCGGGACATTCGGGGACATCGGATGGTCATAGAAGGCAACTTGAGGAAGTATCCTAGCACATTCAAGGACTATCATCATTTTGTAGGCGACAATCGAGTCAAGATCATGTATCGTGAGGCGACATCGTGGGTCTATGATCTTTGTATCGAAGGGACTATGATGATTTTTTTTGAAGGCAACGGTGCTAGAATACCTCTACGTTCGAGGGACATGACCATTTGTATTCAGAAGGCAACGAGGGAGAATTACCCTAAGGGTGCATGTGAAAAGAGTGTGTTGATTCGATTCATGTTATCTTGAAAATTAGAGTGAGCTAATTTTATCTTGCCATACACGCCTAATTACTAACAGTTTATAAGATACGGAAAGTAAATTGCGGAAATTAAAGTGCGGAAAGATAAATCCTACGCTATTACATGGCTTTGGGGCAGATACATAATTTAAAATGCGGAAAATAAAAGCCCTAATTATACTATTACATCCCATAAGCAATTACATAATTTGAAAAAAAGATAACGATAAAAAGAAAACGTCCGAAACGAGATAACCTGTGAAAAGATTAGAAATCGGAAAATACGAGGAAATCGAATAAGAGAAAAATGTTAGCAAAAATAATGATTTTTAAATAAGAAAAATATTTCATGCTGGAAATATCATTAACATGCTAAAATAATTTTTTGGGATTTTTTGGAGTTAATTTAATAATTAAAAACTAATTAAAAGTGATTTAAATGATAAAATAGAAATAAAATCAAATATGCATGCAAAATAATATTTTTTAATTTTATAAATTAAATAAACATTTTCTGGAAATAATGCAAAAAGAAAAATATTTTTGGTGTTTCTTAATGCATGATAAAAAATTATGAAAAGAAATTAAAATGAATGCAAAATATTAAATAAAAAAGAAAATAGAAAAATATGAAAATAATTGAGTTTGTAAAAGAAAATGCAAAAACCGGTCCCGTCGATTCAAACTCAGGACTCGAGGGTATCACCAACAAGTCATACTTTAACCATCGGGACAAGTGGCATCTGGTGTTTGAAAAGTTGAAAACAATAGAATATACGTGTGAACGTGTCACTGATATTTGAAAATCAAACACAGTCAGCGTGTGGGCGCCAGGCAATACGAATGAGCGAATCAGAGAGAGAGACGTACACGCAAGCTTCCACTGAGTCAATCGGTTAACCAGCCGGAGCCCAGCTCCTATTGCCTTCTCTCCGTGAGCACCAACTTGAAAACTCGAAATGCATCATTCAAACAAAACAAGTGCCCGATCAACTAATTCGATCCTTGCAGCACGATGGCCATCCTGTCCTCAAATGCCTGTAACTTTATTCAAACTCATGCCTAAAAACCCTAACAATGGCATGCTTGGATTTCTACGAGAACCTACATGTAATGCATCAAATGCACCCTAATACATATCCTGAACTCAAATAAACACATGAGAATGATTAGCAATGCATAGAATATCGAAATCGAAATTGTAAAAGTAGCAACCGGTGAGAGTCCAAGAACACGATCCGGGCACTGGCCGATGTGAGGATTGGGATTGTTTCATTGGACTCAAGAACAAGATTGGATGGATGGTTTTGGCTGAGAGTGGCTGCAAATTAGAAATCGATTTTCAAAAGTTTATGAAAATTTTACAAAGTGAGGGTGGTAAGGGCTAGGTTTCGTGTTCTTGCTTGTCATATTGCGTGCTATTTATAGAGTGAATTAGGAGAAAACAAGGAAAGATTTGGTTTTGAATGCATTGAATAATTTTTCAAATAAAATCAAATTTTTGGAGGAAATTTGATTTTCTCTTAATGAAGATCAAGAATTTCGAAATTGGCATGTATCATGGGCTTCCTTGGACCTCAAGTTTGATATAAAATCACCTTTGAAAATATCTTATTTTCATATTTTATATAATTTAATTTTGAATTAAATGGTTTAAAATTCAAAAATAAATTAATAAAATAGAAAATTGCCATGGCCAAGCATTTATGAGTCACAAATAATGTCATGAACAAGTTTGGATCATAAGATTATAGGCCCATTTGGAAAATTTTGCATTTTGACCAATATCTCCTTTTGTGCAATTGTCCAAAATTGCCCAACTTCTGAATAGTGTATCTTGCTCAATTTTCCACATTTTTGAGTGTTCTTGGACTTTTTGGAAAGCTCTAAGAGTCCTCTAACCAACCTCTTTGGTTTCATCTCAATTGGAGTTTCCATGCTCAATATATCTTCAAACAAAATGTTGACTTTTGTTGACTTTGAAAAGGACTCAGTAATGTTTTGATCCATACCTCCAAATGAAGCATTTTTTACATTCTTGTGAGACATGAAGTTGTAGAAAATTGAATTTCCTTCAAAACAAGAGGTGGTGGAAAATTTCGAGAAAGTATGAAGAAGTTATGCCGGTCAAAGTTTGGTGACTTTTCACCAGAAACCCTAATTTAGAAAGTTTGACTTTTGAGCAAATCTTGAGTTTTCTTGATGAAGCATGATCAGCCCTTGATCAAATGATGAATGTAACTTCAAAATGAGGATGTTGACCAAAAATTATGAAGTTTGACCTATGTTGACCATAGTTGACTTTTGTCCAATACAATTGATTTTCAACCATCTGAGCAATTGTCTGAGGAAACTTGACTTGTGAGGCTTGAAACTTGACATGGAGAATCTTTGAAGCATATGAGGAGGCATGAAGACCATTGGAGATGTTGGAAGTCCATCTTGATCTGAGAATTGTCAAACCCTAGTTTGGGTTGATTGTCAGAGAGGGTTTGTCTGATCAACCCTTGAAGAATCCTTAAGTATGGAGGTATGAAATGTCTTGAGATGGTGGAGGGCAAATTTTGGGGTATGACAACTGCCCCTGTTCAATCTTCTTGTACTGGAAGGGTTAGATTGGCATGTTCGCCTTTCGTGACCTGGAGGTAGAAGATGATTGAACACTCGAGTACACTGAAAATTTGCACCGCTATTGTTGATGATGCGGAATGGGCTTATAGATGCCATTTGGAGAAGTTGAGACTTCTTGGGAATGAGTCGCACGCTAGACTTGGGATTATTGATAGGAGAATTGACGATGGGCTTAGATGCCATCCGAAAGGTCGGTGGCCGAGAGGAGCCGCACGCTTAGGCTCAGATGTTTCGAAGTGAAAGGATGGGCTTAAGATGCCATCCTGAGGGAGTCGTATTTACTTCGTGCTCATCTTTGAATGAATTTATTGGTTTGTATTGGTTTTTAACCAAATATGCATCATTCTGAAGGTGGAGAAATGTTGACAAGTAGTCGGAGATGGGCTTAAGATGCCATCCAAGGCAATCGAGTCGCACGCCGCATCAGAAAGGCTGCTGATAAGAATGAGTCAGAATAGTTCTTCGTGTTGACTACTCTGGGGGTAGTAGTTGGCAAAATGTGGATAGCTTCCCTGTTGTGCATCGGGTATTGATCCACGGCCTGTTATCGGAGGATAACTTGTGATCGTTCAGATAGTTTTCCCGTCTGGATTCGGGTATTAATCCTGGATCTGTTGTCGGAGGACAATAAGGGCGGTCGTTCGGATAGTTTTCCCGTCTGGATTCGGGTCTTAATCCTGGACCAGTTGTCGGAGGACAACTAGGGTGGTCTTCCGATAGTTCTCCCGTCTGGATTCGGGTATTAACTGGACCATTACGGTGATTTTTCACTGCTGGAGAAAACAAGAGAAACTTTGATATAATATTGTTAGTCTTATACAAGGAATGATGCATGACGATGTGTATGAATGACATATGCATATATGAGAAATGTATGAATGATAGATGTTGTGGTATTTCAAAACATATCCATCTTGAAGAAGATGCGGATGTTCTGCTTGAGGATTTCGACTCATTGGGACGAAAACCCCGAAGAAAGAAAACCTTGATTCCTCCGTGCACTATCTCGACCAAGTCTTGGGCCTAGATATTGTTGAGGATGGTAGAGATCGAGAAACACGTTTTGAGGATCTCATACATAGACCCCGCTGGGAAAGTGGGAGGTACTTGGGGATCTTGCTCGTAAATCCTGCTGGAGAGTGTTTGATAGTTGTCGAGAGACCGGGTTAGAAGGATCCGGGGCCCGTTGTAATCTTAATGGGGAAAAAGGATGTAGGTTTCTCCGTGCACTACCCGACCAAGTTTCAAGTCTAGATATCTTGGGGAAAAGGGGAATGTTGAGATACCTTCTTTGGGGATAAATACTCTACTGGGGATGAAATGTTATTGCTCGAAGACGGTGTAATCCAATTAAGTTGAGTGGAATCACCGCCGTGGATTCTCCTCTACTTTGGGAAGGTTTTATGGTGAGTGGCACCTCGTGGGGATTATGCTCGTGGGAAATGCATTGTGACTTTCGTCATCTCAATTCTAGAGCCTCGTAGTAATTATCAGATGTTCACTTTTCTCATGTTTGTGAATAAATTTTTATTGTTAGATGCATATAATCATTCAAAGCAAACGTTGGACTTTATGCAAACAACAATAGCAAAAATTGTAAAGAAAGAACTTGTATTAATTTGAAATGTGGCGTATGGCCCAGTAGTTTGTACATAAGAGAAGTAAAAAGCTATGCGGAAACAAATCTCGTTAAGTTCCAACTATGCTAGTACTCATATATTTCAACTATCTCATCCCCTTGCTGTCAGTAGAAAGTGAGCAGATTGATCTTCGCCATTTGAATCTTGAATGCTGATAGTAGTCTGGAAGTAGGGGATCTGGATGAGACATAGTCGTACGCTTAAATCCCTAACTTTTGCCTAGACCGCCCTTTCGGGTTTTCAGTCTACCGGGATACCCTTTTTTGCCCAAGCCACCTTTTCAAGTTTCGACTTGCCTGTGTACATGTTTTGTATATATCCTTAACTTTGCCCGAACCCTTTGTTTGCCAGATGCCCTTATTTTTTGCCAGGTCACCGACCTAGCGGTCTATTTACGCGTATTTTTTTTACTATGTCTGCGTTCATGTGGTGTGGGGTCTCACCATCCATGGTGCTGGCATCATAGCCCACCGGTATAATGAGACCGTGCTTGACTTTCTGTTAAATGCCTGATCATTTGTTTCGATAGATATGTCCATGGCGATGGATGAAGTCTTTCCATCAATCAACTTAACTGTCATGGTCTCGAATCCAATCGCCTTCACCTAACTCCCCGGCCCCGGAGGACTGCTGAGGGAATCAACCTCGATGGGTAGGACTGCCCATACCGTATAACAAGAGAGAAGGGGGTCACCTGTGATGTTCCATCTGTGAGATAACCATGAAGAGCGAATGGTAACATCTGCCAATCTTTGTAAGTCACCATCATTTCGTATAATCTTCTTGATGTTCTTGTTGGCGCTCGATACCGCCATTCATCTTTAGGCCGATAAGGAGAAGAGTTGTGATGCTTGATCTTGAACGCGGCATAGTTCGATGATCATCTTATTGTTGAGATTAGAGCCATTATCCGTGATAATCCTTTCGGGAGAGAGCTGGTTTCTCAAATATGTATTTTATCGGATCCATCTTGGAAATCAACAAGGTAGTGTGAGTCAACATATAACGCCTTACCGGCGAAAGCAGCCCAAGCCAAAACGCTGCAAGTTTTCAAGTCAGTGAGTATCTTGCTTCACAAATGGTAAACTTTTGCTATGATATCATGTGCTCTTTCACTGCATCATCATGTTGCCCCCAACACACACCCCATTGAATTCTCTAACACTGCCAAGTACATGATAAGAGGTCTTCTTCACGGGCGTGCATCAGGATAGGAGGATTCTCGTAGGTACTCCTTGATTTTGTCAGCGATCCGGGCAATCGCTGCTCCATTCTACCACCATCTTTCTTAAGTAACTTGAAGATTGGCTCACAAGTAGCAAGTTAGATGTGCAATGAACTGACAATGTAATTTAATCGCCCAAGAAACCCGACTCCTTCTCAAAGTGAATGGCATTTCTTGAATTGCTTTAACCTGGCGGATCAACTTCAATACCTTTACCATCGACAACAAACCCTAGGAGTTTACCGGATCTCGACTCAAAGGTGCACTTGTTAGGATTAAGTCTCGCCTATACTTCTTCAACCTATCAAACAGTCAGAAATGATCAAGATGTTCTTCTTCATCTGGATCGAGCTATCATGTCGTCGACGTAGACCTCTATCTCGTGATGAATCATGTCATGAAATAATGTCACCATAGACGCCGATAAGTGGCGCCTGCTGTTCTTCATCCGAATCATAACCTTGTAGTAGAAAGTGCCCCACTGTAACAAAAGTAGTCTTTCCATGTCTTCGTGAGCCATTTTGATCTGATTGTAATCGGAGAAACCATCCATGAAGGAGAAACCTTGCGCCGAGCGTGTTGTCAACCGTAACATCAATATGAGGAAGTGGAAATCGCCTTCGACTTTGTTCAGATTCCGTAACCCACACATTCGTATTTTACCATCATTCTTAGCATGCACCACATTCAACCCATTGTGGATATGAAGTAACAGCTAAGAAACCGGGTTGAACTCGCTTTATAACTTCGCTTTGATTTTCTCGACATCTCGTGATTTGATGCGACGAACCTTCGCTTCACCGGAGAAAACCTTATTTTGTCGGAATCGTGTACCGTAATATCAATGTCTAAACCCGGCATGTCTTCGTATGACCAAGCAAAACCTCAATATAGTCTCGTAGCATCCTGAACCAATCTTTCTTTAACACTATTCTCAAGACCCGCTCCTATCTTGATCTCTTTTTCCGTCTTTTGTCAAGACTCTAAATTCACAACCTCAACTCGCTTCTTCGTGTGGTCAGATAACTCGCTCTTCTTGTTGTAGCAACACAAGTTCTCTCGGCACTTCACAATCTTTCATCACGCCTTCGGCTAGATCGGATTATCGTCATATTTAGCAATAGCATAGTCATATCAACGAGATTGGAGTGATTCTCAGTTGTATCACGTGGGTATGTAAGAACACATAGCTTTTGAAGGGTAATAAAGTAAAGAAAGAAAACAATGTTGAATGAAAAAGTCCAACGATTTTTTTGAATGAAGATATGCAATGATGATAATAACCCTCACAAACGAAATATGATGCTCCGCAAGGCACTAGGCTTTAGAGTTTATTGTCCAAACATAAAGAAATACGGAAAAGCAAAACAAAACAAGAGCAATTACTCCCGACTAAAGGAGATTGGTATGACGCCTTCGCCTTCCAATTGTTGAGCCTTTGTCCGAGTTGGGAAGATCCACTGCCGATGCTTTTCCATCGTTGTCGCGCCTATAGCATGGATTCACTGGCTGATGCGAAAGGAAGTCACGGCACGCTCAGCGCGTATTGTCTTCGACCTCATGGTGAAGCCTAAACCAATCTTGTCGATTTGAAAGGAAGACTGTGAGCTGACCTTAAATAGAACTCACCTCCTTCTTTTCATCGCAATTTTAACATCTTTCAATGAGGCCATCCGTAACACGGTGAACTCGATTTCAGGATTTTGTATCGCAATGTGCGGATAGCAAGAGTCGCCACCGACTTTTATTTTTATCCAATTAGGAAGGTAAAAGTACGTAAAAGACCTTCGTTAGATTCTCGAGTAAGGGAGAAGGTTATGAAAAGGGAAGGTATTAGCACCCCTTTCCATCCGTAGTTATCACGGCTCTTAGTTGCTCTTTAGATCACTTTAAAATTGTGCTTCTGTGTTTGACAAAAATGTTTTGAAAAGGTATTTCGCTTTGACTTTGTAATGATTCATGTAGGAATGTATACAAAGTGTTTGGAAATGTTTCATTTTGAAAAGAGTTTGAACTTTGAAAAAGTGTGAGGTGTGAAAAGTATTTTGATAGAGCAAGCAACTAAAAGTCTTACCTACCCGAATTGGTCGCTTTCGTTATTTACGCTCCTTTAGAATAGTGCTATCCATACCATTAGTTGGTAGGTAACCCCATTCGTTGGATGTAGAAGGGACATTCGAAGGACATCGGATGGTCATAGAAAGCAACTTGTGGAAGTATCCTAGCACATTTGAAGGACTATCATCATTTTCGAGGCATAAATCGAGGGTCAAGATCATGTATTCGAGGCGACATCGTGGGTCTTATGATCTTTGTATCAAGGGACTATGATGATTTGTTTTGAAGGCAACGTTAGGATACCTCTACGCTCGAGGGACATGACCATTTGAATTGTAAGGCAACGAGAGAGAATTACCTAAGGGTGCATGTGTGAAAAGAGTGTGTTGATTCAAATATTTTATCTTGAAAATTAGTGAGCTATGTTGATTTTAGTCTTGCCATACACGCCTAGTTACTAGCAATTTATAGGTGCGGAAATTAAATGCGGAATGTAAAGATGCGAAAGGTAAATCCTACGCTATTACATGGCTTTGGGGCGTATACATAATTTAAACTTGCGGAAAATAAAACCCTAATTTAAACTATTACATCCCATAACAATTACATTATTGAAAAATAAAATGATAAAGAAAAAAATTGTCCGAATCGGATAACTCACAAGAGAATGAGAAATCGAAAATGCGATATGAATCGAATAAGAGAAAATGTTAGAAAAATGCAAATTTTAAAAAGAAAAATATTCATATGGAAATACTATAAATATGTTAAAATAATTTTGGGATTTTTGATGCAATTTAATAATTAAAATGAATTAAAAGTGATTTAAATGCAAAATTATGAATAAAAATAAATATGCATGCAAAATTATATTTTTAATTTTATAAATTAAATAAAGATTTTATGAAAATAATGTAAAAAGAAAATAATTTTTGATGATTTTTAATGCATAATAAAACATATGAAATTAATTAAAATAGATGCAAAATATTAAATTATATGAAAATATAGAAAATAGAAAATATGCAAGTTTGAAAAAAAGAAATGCAAACCGGTCCCGGCATGGTTCGAATCGGTGTCCCTGGAGAGCATCTCCAATAAAGGAACGCCTTTAACCAATCGAGCCAAGTGTGCAAGCCGTTTAAAACCGAGCGGTGTTACAAACACGCTGCTCCTTCCCATTGCCTCGCCTCGCGCCAACGATCGCTCTTCATTTTGAATTTTTCAAAGTTAGCGTCATTTTCGACGCTACAAGCCTCGCAAAATCAAAACCCAAGATACGTAATATAAATGAATTGTAATACATGTATCAATTCGTTTCATCCTCGATCACTGGTATGCCTAGTTTGGTCCAATTTTTCCGCTTAAGTCCCTACCCTAAACTTAAAACCTAGCTATGGTGATTTTCGCCTGTGTCACTAAAACGCAATTAGGCTACCCAGATAGCTTGCAAACTTGATGTCGACATGAACAAACAATCAAAAACATGTAATAATGCATAAAAACAGAAATTGATTTTTGAAAATAAGAACAAACCGAATCGTGATTTGTCCGATTCTTGATGGTTTTGATGATATAAAGGTCCGGATTGATTCTCGAGATGTCAAGGAATGTATGGACACCTCAAAACAATTGAAACGGCCGGAAGTATATTGCCACTTGCTTGTTTGCCACGGTTTTTTGAGTTCTAGGTTAGGGTTCTTGAGCCAATTTTTTTTCTTCTTGATAGGTATGCATCATATTTATAGATGGATTTGGGATGGTTTTGAAGAGAATCAATCAATATTCAATGCAAATCAAATTTGATTTTGTAAAAAATCAAATTTTCAAAAATTTGATTTAATCCAATCTTGCCATATTGATCAAATTTCGAAATTTGCTGGCCTTTGTGAGTTGCTTGATCTCAAGGAAGGAATAAAATCATCTTTTGCAATTAATTTTGATTTTATACTTTATTTTTGAATTTAATTTGTATTTAAATGAATAAATTCCAAATTAAATAGAAAAATAAAATAAAATTCGTGGCATTGGGCTTGGATATTCCTAATTGTATGAGGAATAAGTTTGATGAAGAAAAGTAAGCCCATTTGCAAAATTTGATTTTTAGAAGTATTTCTTGTGCATTCTTCAAAATTGCCCAACTTGTGAATGGTGTATCTTGCTCAATTTTCCACATTTTTAGTGTTCTTGGACTTTTTGAAAGCTCTAAGAGTCCTCTAACCAACCTTTTGGTCTCATCTCAATTGAGTTTCCATGCTCAATATATCTTCAAAACAAAATGTTGACTTTTGTTGACTTTGAAAATGACTGAATGTTTTGAGCCATACCTCTCAAATGAAGCATTTTGGACATTCTTGTGAGACATGAAGTTGTAGAGAATTGAATTTCCTTCAAAACAAGAGGTGGTGGAAAATTTGAGAAAATGAAGAAGTTATGATCAACAAAGTTGGTTGACTTTTCATCTAAACCCTAATTTAGAAAGTTCGACTTTTGAGCAAATCTTGAGTTTTCTTGATGAATCATGATCAACCCTTGATCAAATGATGAATGTAACTTCAAAATGAGGATGTTGACCAAAAATTATGAAGTTTGACCGATGTTGACCATGCTTGATTTTTGTCCATACAACGATTTTCAACCATCCGAGCAATTGTCCGAGGAAACTTGACTTGTAAGGCTTGAAACTTGACATGGAGAATCTTGAAGCATATGAGGAGGCATGAAGACATTGGAGATGTTGGAAGTCCATCTTGACATGAGAATTGCCAAACCCTAGTTTGGGTTGATTGTCTAGAGAGAGTTTGTCCGATCAACTCTTGAGGAACTTGAGTATGGATGTATGAAATATCTTGAGAAGATGGAGGGCAAATTTTGGGTATGACAATTGCCCCTGCTCAATCTCTTGTACCGAAGGTTAGATTGACACGTTGGTCTTCGTGACCCTAGGTAGAAGATGATGAACACTGAGTACACCGAAAATTTGCACTCGCGGTCGGCTAATGATGCGGAATGGGCTTACGATGCCATTTGAGAAGCCGGATACTTCACTGGGGGGATGAGTCGACGCTAGACTTGAGAATGTCGATAGGAGAATTGACGATGGGCTTAAGATGCCATCTGGAAGGATCTGGCGTCGAGTGAGTCGACGCCAGCTCGTAGCTTCGGAAGTGAAAGGAGCATGGAGACGGGCTTAAGATGCCATCCTGAGGAGTCGATGTTAGACTTCGTGCTCATTTTTGAATGAAGTTATTGGTTTGTATTGATTTTAACCATATATGCAGATTCGGAAGTGAAGACCACTGACAAATAGTCGGAGACGGCTTAAGATGCCACCCAAGGCAATCAGTCGCACGCACTGTAGTCGCTATTGAAAATCGGAATCGTATCAACTTCGCTGATTACCCGAGGGAGTAGAGTTGGCAAAATGTGGATAGCTTCCCCGTTATGCATCGGTGTTGATCCATCGTCATATCGGAGGATAACCGGGGCGGCCTTCGGATAGTTTTCCCGCCGGTTCGGGCTTAATCTCGACCGCCTGGCCGGAGGACAACTAGGGGTGGTCTTTCAGATAGTTTTCCTGCTTGTTCGGGCTTAATCTCGGACCACTTGGAGGAGGACAACCGGTGGTCTTTTAGATAGTTTTCCGCTTGCCGGGGCTTAATCCTCGACCTATCGGAAGTGACTTTCACCTGCTGAAAACAAGAGAAACTTTGATAGAATATTTGTTAGTCTTATGCAAAGTATGATGCATGAGTGTATATGAATGACATATGCATGAATTATGACTTTATGAGAAATGTATGAATGATAGATGGTGGTATTTCAAAACATATCCATCTTGAAGAAGATGATGTTCTCGTTGAAGATTTTCGACTTCACTGGGATTGAGTAAGGAGAATCCCTGAAGGAGAAAAGATATCCATGGACCTCCGATGCACTATCCGACCAAGTCTTGGGCCTGATATGGTTGAGGTGATAGAGATTGAAAATCGCTTGTTGAAGATCTCATAGACCTCACGAGGAGAATCTGGGAGGAGTCCGCTGGGGAGCTTGTATGTAGATCCTCCGAGGAAAATTAGGAGGCGCCACCGATTCCGAGTGTAGATCTCATTGAGAGCATTTGATAAATCGCGGAGACCGGGTTGAAGAGCTGGAACCCATTGTAATCTCTCGGGTGGGAATGAAGATGTGTTTTCTCCGATGCACTATCTCGACCAAGTTCGTGTCCGATAATTACCGGAAAAAGGAAAGGATTGAGATCCGGGATAAATACCTTGATTGGGGTGAAGTGTTACCGCTGAGACTTATGTAACACGCTCGCTGAATGGAGTCAACGCTTGATCAATGCACCCGCCTGGAGGAGGTTTGTGGTGAGTGACACCGCTGTGGGGATCATGCTCGCGGGGAATGTTTGGTGACCTTCATCGTCATCTCACCTCGGAGCTCGCAGTCGGCTACTTTGTATGTTCACTTTTCGTATGTTTGTGATTAGATTCTTATTGTCAAATGCGATAGTCATTCAAAACAAACGTTGGACTTATTGCAACGACAACAACAAAAATTGTAAAGAGAAAGAAGTTTATTTATTTGAAATGTATGGCATGGCCAAGTGGTTTGTACACAAGAAAGGTAAAAGCTATGCGGAAACAATCTCGTTAAGTTCCAACCATGCTAATACTCATATATTTCAACTATCTCATCTCCTTGTTGTCGTGAGAAAGTGAGTGAATCGATCTCGCCATTTGAATCTTGAATAGTAGTCCAGTGTGATCCGAAGAGACATAGTCGACGCTTAAATCCCTAACTTTTGTCTAGACCGCCTCTTCGGTTTTCGCCCACCGATACCTTTTGCCCAAGCCGCTTTTCGTGTTTTCGACTTGCCGTGTACATGTTTTGTATATATCCTTAACTTTGCCCGAACCCTTTGGTTCACCAGATGCCCTTTATTTTGCCTAGGTTCGCCGACCTAGCGGTCTCTTTATGCGTAGTATTTTTGACTATGTCTGCGCTCACAGTGTGGGAAGTCTTCACCATCCATGGTGCTAAGTATCATAGCTCCTCCGTAAAACATCGTTTGACTACAAATGGTCCCTCATAGGTGGGAGTCCATTTGCCCCCGGATCACCTTGTGGAAGAATGATGCGCTGACTACTAGATCACCGACTTGGTAGACTCGGTGCTTGACCTTCTTGTTAAATGCCTCGATCATTCGCTTTCGATATATCGCCCATGGCGTATGGATGCGAGTCGCTTCTCATCAATGTTAATTTGGTCAAGGCGTCTCGAACCCAATCGCCTTCGCTTAACTCCGCCCGGAGGACTCGTCGAGGGTATCCGAACCTCGATGGGTATGACTGCCCATACCGCATACAAGAGAGAAGGGTTCTTTGTTGATGTTCGTGTTAGAAAATAACCATGAAGAGCAAATGGTAACATCTCATGCCAATCTTTGTAAGTCACCGCTATCTTCAGATAATCTTCTTAATGTTCTTGTTGGCAGCTTCCATCGCGCCATTCATCTTAGGCCGATAAGGAGAAGAATTGTGATGTTTGATCTTGAACTGCGCGTAGTTCGTGATCATCTTATTGTTGAGATTGGAACCGTTATCCGTGATAATCCTTTCTGGAGCCATACCATGATAAGATTATTCTTGATGAAACGAGCCACAACATTCTTGGTAATGTATGCAAACGGTCGCCTACCCACTTGGTAAAGTAATCATTGCCATAAGGATGAAACGATGTCCGTTGGAAGTCGGGCTTGATTTCTCCAATCATGTCAATGCCCCACATTGCAAAAGGCCAAGGAGAAGTTAAACATTCTGAGGTACCGAGGTACGTGTACTTTGTCAAGATAACCGCATTGTGACAAGATCGAGCATAGGGTGACAATCGCCTTCCATGGTGGACCAATAGTAACTGCTCTCAAAATCTTCTTAGCCATGGTACGTCCAATCGGAACGGGTACCAAATGCGCCTTCGTAACCTCCATGATACGTATTGTTGCTTCGTCTACACAAATGAGTAAGCAAGTCGTGGTTGCTTGATAAGATGCCGTCGAGGAAAATTTGATGCAAATCTTCTCATGAACTTTATCATTAATGTATGCCCGCTGGATATTCCCCGAGTCTCAAGATACCTTTCACGCCATAGTACCAAGGTTTCTCTTCCAGATCAAGCTCATAACAATATGTTGGTTCACAAACCTCTCAATGATGATCCGGGAGCCTCGTTGTCCCATCTAACCTTGAACATAGATCATAGTAGCAACGCGTCTCGCCAACCGATTCTTCTCGTGGAATGTGATCAAAAGTAATCTCTTCAAGTAGGGACCAAACCGTAACATGCTCTCGATACTGAATAAGATTGGATGTTTCAGATCCCACTCGCCTTAATCTGGATCGATCACCAAAGCCGAGTCTCCACACTTGCAAGAACTTGATTCTTAAGTCAATCAAACTTTAATGCCCATAATGCACGCTCAGATTCGCCATGTTGTTCCAACTAAAACATAATCCGCGGTGAAAGGAGTATGTCCACCGTCAGGGATGTAATGATGGCGCCAATGCCACTGCCAAGCGCGTTGAGGCTCCATCAAGACCATGGTCCATCGATCCTTGTTCGGTCCTTCGTCCGGCCCGGTTCTTCATAATCAGAATTAGTAAAACATCTTCATCCGAAATTAACCCATAGATCGATAGTCATTCACGGCTTGATGAGCCAAATGATCGCTACACACTTCCTTTGATCGCTCGAGAAGTATCGATGTCATATTCGGTCGTGATCATTTGCCATCTTGCTATTCTTCCCGAGAGAGCCTGGTTTTCAAATATGTATTTTATCGATCCATCTTAGAAATCAACAAGGTATCGTGAGTCAACATATACCGCCTTAGTCATGAAATTTCGCCAAAGCGCTGTAAGTTTTCTAGTGAGTATCTTGTTTCATGCCGGTAAACTTTTTGCTAAGTATATTGCATGCTCTTTTTCGACTGCACTCTTCATGTTGCCCCAACACACACCCCATTGAATTTCTAGCACCGCCAAGTACATGATAAGAGGTCTTCTTCAGAAAGCGGCATCGTGGATGGAGGATTTCAAGGTACTTGATTTTGTCAAAAGCGATCTAGTAATCGCCATTCCATTCTACCACTTGATCTTTCTTAAGTAACTTGAAGATGGCTCACAAGTAGCGCTAAATGTGCAATGAACTGCAATGTAATTCAATCGCCCAAGAAACCTCTCGACTTCCTTCCTAAGGGAGTCGGCATTTTGAATAGCTTTAACTTTGGCGGGATCAACTTCAATACCTTTACCATCGACGACAAACCCTAGGAGCTCCGATCCGACTCAAAGGTACACTTGTTAGATTAAGTCTCAACCTGCATTTCTTCAACTCAAATAGCTTCGCAAATGATCAAGGTGTTTTTCTTCACCGGATCGAGCTATCATGTCGCCGACGTAGACCTCTATCTCGTGATGAATCATGTCATGAAATAATGTCACCATAGAACACGATAAGTGGCACCCGCGTTTCATCCGAACGGCATAACCTTGTAGCAGTAGTGCCCCACCGGTAACAAAAGTAGTTTTCCATGTCTTCGGAGCCATTTTGATCGATTGTAACCGGAGAAACCATCCATGAAGGAGAAGACCTTATGTCGAGCGGTGTTGTCAACCGTAACATCAATATGGGAAGTGGAAAATCATCTTCTGACTTGCTTTGTTCAGATCTCAATCCACACACATTCGTACTTTTGCCATCCTTCTTAGGTACAAGCACCACATTTGCAACCCATCATGGATAAGAAGTAACAAATAGAAAACCGGCGTTGAACTGCTTCATAACCTCGCTTTGATTTTCTCGACATCTCAAGACGCATTTTAATCTTCTATTTCACCGAGAAAACTTTTGTTGGCAATCTGTACCACAATATCAATGTCCAACCCTGCATGTCTTCGTATGACCAAGCAAAACCTCAATATAGTCTCGTAGCATCCGAACCAACCTTTCTTTAACACTGCTCAAGATCTCCTATCTTGATCTTTTCTGCCTTTATCAAGACCCAAATTCACAACCTCAACTTGCTCTTCGTGTGGTCAGATAACTCGCTTCTTGCTGTAGAGAACCGCAAGTTCTCCGCACTTCACAATCTTCCTCACTTTCCTTCGCTTGGTAGATCGGATTATCGAAGTCATATTTAGCAATAGCATAGCTGTTATTAACGAGATTCGAATGATTCTAGCAGTATCACGTGTGTGTAAGAAACACATAGCTTTTTGAAGGGTGATAAAGTAAAGAAAGAAACAAACAATTGAATGCAAAAGTCCAACGAATTTATTGAATGAAAACGCGCAAACAACAGATAATAACCCTCGCAAGCGAGCCATGATGCCCCGGGCAAGGCACTAGGCTTTCAAAGTTTATTGTTCAAAACATAAAGAAATACGAAAAGAAAAACAAAACAAGAGCAATTACTCCCGCTAAAGGAGATTGGTATGACTTCTTCCAATTGTCGAGCCCTTTGTCCGAGTTGGAAGATCCACTTGCGATGTCAAGTCGTTGTCGTCGTCTTCTATAGCATGGATTCCACTTTGGCTGATGCGGAAAGGAAGTTGGCCGGCACGTTCGTGGCGTATCATCTTCTGACCTTTGATGGTGAAGCCTAAACCAGTCTTGTCGGACTTGAAAGGAAGATCAGGGAGCCGACCCCAAATAGTACTACCTTCTTCAACAGCAGCTTGAGCATCTTTCAGTGATGCCATTCTGGGCGGAACTTTAGCATCTTCAGAAGTGACGGGAGAGGCAGCAGGCATGACTCTGGGAATTGTTTCAAAAGCTTGACAGGGAGTCTCAAAGAATTCGCCTTCCATCTCAAGGTATCGGAACGACTGTAGATGAATGACCATGTACTCCTCTTCACCACACACTGTAACAACCTTCCCTTTCACCGGGTACTTCAGTTTCTGATGCAAAGTAGAGGTAACAGCGCCTGCCCCATGTATCCAAGGGCATCCAAGTAGGCAAGAATAAGATGGACGGATGTCCATGACAAAGAAAATGGAATCAAAAGTCTGGGAACCGACTTTAACAGGCAGAGTGAGTTCTCCAAGTACTGTTCGCTTGGAACCATCAAAAGCTCTCACAATAATGTCACTGGGTCTCAAAACCAACCCTTCGACATCAAGTCGATCAAAAGTAGTCTTCGGTAAGATATTCAGAGCAGAACCGGTATCAACCAAAACATGAGACAGGGTAACGCCCTTGCATTCAATAGAGATGTGCAAGGCTTTGTTGTGTTTCTTTTCGGCAGGAGTCAAATCAGCATCAGAGAAACCTAGGCCGTTGTTGGCAGCCAGGCTAGCAATACAAACTTCAAACTGGTCAGTGGTAGTGTCTTGAGGTACATGAGCGTTCTTCAGAAACTTCACCAAGGCATTAGCATGAGCCTCGGAGCACAAGAGCAGAGCAAGCATGGAGATTTTGGACGGAGTCTGTCCCAACTGTTCCACAACATTGTAGTCACTCTTCTTGATAATCTTGAATTTCCTCCATTTCTTGTTTGGAGGTGTCTTGAGAACTTCCTTTGGCACGTCGAGCGGGATGAGTCACTGGTTCTTTCCTCTAGCTTGGGAATGGATTGAATAATTGGAATGCAAATGGAGTCGCAGCGTCTTTTGGAGGAGAGATATCGAGAGAATACCCTTCGGTTCGGTCACCTTACTAGATCCGTGATGTTGTCAATGTCGGAATGGTAGCTTCAACAAGTAAGATCTTCAATGGTCGAGGGTCTTGCTTGACGCCATGATAGTAAACACTCCATAGTTCCAAGGGATAGCCTTGTCGAGGAATATGAATGGTCTAGAGAAGTAATAATGAGAGGCGCCACTCTAGGCACGGGATCGAGAGGAAATCCTTATAGTGTTAACATCAAGATAGTCTTCGGGAAATTGTCACCCCAACCGGTTGCCTTAACATGTTCAATAGGAATCTTGTAACTCTGGGAGCAGTGTACTTCACCATGTAATCATACTTTCCAATTGGCTGCCCCAAGGTATCCCACGCAGATGGTACAGTTTGCATTGTCGATCTTCAACTTAGACATTTCTTCACACAACTTACGCACGGTGGTTTCGTGAATAGTATCTCACGGTTATCCATCATGCATCGAACACGTCTTCTCAACCAAGCACAACCATCGCGCGGATGGGCACCAGACAATTCTCGGGCATCTGGATTGACACCGCTTGTAGCAAATTCTTCTTAATACCATCGAGGAATGGTTAAGTCATCTATGTTGAAAACATAAGTATCGTCACCAACAACATTGGAACTCCTTTCATGATTAGGCATAGGCGCGTTGATCACATTCGAGTCTCAACGGAGGATCAAACTCAATCGCTTAGCAATCATATCTTGAATCTTGTTCTTGAGCCCAACAATTGTCGTTGTCGTCAGGCTATTGGAATGGTAAGCACACTTAGCATTAGGATTGTATTTCGGAGAGGAAGTGTTGACATTCGAGGAGGATCCTCAAGGTAATCACTCTCCTTTCAACATGTGTTGCAAGGCTGCGACAAAGGCATGTTGATCTTAAAACTGCTTCGTGGCGTGTTCTGCTACGTTGTCTCACCGAGGTTGTCCGATGTAGGATTCGAGATCTGGCCCCCACAGTTGAGCACGGTCGGTCTTGGCTCGGCTTTTCGACCATACAAGATTAGTTTCTTTCTTAGCACCAAAAGATCTCTTCGCAGCATTTGAAGATGACTCTACATGAATCTTTCCACTCTTGATACCAGCTTCAATACGCTCACTGTAAGTATCACGGTGAATCCTATCAAGAGTTTCCAATCGATGATTGAAGAACGGGCCTGTCAGTGTTCCCATAAACATATCAACCAATTCCCTATTGGACGAGGGTGGTTGAACTCTGCCTGCTAGGTCTCTCCACTTTTGAGCATACTCCTTGAACTTCTCATCGCGACCCATAGACATGCTTTGTAGTTGCATGCGAGTGGGTGTCAATTCAAAGATTGTACTATATGCAGAAAGCATCAGCCAAGTCACTCCAAGTACGGATATGGTCATTCTCTAGTTGATAGTACCATTCCAACTGGGTTCCGATCAAACTCTCTTGAAAGTAATGCATCCACAACTTTCTGTCATCAGTGTGGGGATTGATCTTCTGAACATAGGACTTCAAATGCAGCTTAGGGCAAGACATGCCGTCATACTTAGCAAAAGTTGAACTTTGAACTTGGGAGGAATCACAACACTGTGGACAAGACTCGATCATCAAAATTCAGCCCGGACATCTTCAAATTTTCCACAGCATTCAGACGGTCTTCAAGTTGTTTGTACTTGTCATCCTCATCAGAGTATTGTCCATTATCATAGTTCTTCTCAAGTTCAGGTTGACTGCCTTCGCCATCACCCTTGTTACTTTGCTCATCCTCCTTATTGACACTTCCTTCAGAGAGCTCAATCCGACTAACCACTCTAGGACCACCTTTGTAGCGTCTGCCCCTGTTGAGGAGACCAACAACCTTCTTCTTTCTGTTGATGAGCTTCTTCAGATCTTCTTGGCCTTGGACCAAGGGTAAACATCTCAAACCGAGCATTCGAGCTCAAGATCTTTGACAGATTGCTCAAGAGCCATTTCTGCTAAAATAAATAGCGAGCAAATGAGAAAACCAATCTTCAATGTACCTGTGGTGCAATGTTATGCTATGATATGCAATGTTTATGCGAATGCAATGCAATGTTTTCAAGGACCTTAGAGATTTAAATTTGTTAAACAAGCAATGAACAAACATTTATTAGTACTCTTTTTATTATTCTTTCTTTTAAGTACAAAGGATAGTTCAAGACAAATAAAAGAAAACAAATAAATCCTAAATCTCTAAGTCTCCCATGGTGCTTCCTCTTGGTGCCGATGTAGGCTGATGTTTCGCTCCTCGTGAAGTAGCTTGGTCAACTCTAGCACTTTCTTCTCACTTGCATAGCATCGAGCTTCAAAGGTATCCTCTCTTCTTTAAGTCGAATCCGGATCTCTTCAAGTCTTCAAAATCAGAGGCATGTCGGGATAGAGAACGGTATAGGTACGCCACCTATAGCAACAGTTCCATAATTACGGTAAAGCAGTGAATGGCATCATGAGGTTTTGAGCTCGAGCTCGCACCCATTTGAGGTAAGGTTCCCAAGGAATGGAGTTTTGGTGCCCCAAAGTCTTGGTATCAGTCTTCTTTACCATGCCCCAAGCGTGTATAAACCTTCGTCGGTAATTCTGGAGATCATGATTGTAGTCTAACACAATATCTTGGAGAAGCATATCATGCGGACTATCTCTTCGAGCAAAACCAAACTGACGTAGAGCTAAAGAAGGGTTGTAAGTAATGCCTCCCCTTATACCAAGTAGTGGTACATTAGGGAATTCTCCACAACGCTCAATGAAGGTGAAGTCCTTTTGAGAGAAAAGACTCCAACGGATATTTGAATGAGAGAGTGACATTAATCTTTGAGACCACTTCATCCTTTGTTCATTCTTCAAAACTGATGGAGGAAGGTGCGAGATAAACCACCTTGAAAGTAACGGTATGCAACACATGAGAGTTCCTTGTCTTTTGATAGTACGAGTGTGGAGAGAATGTAGAATATCTTCAAGTAAAGTAGGCACAGGATTGCGGGCAAGGAACAACTTGATGGCGTTGACATCTATGAATTGATCCGAGTTAGGGAATAGAACCAAACCATAGATTAGCAAGGCCACAATGTCTTCAAATGCATGGAAACTCATAACTTTGAGGAATTCTCGGGCTTTCTTAATTAAGAACTTGAAAGTAAACCCTTAACTCCACTGGTTTCCCAATTGGCTTCAATGTCGAGCGCTTAAGATGTAAGGAGGATGCGATGTCTTCGCATTTAGGAACCTTTTCTAAACCGTGAATGGCATTTGGTCAAGAATAGGTATCCCAAGTAGCTTAGAGAACTCTTCCAAGGTAGGAACCAACCGATAACTGGGAATGTAAAGCAATGGTGTTTCGGATCAAAGAACCGAATAGACGTGCATCATATCTTCTTCAAAACCGAGATAACCAAGTCAAGTAGATAACCATGTCTTTTGATGAACCGAGCATGGTCGGAATTTCAAACCAATTCTTTGAGTGAGAAGGTATACCCATGAAGTTGATTCGGATAGTCTTTCTAGAAGCCATAATCCCTACAAAACAGAGCAAAGATAAATCCCTAGGTCCTTGAAATAGTTAGAAATGATATGCAATGCAAATGATGTCATGATGTCATGTTTAGCACACACAAACAATTCACACAATGAGCCTAGGTTTAAGGCTTGCATGAGGTATAGGTGATTACCCTACCAAAAGTTTGAGTTGGTTCATCCCGTCCTATAATAGTAACCGGTTCTAGGAATCTCACATCATTGATCTTTCTAGGCGCTTATTTCAATACGACTACCAAGTGGTCGAAAATGTCTCAAAAGTCCGATCTCAATGAGCGTAGCATCGAGTATCAACCAACCCGGTCTACACAAAGCCGCCATCTCACTACCTTCTAATGGCCAAGATGGGTCAATTAAGGTTCTAAAAGTTTTGTTAGCGCGATGACACCACGCAGAAGCCAAATACTATCCTCAACTTGGGAATGAAGAGTATCGGACAACAAAGTGTCACGCTAACGTAGCCATCATGTTGACCGCTTTGATATCGCCTAACGGTCGCGACGATTTATTGCTACTTACCTAAAAGGAAACCGAATCCGGTGTAGGATCCCCACAAATATAATACCCAAGCAACCCTTAAAGATAAAGCAAGCTCAAACAAAAACAAAAAGTGATCTAGAAATCCCTAAGGCAATTCTCTCTTTAGGTGTCTCCCCAGAGTCGCCATTCAGAATACGTGAACTCGACTTTGTGGATTTTGTATCGCAAATGTGCGGATAGCAAGAGTCGCCACCGACTTTTATTTTTATCCAATTAAGGGAAGGTAAAAGTACGTAAAAGACCTTCGTTAGATTAAGTAAGGGAGAAGGTTATGAAAAGGGAAGGTATTAGCACCCATTTCCATCCGTAGTTATCTACGGGCTCTTAGTTGCTCTTTAGATCACTTTAAAAATTGTGCTTTCTGTGTGTTTGACAAAAATGTTTTGAAAAGGCATTTCGCTTTGACTTTGTAATGATTCATGTAGGAATATATACAAAGTGTTTGGAAATGTTTCATTTTGAAAAGAGTTTGAACTTTGAAAAAAGTGTGAGGTGTGAAAAGTATTTTGATAGAGCAAGCAACTAAAAGTCTTATTACCTACTCAGAATTGGTCGTTTTCGTGTTATTTTACGTTCTTTTAGAATAGTGCTATCCATACCATTAGTTGGTAGGTAACCCCATTCGTTGGATGTAGAAGGGACATTCGAAGGGACAACGGATGGTCATAGAAAGCAACTTGTAGGAAGTATCCTAGCACATTTGAAGGGACTATCATCATTTTTCGTAGGCGACAATCGAGGGTCAAGATCATGTATTCGTAGGCGACGTCGTGGATCTTATGATCTTTGTATCAAGGGACTGATGACTTATTTTGAAGGCACGGTGCTAGGATACCTCTACGCTCGAGGACATGACCATTTTGAATTGTAAGGCAACGAGAGAATTACCCTAAGGGGTGCATGTGTGAAAAGAGTGTGTTGATTCAAATATTTTATCTTGAAAATTAGTGAGCTATGTTGATTTTAGTCTTGCCATACACGCCTAGTTACTAGCAGTTTATAGGGTGCGGAAATTAAAATGCGGAATGTAAAGATGTGGAAAGGTAAATCCTACGCTATTACATGGCTTTGGGGCAGATACATAATTTAAACTTGCGGAAAATAAAAACCCTAATTTAAACTATTACATCCCATACACAGTTACATTATTGGAAAAATAAAATGATAAAGAAAAAAAATTGTCTGAATCGGATCAACCTGCAAGAGAATGAGAAATCGGAAAATGCGATATGAATCGAACAAGAGAACAAATGTTAGAAAAATGCAAATTTTAAAATAAGAAAAATATGCCATGCTGGAAATACTATAAATATGTTAAAATAAATTTTTGGGATTTTTTGGATGCATCTTGATAATTAAAAATGAATTAAAAGTGATTTAAATGCAAAATTATGAATAAAAATAAATATGCATGCAAAATTACATTTTTTAATTTTATAAATTAAATAAAGATTTTATGAAAATAATGTAAACAGAAAAATAATTTTTGATGATTTTTTAATGCAGAATAAAACTATGAAATTAATTAAAATAGATGCAAAATATTAAATAATATGAAAATATAGAAAAAATAGAAAATAGTGCAAGTTTTGAAAAAAAGGAATGCAAAACCGGTCCTGGCATGGTTCGAACTGGTGTCCCTTGAGAGCATCTCCAACAGTGAACGCCTTAACCAACTGAGCCAAGTGTGCAAGCTGTTTGAAAACCGGAGCGGGTAAGTTACAAACACGCGTCTCCTTCCCATTGCCTCGTCTCCGCGCCAACGATCGTCTTCTTCATTTTGAATTTTCAAAAGTTAGCCTCGGTCTTTCTTCGACGCTACAAGCCCTGGCAAAATCAAAAACCCAGCATACGTAATATAAATGAATTGTGAATACATGTATCAATTCGTTTTCATCCCCTGATCACTCTGGTATGCCTAGTTTGGTCCAATTTTTCCTGTTTGAAGAAACCCTAATTCGAAACCAGAAAACCTAGCCATGGTGATTTTCGTTCCAGGTCACTAAAACGCAATTAGGCTACCCAGATAGCTTGCAAACTTGATGCTGATCATGAACAAACAATCAAAACTTGTCAATAATGCATAAAAAACAGAAATTGATTTTTGAAAAATAAGAACAAACCGAAATCGTATTTGTCCGATTCTTGATGGTTTTGGATGATATAAAGGTCTGGATTAATTCTGGAGATGTCAAGGAATGTATTGGACACCTCAAAATCAATTGAAAACGGCTGGAAGTATGATTGCCACTTGCTTGTTTGCCACGGTTTTTTGAGTTCTAGGTTAGGGTTCTTGAGCCAATTTTTTTTTCTTTCTTGATAGGTATGCATCATATATTTATACTGGATGGATTTGGGATGGTTTTGGAAGAGAATCAATCAACATTCAAAGCAAATCAAATTTGATTTTTGTAAAAAAATCAAATTTTCAAAATTTGATTAATTTCCAATCCAATCTTGCCATATTGATCAAATTTCGAAATTTGCTGGCCTTTGTGAGTTGCTTGAGTCTCAAGGAAGGAATAAAAATCAATCTTGCAATTAATTTTGATTTTATACTTTATTTTTGAATTTAATTTGTATTTAAATGAATAAATTCCAAATTAAATAGAAAAATAAAATAAAAATTCATGGCATTGGGCTTGGATATTCCTAATTGTATGAGGAATAAGTTTGGATGAAGAAAAAGCAAGCCCATTTGCAAAAAATTTGATTTTTAGAAGTATCTCTCTTTGTGCATTCCTTCAAAATTGCCCAACTTGTGAATGGTGTATCTTGCTCAATTTTCCACATTTTTGAGTGTTCTTGGACTTTTTGGAAAGCTCTAAGAGTCCTCTAACCAACCGTTTTGGTCTCATCTCAATTGGAGTTTCCATGCTCAATATATCTTCAAAACAAAAAGTTGACTTTTTGTTGACTTTGAAAATGACCTGTAATGTTTTGAGCCATACCTCTCAAATGAAGCATTTTTTGGACATTCTTGTGAGACATGAAGTTGTAGAGAATTGAATTTCCTTCAAAACAAGAGGTGGTGGAAAATTTCTGAGAAAGTATGAAGAAGTTATGATCACCAAAGTTCATTGACTTTTCATCTAGAAACCCTAATTTAGAAAGTTTGACTTTTGAGCAAATCTTGAGTTTTCTTGATGAATCATGATCAACCCTTGATCAAATGATGAATGTAACTTCAAAATGAGGATGTTGACCAAAAAATTATGAAGTTTGACTGTATGTTGACCACAGTTGACTTTTGTCCAATACAACTGATTTTCAACCATCCGAGCAATTGTCTGAGGAAACTTGACTTGTAAGGCTTGAAACTTGACATGGAGAATCTTTGAAGCATGTGAGGAGGCATGAAGGACATTGGAGATGTTGGAAGTCCATCTTGACCTGAGAATTGCCAAACCCTAGTTTGGGTTGATTGTCTAGGAGAGAGTTTGTCTGATCAACTTTTGAGGAATCCTTGAGTATGGATGTATGAAATATCTTGAGAAGATGGAGGGAAAATTTTGGGGTATGATACCATCCTAGATGGAACTTTAGCAACTTCAGGAGTGACAGGAGAGTCGACAGGTGTGACTCTAAGAATTGTTTCAAAAGCTTGACAGGGAGTCTCGTAGAATTCACCCTCCACCTCGAGGTATCGGAATTACTGTAGATGACTGACCATATATTCCTCTTCACCACATACTATAACAACCTTCCCTTTCACCAGGTACTTCAGCTTCTGATGCAAGGTAGAGGTAACAGCGCCTAACAGCGCCTGCCCCATGTATCCAAGGGCGTCCCAGTAGGCAAGAGTAAGCTGGACGAATGTCCATGACAAAGAAAGTGGAGTCAAAAGTCTGGGAACCGACTTTGACTGGAAGAATGAGCTCCCCAAGCACTGTTCGCTTAGAACCATCAAAAGCTCTCACAATTATACCACTGGGTCTCAAAACCAACCCTTCGATATCAAGTCGATCAAAAGCATTCTTCGGAAGGATATTCAGAGCAGAACCAGTATCCACCAAGACATGAGATAAGGTAGTACCTTTGCATTCGACAGAAATGTGCAAGGCTTTGTTGTGTTTCCTTCCGGGAGGAATTAAATCAGCATCAGAGAAGCCTAGGCCGTTGTTGGCAGCCAGGCTAGCAATACAAACTTCAAACTGGTCAGTAGTAGTATCTTGCGGTACGTGAGCATTCTTCAGATACTTCACTAAGGCGTTAGCATGAGCCTCAGAGCACAAGAGTAGAGCAAGCATGGAGATCTTGGACGGAGTCTGTCCCAACTGTTCCACAACATTGTAGTCACTCTTTTTGATGATCTTCAGAATTTCCTCCATTTCTTGTTTGGAGGTGTCTTCAGTAACTTCCTTTGGTACTTCTGGTTGAGCAGGGTGAGTCACTGATTCTTTCCCTCTAGCTTGGGGAATGGATTGAATAGCTGGAATGCGAGCTGGAGTCGCGGTGTCTTTTGGAGGAGAGATTTCTGGAGAGAAAACCCTTCCCGTTCTGGTCACCTGACTTGATCCGGTGATGTTGTCAATGTCAAGAATGGTAGCTTCAATTGTAAGATCTTCAATAGTCAAACGGTCTTGTTTGACGCCATGATAGTAAACATCAGCTCCATAATTCCAAGGGATAGCCTTGTCAGAGGAATATGGAACTGGTCTGGGAGGAGTAATGATGAGAGGTGCCACTCTAGGCACAGGATCAGCAGAGGAAATCCTTAAGGTGTTAACATCAGCATGGTCTTCTGGGAAATCGTCACCCCATCCGGTTGCTTTAACATCTTCAATAGGAATTTTGTAGCTCTTAGGAACAGTGTACTTCACCATGTAATCGTACTTTCCACTTGGCTGCCCCAAGGTATCCCACACAGATGGTGCAGTTTCGTTCACATCTTCGATCTTCAGTTTAGACATATCTTCACACAGCTTCTGCACAGGTGGTTTTAGAAATAGTATCTCACAGTTATCCATCATGCACTGAACACGTCTTCTCAACCATGCACAACCATCAGGTGCAGATGGGCACCAACGACAATTCTCTGGGCATCCTGGGTTGACACCGGCTTGTAGCAAATTCTTCTTAACAGTCATCAGAGGAATGGTCAAGTCATCTATGTTGAAAACATAAGTATCATCGCCAACAGCAGCATTGGAACTCTTGTCATGGTTAGGCATAGGTGCGTTGATCACATTCGGAGTCTCAACAGGAGGGTCAAACTCAATCTGCTTAGCTTCAATCATGTCTTGAATCTTGTTCTTCAGAGCCCAACAGTCATCAGTGTTATGTCTAGGGCTATTGGAATGGTAAGCACACTTAGCATTAGGATTGTATCTCGGAGAGGAAGTGTTGATGTTTTGAGGAGGATCTCTCAAGGTGATCAGCTCTGCTTTCAACATGTGTTGCAAGGCTTGCGACAATGGCATGTTGATCTTCGTAAGTTGTCTTCGTGGCACGTTCTGGCTACAAGTGTTGTCTCACTGAGGTTGTGCTGATGTAGGATTGGAGATCACAACTGCCCCCACAGATTGAGCACGGTCAGTCTTGGCTCGATTTTTCTGACCATACACAACATTAGTTTCTTTCTTACCACCAAAAGATCTCTTCGCAACATTTGAAGATGTCTCTATCTGAATCTTTCCACTTTTGATACCAGCTTCAATACGCTCTCCTGTCAATATCAATTCGGTGAATCCGGCTGAAGAGTTTCCAATGAGATGATTGAAGAACGGGCCTGTCAGTGTTCCCATAAATATATCAACCAATTCCCTATTGGACAAGGGTGGTTGAACTCTGCCTGCTAAATCTCTCCATTTCTGAGCATACTCCTTAAACTTCTCATCACGACCCATAGACATGCCCTGTAGTTGCATGCGAGTGGGTGTCAATTCAGCATTGTACTCATACTTCTTGTAGAAAGCATCTGCTAAGTTACTCTAGGTACGGATACGGTCATTCTCTAGCTGATAATACCACTCCAACTGAGTTCCGGACAAACTCTCTTGAATATAGTGCATCCAAAACTTTCTGTCATCAGTGTGAGGTTTGATCTTCTGAACATAGGACTTCAAATGCAGCTTCGGACAAGACATGCCATCATACTTGGCAAAAGTTGGAACTTTGAACTTAGGAGGAATCACCACACCACAGGGACAAGGCTCAGATCATCGAAATTCAACCCAGACATCTTCAGGTTTTCCGCAGCATTCAGGCGGTCTTCAAGTTGTTTGTACTTGTCATCTTCATCAGAGTACTGGCTATGGTCAGAGCGATCTTCTCCCTCCTTCTTAGGCTCACTCTGGTCATCTTCATTACCCTCGACACTCCCCTCATTCTTGACACTTCCTTCAGAGAGCTCTATCTGACTGACCCTCTTAGAACCACCTTTGTAGCGTCTGCCCATGTTGAGAAGACCAACAACCTTCTTCTTTCTGTTGATGAGCTTCTTCAGATTTTCTTGGCCTTGGACCAAGCTGGTGAACATTTGTTGGAACTGAGCATTCTGAGCCTGGAGATCTTTGACGGACTGTTCAAGAGCCATTTCTGCTAAAATAAATAGCGAGCAAATGAGAAAACCAATCTTCAATGTACCTGTGATGCAATGTTATGCTATGATATGCAAGTTTATGCGAATGCAATGCAATGTTTTCAAGGACCTTAGAGATTTAAATTTGTTAAACAAGCAATGAACAAACATTTATTAGTTCTCTTTTTATTATTCTTTTTAAGTACAAAAGATAGTTCAAAACAATAAAAGAAAAACATATAAATCCTAGAGCTCTAAGCCTCCCATGGGCGCTTCCTCTTGGTGCCGAGGTAGGCGTTGATGTTTCGCTCCTCGTGAAGTAGCTTGGTCAACTCTAGCACTTTCTTCTCGCTTGCATAACACTGAGCTTCAAAGGTATCCCTCTCTTCTTTAAGTTGAATCCAGGATCTCTTCAAGTCTTCAAAATCAGTAGGCATGTCAGGATGGAGAACAATATAGGATTCGTCACCTATAGCAACAGGTTCCATAATTACTGGTAAAACAGGCGTGAATGGCATCATGAGGTTTTGAGCTCGAGCTCGCACCCATTTGAGGTAAGGTTCCCAAGGAATGGAGTTTTGGTGCCCCAAAGTCTTGGTATCAGTCTTCTTTACCATGCCCCAAGCGTGTATAAACCTTCGTCGGTAATTCTGGAGATCGTGGTTGTAGTCGAACACAATGTCTTGGAGAAGCATATCATGAGGACCATCTCTTCGGGCAAAACCAAACTGACGTAGAGCTAGAGAAGGGTTGTAATTAATACCTCCCCTTATACCAAGTAGTGGTACATTAGGGAATTCTCCACAACGCTCAATGAAGGTGAAGTCCTTTTGAGAGAAAAGACTCCAACGGATATTTGAATGAGAGAGTGACATTAATCTTTGAGACCACTTCATCCTTTGTTCATTCTTCAAAACTGATGGAGGAAGGTGCGAAATAAACCACCTGGAAAGTAACGGTATACAACACATGAGAGTTCCTTGTCTTTTGATAGTACGAGTATGGAGAGAATGTAGAACGTCCCCAAGTAAAGTAGGCACAGGATTGCGGGTAAGAAACAATTTGATGGTGTTGACATCTATGAATTGATCCGAGTTAGGGAATAGAACCAAACCATAGATTAGCAAGGCCACAATGTCTTCAAATGCATGGAAACTCATAACTTTGAGGAATTCTCGGGCTTTCTTAATTAAGAACTTAGCAAGTAAACCCTTAACTCCGCTTCTTGTTTCCCAATTGGATTCAATGTCTGAGCGCTTAAGATGTAAGGCTGATGCAATGTCTTCGTACTTAGGGACCTTTTCCAAACCGGTGAATGGCATTTGGTCAAGAATAGGTACCCCAAGAAGTTTAGAGAACTCTTCTAAAGTAGGAACCAACTGATAATCCGGGAATGTAAAGCAATGGTGTTTCGGATCAAAGAACTGGAATAGGACATGGATCATATCTTCTTCAAAACCGGAGGTAACCAAGTCAAGCAGATAACCATGTCTTTTGATGAACTGAGCATGGTCGGGAATTTCTGAAACCAATTCTTGAGCTGAGAAGGTATACCCATGAAGTTGATTCGGATAGTCTTTCTAGAAGCCATAATCCCTACAAAACAGAGCAAAGATAAATCCCTAGGTCCTTGAAATAGTTAGAAATGATATGCAATGCGAATGATGTCATGATGTCATGTTTAGCACACACAAACAATTCACACAATGAGCCTAGGTTTAAGGCTTGCATGAGGTATAGGTGATTATCCCACCAAAAGTTTGAGTTGGTTCATCCTGTCCTATAATAGTAATCGGGTTCTAGGAATCTCACATCATTGATCTTTCTCGTAGGCGTTTATTTCAATACAACTACCAACTGGTCGACCGAAAATATCCCAAAAGTCTGATCTCAATGAGCGTAGCATCGAGTATCAACCAACCTTAGTCTGCACCAAAGCCGGCCATCTCACTACCTTCTAATGGCCAAGATGGGTCAATTAAGGTTCTAAAAGTTTAGTTAGTGCTTGATGACACCACGCAGAAGCCAAATACTATCCTCAACTTGGGAATGAAGAGTATCAGGACATCCAAAGTGTCACACTAACGTAGCCATCATGTTGACCGTTTCGATATACGTCTAACGGTCGCGATGATTTATTGCTACTTACCTAAAAGGAAACCCGGATCCGGGTGTAGGATCCCCCAACAATATAATACCCAAGCAACCCTTAAAGATAAAGCAAGCAAGTGAAACAAAAAGCAATAAAGGTGATCTAGAAATCCTTAAGGCATTCTCTCTTTTTAGGGTGTCTCCCCAGTAGAGTCGCCAGTTCTGTAACACGGTGAACTGACTTTGTAGAATTTTGTATCGCAAATGTGCGGATAGCAAGAGTCGCCACCGACTTTTCTTTTATCCAATTAAGGAAGGTAAAAGTACGAAAAAGACCTTCGTTAGATTCTGAGTAAGGGAGAAGGTTATGAAAAGGGAAGGTATTAGCACCCCTTTCCATCCGTAGTTATCTACGGGCTCTTAGTTGCTCTTAGATCACTTTAAAATTGCTTTCTGTGTGTTTGACAAAAATGTTTTGAAAAGGCATTTCGCTTTGACTTTGTAATGATTCATGTAGGAATGTATACAAAGTGTTCGAAATGTTTCGTTTTGAAAAGAGTTTGAACTTTGACAAAAGTGTGTGGTGTGAAAAGTATTTTGTTTGAGCAAGCAACTAAAAGTCTTATTACCTACTCAATTTGGTCGTTTCGTGTTATTTTACGTTCCTTTAGAATAGTGCTATCCATACCATTAATTGGTAGGTAACCCTATTCGTTGGATGTAAGCAGGACATTCGAAGGGACATCGGATGGTCATAGAAGGCAACTTGTAGGAAGTATCCTAGCACATTCGAAGGGACTATCATCATTTTTCGTAGGCGACAATCGAGGGTCAAGATCATGTATTCGTAGGCGACATCGTGGGTCTATGATCTTTGTATCGAAGGGACTATGATGATTTGTTTTGAAGGCAACGGTGCTAGAATACCTCTACGTTTGAGGGACATGACCATTTGTATTCGTAAAGGCAACGAGAGAGAATTACCCTAAGGGGTGCATGTGTGAAAAGAGTGTGTTGATTCAGATTCATGTTATCTTGAAAATTAGAGTGAGCTATGTTCAATTTTATCTTGCCATACACGCCTAATTACTAACAGTTTATAAGATACGGAAAGTAAATTGCGGAAATTAAAGTGCGGAAAGATAAATCCTACGCTATTACATGGCTTTGGGGAAGATACATAATTTAAAATGCGGAAAATAAAAGCCCTAATTATACTATTACATCCCATAAGCAATTACATAATTTGAAAAAAAGAAAACGATAAAAAGAAATCGTCCGAAACGAGATAACCTGTGAAAAGATGAGAAATCGGAAAATACGAGGAAATCGAATAAGAGAAAAATGTTAGCAAAAATAATGATTTTTAAATGAGAAAAATTTTCATGCTGGAAATAACATTAACATGCTAAAATAATTTTTTGGGATTTTTTGGAGTTAATTTAATAATTAAAAACTAATTAAAGGTGTTTTAAATGATAAAATAGAAATAAAATCAAATATGCACACAAAATAATATTTTTTAATTTTATAAATTAAATAAACATTTTCTGGAAATAATGCAAAAAGAAAAATATTTTTGGTGTTTTTTAATGCATGATAAAAAATTATGAAAAGAAATTAAAATGAATGCAAAATATTAAATAAAAAAAGAAAATAGAAAAATATGAAAATAATTGAGTTTGTAAAAGAAAATGCAAAAACCGGTCCCTGGCTGATTCGAACTTGTGATCCTGGAGGGTATCCACCAACAGTCTGCGCCTTAACCACTGGGACAAGTGGCATCTGGTGTTTGAAAAGTTGAAAACAATAGAATATATGTGTGAACGTGTCACTGATATTTGAAAATCAAACACAGTCAGCGCGCGGGCCCCAGGCAATACGAATGAGCGAATCAGAGAGAGATCGTGCCACGCATGCTTCCACCGGAGTCAACCGGTCAGCGACGCCGGAGCCCTAGCTCCGGTCGTCTTCTCCGGTGAGCACCAACTTGAAAAAACCTATAAAATGCATCATTCAAAACAAAACAAGTGCCCATATCAACTAATTCGATCCTTGCGAGCACGATGGTGCTATCCTCGTGTCCTGAAACAGCCTGTAACTTGCGTTTCGAAACTCACAGCTCTAAAAAACCCTAACAATGGCATGCTTGGATTTCTACGTAGAACCTTACATGTAATGCATCAAATGCACCCTAATACATATCCTGAACTCAAATAAACACATGAGAATGATTAGCAATGCATAGAATATCGAAATCGAAATTGTAAAAAGTAGCAAACTGGTGAGAGTCCAAGAACACGATCTGGGCAGCCTGGGCTTGATGTGAGGATTGGGATTGCTTGCTGGAGACCTCAAGAACAAGATTGGATGGATGGTTTTGGCTGAGAGTGGCTGCAAATTAGAAATCGATTTTCAAAAGTTTATGAAAATTTTGAGCAAAGTGAGGGCTGTGGTAAGGGCTAGGGTTTCGTGTCTCTTGCTTGTCATATTGCTGGCTATTTATAGAGTGAATTAGGAGAGAAAAAACAAGGAAAAAAGATTTGGTTTTGAATGCATTGAATAATTTTCAAATAAAATCAAATTTTTGGAGGAAATTCGATTTTCTCTTTAATGAAGGATCAAGCACGAAATTGGCATGTATCATGGGCTTCCTTGGACCTCAAGTTTGATATAAAATCACTCCTTTTGAAAAAATATCTTATTTTCATATTTTATATAATTTAATTTTGAATTAAATGGTTTAAAATTCAAAAATAAATTAATAAAATAGAAAATTTCCATGGCCAAGCATTTATGAGTCACAAATAATGTCATGAACAAGTTTGGATCATAAGATTATAGGCCCATTTGGAAAATTTTGCATTTTGACCAATATCTCCTTTTGTGCAATTGTCCAAAATTGCCCAACTTCTGAATAGTGTATCTTGCTCAATTTTCCACATTTTTGAGTGTTCTTGGACTTTTTGGAAAGCTCTAAGAGTCCTCTAACCAACCTATGTTGTTTCATCTCAATTGGAATTTCCATTCTCAATATATCTTCAAAACAAAATGTTGACTTTTTGTTGACTTTGAAAAAGGACCTGTAATGTTTTGATCCATACCTTCCAAATGAAGCATTTTTTGAACATTCTTGTGAGACATGAAGTTGTAGAGAATTGAATTTCCTTCAAAACAAGAGGTGGTGGAAAAATTTCTGAGAAAGTATGAAGAAGTTATGCCCAGTCAAAGTTTGGTTGACTTTTCAATGAGAAACCCTAATTTAGAAAGTTTGACTTTTGTGAAAATCTTGAGTTTTCTTGATGAATCATGATCAGCCCTTGATCAAATGATGAATGTAACTTCAAAATGAGGATGTTGACCAAAATTTTTGAAGTTTGACTGTATGTTGACCACAGTTGACTTTTTGTCCAATACAATTGATTTTCAACCATCTGAGCAATTGTCTGAGGAAACTTGACTTGTGAGGCTTGAAACTTGACATGGAGAATCTTTGAAGCATATGAGGAGGCATGAAGACCATTGGAGATGTTGGAAGTCCATCTTGATCTGAGAATTGTCAAACTGTAGTTTGGGTTGATTGTCTAGGAGAGGGTTTGTCTGATCAACCCTTGAAGAATCCTTGAGTATGGAGGTATGAAATGTCTTGAGATGGTGGAGGGAAAATTTTGGGGTATGACACCGGACAAGGGGGTTTGTTATATAAAGGGAATAGATGTGGCACCCTAAATATATATAGTTATCTATAGATTTATATATGAATATGTTTGATATGTTTGTGTGTTTTAATTGTTATTCCTATTGTTGGGAAAGTTTCTCCTTTGGATTTTAAGAAGGGAAGATTACGTGGGATCCTAGGTTTTGTTATTATTGTCCTCGCAAAGATCATTGGGATCTTCTGCATACATATCCCTTAATGGGAATCAGAGCATTTGTAGCTCGGATCTAAAGGGAGCTATGGCTTGTTTGGTTTGGGGAAGAAAGAAGTTTGCTCGCCAAGGATGAGACCTTGTGCCTACGTATTCTCAAAGGGAGGTTGAGAAAGTCAGAGAAATCGTAGTTCCCACTTATGCTAGTGGAAGCAACGGGATGTTATTAAGAGACAAAGACATATGTCATCTTAATGAAAAATGTATCTAATCTATTTCATCACATACATTTTGAAAAGTTTGATTGATTAAATCTTTCATCGTAAGTTATAGGTGTTTTGCTTGAGTGTACAAGCGTTACCACTTACGAGTTAAGAAAGATGTTTGAATCTTTAATTGTGAGCATTGGGTGTTTTGCATGAGTGTACAAGCGTTACCACTTACGATTAAGAGATGTTTTTGTTTGAAAAAAGTGTTTGAAAAAGTTTTTGATTGTATGTGATGTGATATATGAGATACTTCTTCCATAGAGATGATAAATGTCTAAATCTCGAGGAGAAATTGATTGGATTAGGGGGATGCTTTTAAGAAGCCCGGGGGTCCTTGTATTGTAAGCCCAAGAGGAGGCATTCCGAGGGTCATCGAGGGTCCTTGTATTGTTATCCCAAGAGAAGGCATTCCTAGGGTCATCGAGGGTCCTTGTATGAAGCTCAAGAGGAAGCTATAGGGTACGGATGGCTTTGGCTTTAAGAGTGGTTTCACCAGGAAATCATCCTCTCAGGGTTCTATCCTAGCGCGGGTGATTCTTTGTATTGGAAGCCCAATAGGAGGCTGTCAAGAGATTTCCTGGTCTCTTTCTTGTTTGATGCCCAAGAGAAGGCTAAACTCAACGAGGAGTTCTTTTGAACGAAGCCCAAGAGGAGGCTAACTCAACAGGGGAGTGTTGTCTTATATGAAGCCTAAGCGGAGGCTAAACTCAGTAAATGAGTTTTCTTATATGAAGCCTAAGAGGAGGCTAACTCAGATGAATGAGTTATCTTGCACAAAGCCCAAGAGGAGGCTAAAGGGAAACCTAGTTGTTAGGCTAATTGTTATGTTATAACTGAACAGTTATATAAACAAGTGTGTGATATGTATTCATAGGAGTTTATGAAGGAAATATAAACAAGTGTATAAAACAAGCGTTCAAAGCTAGTGTAACTTGATTATTTACGAGTTTGAATGTGTGCAAAGAAATGAATATGTACACGAAGGGGTGATTATGTACAAGGAAATGAATATGTACATAGGAGAGTTGGGACTTACACCGTGAGGGAGGCCCATTGGTTTAAGAGCAGTTTTACCGGGAATAATTCTTCACTTAATACCAATGGAATTGGTGTATAAACAAGCGAATGAAAACAAACGAACGAAGTTTATTTATGCTTGGATATTTTTGAAGATGATTGAATATGTACAAGGATTTTGAATATGTACATAAAAGGATTGAGACTTACACCGTGAGGGAGGCCCATGACCAATTAAGAAATTCAAGGAGAAAAGCGGTTCGCTTTTATCTTCAAATCAGTCGATCATGGAAAAGGTGTGTAAGTTTGTTGAAATATTTTGAAAAAGGTTTTGAAAATGATTTTGAGAAGTGAAGTATATTCACAAGAAGTTTTGAAAAGATTTGAGTTTTGAAAGTTTGAAAAGAAAACATTTTTGAAAAGGATTAAGAAATACTTAAAATGTCTCATTTTTGACTTAATAAAATATAATCAAAAGAAAATATTTTTGGATTTTTTTGACATAATCATAAAATAGGTATATTAAATGACAAGTGTGCAAAAAATCATCTCAAAATGAGAAGTTTTGAATGGTTTTTGAAAATGTTTTAAGTTTGCTAGAAACTTGAGAAAAAAAGTTTTTTTTGGTCCTAAGGAGGTTTGAACCTTGGACATTTGGCTTAGAAAAATGAAGATTTTCCAATGAGCCATTTGTTAAACTTGTCATTTAATTACCTTGTTTAGAAGGAATTTTGAAGAAAAAAAAAGTTTGAAAAATGTCCAGAAATTGCATTTCTGAAGGGTTCAGAAGTTGTTTTGAAAATTGGAAGTTTTGAAAAAAAAGTCGGAGTTTCTGGCTGCTGGCTATCTGGAGGCTGAGCTCCAGAAGGACTTCTGGAAGAACAAGTTCCAGAAACTTGTAATTCCTTTTAATAAAAAAGGGTTCCAAGGGGATTCGAACCCTGGACCTTTGGCAAGGCAAGTGACATGAGAAACGTGCTGACTACCACTGGGGTGGCTATACATCCGTTTATTTAACTTAAACTAGAAATATATATTATAAGTCTAGTTTCCAGAAATTGAAATTTGAAAACTCAGCTTCATCTTCTTCGCTGAACCAAGCGCGCAAACACCATGCCATGGCAAATTCGAACTTCTTCATTTCTTGACCAATTTTAAAAGTTTAAAATGCCATTTTGTCTAGATTTTTGCCACGATTCTGATTATGTATTTTGTTAATATTATTAATCAAAGATGAAAGTGAATTTTGTTAATCCCAATTTGAACCCTAACTGAAAAAGTGATTAATTCTCTAAACTCAGTTGATTTTATTTCAAATTAAAGACTCAGATAGCTTTAGTGATTGAATGTCTACATTTTCCTTTTCAATTTTAAAGCTAAAAGTGCATGAATGGAAGAATCAAAGTTTGAAAAACTCACCTCTTGGTATGAAATACCAGTTCGAGTTTGGCTACTTCCAGATGCAAAATGATGATTGATTAAGCTTCCTTGAACCTCCCTGAGTGTGTTCCTACTCTTAGTTTGTCCTGAGGATGGCTGGAACTCTCTGACCAAGTCAAGTTGCAAGTAGCTCAATTTGAAAATTAAAGATGGTGATGGAGTTGTTCCAGAACTTGTTTAAGTGTATGGACAGTCTCTATATGTTGTATAGGATGTGTTTGAAGTGAGAAATCAAGGCTAGCACGAGTAGTTTTCTGGTTTGGCAGTTTTCGCTCAAAGCTTGCACAAATGGAGTTTTGTGTAGAAAACTGTTTATTGGCTTGTTTCTTAATGATTTTATGTTTTAAACTACTTCTAAATGATGTTTAGAACATGTTAGAATCTTAAATTCACTCAAATTTTGCAAGGTTTGGAGATTGCAAAATTTCCCTCTTATAACTTAGAAACTTGAATTTCAAGAAAGAAAGAGTAAAAGCTTGATTATGATAGCTTTGGTGTTGTTTGAATTTGAGGAAATGACCTCTATTTATAGGCTAAGAATTCTGAATGATTTGGCAAAGTTATAATTGAGGAAAACTTGCAACTTGGTTAAGAGGTAAGATGGAATCTTTTGCATTTAATGCAAAAGTAACTTTCTTAACCATGGTTAAAAATCTCTCCTTGATCCAATCCTCTCTCAATCATTCCTAACTGATATTTATCAGTTATAACCTATCTCTAAGTGATGACAAGGCTTCTAGAAAGAGAGTTTGTGAAAAAATGACTTAAAGTTCTTGAAAAATGACTTATAATTCATGGTTATGGAGCTCTAAGTTTAATTTTAAAAACCTTAGCTACACAAAGTGTTTTTTCAAGTTCTTGGACATTTTGGAAAGCTTGTAACAAGGGATACAACTTTCATGTTTTGAGTTTTTTCTGAATCCAAATGGATCTAGGTGAAAAATGGCCTAGAAAGTGGGAAAAAACCATGTTTCTTAACACTTGAAAATTTTTCTAAGTGTTAGAAATTTTTCAAATCTTGAGTTTTTGTTGACTTTTTCACATTTATTGATTTTTTATGATCATGATGGATCATTTGAAATGTTTTTATGATTGAAAAAGTTTAGTCTTGAAAAAGTTGACCAAAAGTCAAAGTTTGACTTTTCTGAGCAGATGAATTTTCATCAGATGATTCAGAATTTGTTTGATGAAGAAACATGGACTTTTGTGATGTTTTTAATCAAGAAATTAGGTCAATATGTTGCATTGAAGATGTTAAGATCAATCTCCAATCAAATAGAGCATTCATTGAGCAGAAAGTCAATGATTCATTATCCTCGATCAAAACCCTAATTGGTCGATTCATGATAAACCATGAGAAAAAGTTGAGAATCTAAAGATCAACTATTGATGATTGACTAATATAGGTCAATTGAGATGAGTGGAAACTCAAACCCTAATTGATCATATCTTGAACAGATGAAATTTTGAAGAAACCCTGACTTTGACTTCTAGAAACCACGCATGATCTATTCTATTCTGAAACTGTTAGTGATGCAGTAATGCATATGTGAGGTGGTATCTTAGGTCAAAAATTGGGGTATGACAGATTGCATTATGACCCAACTTAACTTCTATTATAAAAACCAAAATCGTGGCTATAGTACATATGCTATTCACTATTCGTGAAATTGTTTTGTGTGATGTACGATTCATGGAGAACTAATTCCAAGGCAAAATCTATTGATTATATGTTTCAACATACTTTGAGGTTATAATAATTTCAATCCAAATTTTATTCCTTTCAATGTTGTTATGTGATCATTATTTTCCTAATGTCCCTAATGTGAGTGAAATTTCCTTGAGATCCAAAAAAATTGCAGAACCAATCTCAAAAAAAATATAAAAAAATATTGAGGTAACACATGAACCTTCTGTTGTTATTGAGGCTGAAAAACAATATGTGCCACCAATCCCTTTTTCATATAGAGCATCTAAAACTAATAAGTTGGAGGAGGGAGAAAAAGAGAGGGAGATTTTGGATGTATTCAGGAAAGTGGTTATGTATATTCCACTTTTTGATGTGATTAAGCAAGTTCCAAAATACGTAAAACTTCTGAAAGATTTGTGCACACACAATAGGAGGTTAAATAGAAACGAGAGATTGAATATGGAAAGAAATGTTTCAGCCCTCATTCAACCTAAACTTGTACTGGAAAAGGTTACCGTTGCAATTCTCAATCAGGCCATGCCTTAGAAATGCAAGGATCTATGAACTTTTTTTTATTCCATTTACCATTGGGGATAGTAAATTCGAAAATTGCATGTTAGATTTAAGAGCTTCTATTAATATTATGCCTACTTATATTTTAAACAATCTTGATTTTGGTCCTTTTAGCATATAGATCTTACATTCAATTGGAAAACAGAAGTAATACTTGCCTTGTCGAAGTAGTGGAAGATGTACTTGTTCAAGTTAATGATTTGATTTTTCCTGCAAGTTTTTAAATTCTATATATGGGAAGAGAAACTAATTCAAATTCAAGAAAGGCACCGACCATTTTGGGGAGGCCAGTCATGAAAACGGTGAAGATAAAAAATTATGTTGACGATGGAACCATGTCCATGTAATTTGGTGACATTATCTTGAAATTCAATATTTTTGATGCTATGAAACATCCCTTGGAAGAGCATTTTGTTTTTCAAATAGAGTTTCTTTATGAAATTGGTGACGAAGCTTATTCTGATTTGTTTTCAATTAATTTTCCATCTTTGTCTTGTTTTAATGATGTTTCCTCATGTGATGATTTTGTGGGTGTGTGTGTGTGTGTGTGTGTGTGTGTGTGTGTGTGTGTGTGTGAGAGAGAGAGAGAGAAATAGTCTCCTTAGTATTATTAAGCTATTACCTTTATTTTACAATAATTAATTCACTTAGATAGACCGACAAACACGACATGGTGAGCTTTCAAACTTCCTCTCTTTTATTACTCTGAGAATCCCAAGTCTTGTTTCTAGATGAATCGATCATATAAGCACTTTAATATTAACTCTCTTTCTGGTGATGATGCATGATATGTTTATTTGGTTAGGTCAAAATCATCAGAGGGTTGAAACATATTGCCACCAACTCCATCGCAACTATTGACATTGTCATCATCAAAACTTTAGAAAGGGTCTTTTACAGGATTGTCAAATTTATACCTGGAAGCACATAAATCTATATTACAATTATAATATATGCTTATTTTCCTACTTAAGTGGAAGTTAAATGCACTAGAAGACGTTAGAAAATGCAAGAAAACTAAAGGAAAATTACTGAAATGAGAGAATGAAAAAGTCAAAAACGTGGAGCGTGTCATCGCTGATGATGTTTTGTCTGTCATATCTTCAAATTATAGATCTTGGGAAGATGATGGGCGTTATGGTTGGAGAAGATCTTTCCCCCATCTCCTAAAATTACAGATCATGGGAAGATAATGGGTGTCATGGTTGGCGACGGGTTATCCATCATATCTTTAGCGTAGGTCCCTTGTTTCATGATTCCATGACAATCATCTTCTTCCATCCGTGGCAACCATCACTGCTTATGATTATTCAGTCATCATCCCTTATACTTGCTTGCTCCTTTTATTTTATTTTTCTCTTTTTCTCAATAGCCAGTGCCAAATGCTTTGCAAATGAAACATAGTGAAAAATACCCATTTTTGGAGTAAAATGTAGATAAAATATGTAAAACACATGGAAAGAAAGATAATTAAAAACACAAAAAACACTGATGATCACCCAAACAAATTTAGACATTTGGGGAAGGTGTTCGTTCACCTTCCCTGGTTTGGTGTAAGTCGACTCGTGATATTCAAACCTTGATTTCTTTGAAGAGATAGACGTTGTTATGTCTTTGTGATTCCTGAGAAAATAGAAGGTAAAAAAGAGTCATTATCACTCTGTTGTACCCCAATTTCCCCCCCTAAGATCCTCTAACATCTCATGCCATTGAATTGCACAAAGATCACAAATTGGGTCTCTATCTCTCTCTCTCATCTTTGGGTTTGCCCTTGGGAGCCAAGTACCTTTGAATGTGTTTGTTTTTGTGTGTGATGATTGATACTTGGATAATCATGATGTGTATATCATTTTCTCTCTAGATGTTGTGATGTAGGTGGATGATGAAAGAGTTTCTTATTCAAGAAGTCTATAGGTTCATGAGTTTATTTTCATTCCTTCTCTCCCCAATTCTCAAGATTTTGAAGTATTTTTTCTCATTGAAGACTTCTCTTGTCATCTATTATGGTCTACCATCTTGAGTATGTGCTTCATATGTGAAGAAGATCATCAAAGTTGAAGAATTCTCCATGCCATGGCCATCTACCTTGAAATTAGGGTTTTGGGCTTTTGAAGACCATATCTTGGTGGTTGTGTGAATTTTGTGGATGATTCCAAAGCCATTTAACTCTTAAAAGGACTTATAGCATGTATATTATTTGGTCCAAGGATTTTAACTGATGAGAAGATTGTTTTGAAGGTCTATGATAGCAAACTCTCTAGATTGATACTTCATCTATCTTGTATGACTTCAAAGGATAATAACTTGGTCGTCCCTTGTCTCCTTGAGCTCATTATTTTTTCACAATGAACTTAAGGATGTCTAATACAACTTAGTTCAATTGGTAGGAAGAGAAAATTCTTGGAAACTTGCCTAAGAAGTCAAAAGATTACAAGTCATTGATGGATTTCTCAACTTTTGATCAATCAACTTCAAGAGATCATATCTTGATCATCATTTATCACCTTGAGGTCATTATTTTTGCACAACAATCTTGAAGAGGTGAAATTTATATCCATTTATGTTTCAAAGATTGAAAGTGTTTGGAAGTTTCTTGAAGAAGTCAAAAGATTATAGGCCATTTCATGATTTTTCATCAACTTCACAAGACAATAACTCTCTCAATTTTTGGAGTTTTTGGTTGGTTCTTTTTGCAAAATTCCCTTTGAGAGATTTGCTTCATACCATCTTTGATGGACAAGATAAAATTTTGAGTGGAAGGCCATGTTTGTATTGAAAAGATTATAAGTCATTTTTTGTGAAAGACTTAGAATTTTTTCTGTGTAGAAAATCAGATGATTTTTTACGATTTCAAGAGGGAACAACTTCTAGCTCAAGATGACAAATGACATCTTTCCAAGCACATTACAAAGTATGTAACCTCAACTTTCCAAAGAATCCAAGATTGCATTATAAAGGTCTCTGAGCAATGAGTTATACATGTTTGAAGGAAGCTCCATGACATCCAATTTTTGCTTCGAATCAGAAAATTTACCACAAGTAAACTTGGATTACAAGGCGAATTACTCAAACTTTAGATGCTAATCATGTTTAACTAATTGCCCATATGGGTTTTGATGCAAATTGCACTTGAAATGAGGTTGTTTTGATGCCTTTCGAGTCACATGTTTGGCATGATTTCAGCTAGCTTGGTTTGCACGATTTCACCACATTTTCTCCTCACTTTCATCACCATTCACTTCCCTATAAATAAAGGATCATTCCTCACTCATTTCCTCAAGCTTTGAGAGCCAGAAAATTGATGCCAAACTCACTCCAAACCTCATATTTCTGCAATTTCATTTTCACTCTTAAAGTCATTCCAGTTTGAAATTAACCATTCATTCTTCTTCCTTGAACTTCACTGAAGCTAACAGAGCAAGAATCGTGTCTTGAGGTCCCCTGAATTGTGCTATCTAAGTCAAGTTTTAGAGCTCTGAAAGTGAACTTCGTTCAGGTAGAATTCTTAATCATATAAATTCCTAGGATGTAGTCCCTTCATCTCTAAAGCTCATGCTTCTTCTGGTTTGCATTTTCATTGAGAATTGAGTCTGAATTTCTGAAAACAAGTGTTTGCAATTTTTTTGCCTTTCTTCAAATTGTTCTTTGTACAAGTGAAATAAAGTTTTCGCGATGGTACCATCAGAATCGTCTTGAAGAGACGAATCCAATGATACCGATTTGAGGAATTTATTTCACAGTTTTGGAAACACGAATTGGAGATGGCTGGAGGTTGAAGACGGCCTACGTGTCTGTCTTCAACCAATGACGTGATGCCATATAATTTTTTCAAATACGGTTCAGTGTGCTTTCCTTACCATGCGCGCGTTATAGGAGTCCTTGGATCTGATTACTTTAGTGAGTCAGACTCAATCCAACGCACCACATATTTTCGTTTTAATTTTAATTTCTAATCCCGTGTGAAAACCAATGAGGTTCATATCAAGCACAACGCGTCTGATCTATTGGATTAGCTTACTAATGTGTTTTGACTGTGACCCAATGACCTACATTTTTTTGACTTTTATTTTATTTATTGATTTTATATTTTAAATGTTTTAAACTTCAGATAATCATAGAAAAATCATTTTTGACTCAAAAATTATGAAAAAATTCACAAAAATATTTTGAAATATTCTCTTTCTGATTTTTATTTTTTTATAATTTTATTTTCAGATTTGATATTTTTTTATGATATTTTTTTCCATTATTTGACATTTTTAAATGTTTTTAAATACTTTTTTACATTTAAAAATTCTAAAAAAAATTATGGAAGAATCCAATAGTCATTTGACAAATATTGATGGCCTCAGTTTATTTTTATTTCTGATTTTTCTATTTTTATCAATTTTTGATTTATTTTATTAGTTTCTTTACTTTTAAAAAATAAAAAATATATAGTTTCTGACTTTTAAAAATTCTGAAATTTTTCGTCAGCACTATTTGATATTTGTTTGACCTTGGATAATTTTCTTGGAATTTTATATTGGTGCATGGATACCATTATGTATTTCATCAATTAAAGTCCAATTAAATTATTTATTTTCAAACAATTTTTATTTGTTTTATTGTAAAAAACTCATTGCTGATTTTTTTTTTTGGATTTATTTGGAGTCATAGATTTTCTCAACATCAATGGAACTTGGGTGTTGATAGGTCTCATGACCAAATCCACCTAGATAGGTGGTTGATTTTGACAAAGTTAGACCGAATAAATTCATCTGACGCAGGGCCGTCTTTGATGGCGTGCAAGGTGACCTACCTACCACACAAGGCCTCAAAATTTTCAAAGTTAAATTATACTTAAATAGGACCTCATAAAATATTTGCCAGGTTAAATTGTGATTATATAGGCCCTCTATTTATGTTGTCATTTTTAAATTATGGCTAGCTTACACAGGGGCTCCAACAACTTGAGACGGCTCTGACGCATTGAAGATTTTGTGATATATCCTTTCCCTCTTCATCTTATTTTTTATTTTATTTTACATGTGTTGACAAACATTAGAGGATGATCTACATATCATTCCTCTTGTTTGATTTTTCAACACATAAATCATATATGATCGGCCTCGTTGTAGGGTGGCTTCTACATAAGTCACTTGGTGATTGCTTAACATAGCTCTACATTGATTCTTTCTTCATTTTTTTTGTCCCAAAATTGGAAAATGGTCAATTGGTGGCATAAACTTTATGTTTTGCAAAATCCCCAAAAGATGTTGGAGTTTTGATCTTGGTTCATCATTTGTGGTACTTGTCGTGTGGTTGCTTTGAGTTTTTAATCAAGCTTCTGGCAAGTTTTCACTAAATTTATCCATTTGAAATTCCCAAACATCTTTGATAAAGTGTTGATTGTTCAAAATAGATGATATACTTGACAAAAAGAAATTGAAACTTGTCGTGTGGTCGCTATGATTCCATCAAACTTCTGGCAAGTTTTCATGTGCAAGCTTCTAGATGATCATCTAGCTAACCTTACTAATCATTAACAACTAATTTTATTTTATGCACTTTATTTTGTATGCCTTTATTTTTCGCCTTTATTTTTTTTTCCCTTTATTTTACGCTCTTTACTTTATGCACTTTACTTTTAGCATTTACATTTCATGTCATTTTTCTTTGCTCACTTGAGCATTTTTTATTTTCTTGTCATTTTGAATTTGCTCACTTGAACTTTATTTTTAAAAAAAAACACCTAATAATTCAACTTAAACATAAAAACTTTTGATTGGACTTGGTTACTATCCCTATGCTCGGAGTTTGACCTTTGGACTTAGGATTAGGACCTCTACCTTAACTCGGAGATTTATGTGATCTTGGTGTTATTCTGTCTTGCTTGGTTTATTATCTTGTGTATATGTTATTCCGTTTATACTCGATAATGAGTGGATTTCCTCCAAATACATTTGTTACTCTGTCCGTTTTTCTTGAGACATGAATTCATCTGAGACATTGATTTATCTGAAGCTTGGTTTTTTGTTTGGTTATTTGTTACTTATGTGGTAGTCCAAAGGATGGGAATGTGGTATTGACTTCTTGATGTCAAGTATTGATTTTCTCACCGATTAGATCTTTCTTTACCCTTACCTTTTACTTTATGTACATAGGTTAGCCTCTTCATCTCCTCCTATATTCTTTAATTTTCAAAATCTTCCCTCTTTTTCAAAGGATTCTTGTTTTCAAAACTCGAACTGCTTTCATAGAAAACTTGGACTTAGGTCCATGCATTTTCAAACTTCTTTTCTTAATAAACTTTTAATTCATTTAATAATACTTTGAGTACTTTCTGTTAAGACTAAAAATGACATAACCTCATTCAAACTTTTTGAACCTTTTATGGCTTTTCTCATTAATTTTTTTTTCTTAAAATCAACCAACACACAATTTAGTCTTTTTTACCCAAACTACATTGGATTTTGATTTCAACATTGCACATTGTTGATATGTAGGCCTGGAACTCATTAGAATATCCATCAAATCAAAAATTGTAAAAAAAATACTTCTTTTCTCACCCTCACCATCCATTTTGTACATATACTCTTTTTAGCACACATATACAAATTTTCAAAAAGTTTCCTACGGAGTACCGTAGATGCTTTAGGTGCCTAACACCTTCCCTTAGCATAACCAACCCCCGGATCTAGATCTCTGATTCTTTTTTTTTTAGGATTTTATTCGCTCTTTTTCCTAGTCCTTTGGATAAAATAAAAGCGCGATGGCGACTTCATTGTTTATTGTTTTCGAGTTGAGTCTATTCAATGGATTACACTTGCGAGTTTTTTTCCACTACACACTCGCACTATTAGATCTTGAAGTGCTTTCATAACTCCCAAACACTCGTATTTCTAACAACATATAGTTAATGGACCTGTTAGTCTGCTCAACATTCTTTATACAATGTAAATACATCTTAGACCCCTCCTAACCGCTGGGTGGTTCTATCACCTTACCTATCTCATCTAATTCCTTAATATTCCTCATGCTTTAAAAGGAAAGTGTGAAGATAAGGTAAAATGTATATAGCTTTGGGAGAGCGGAAGAGTGAATCTCGTGTTAGAGAAGTCAAACAACTTGTTCAAATGAATGCAGAATATGAAAGTATGACTGAAAATGAAGTGAAATCGTCCATTTATAGTAGTGTAGGCTATGAAGAATATGCCATAATGACATATCTACCCACACCAACAGTTTCTCTCTAAGTCCTTGACGCACGTGTGATCCTCAACCTCTTTACCTTCCTTAGGTAGTTACATCATTATGGGTATTTAACGGTGCACGTGCTACTAATAGCAACGTTTCAGAGAATTTTCCCAAGCCCACATGATGAACTCCTACAAATCCTCTTGAAGGACTCACTCCAAGCTCTGCATGAAGGACTAACCACCAATTTTGTCAGAGGGGATTTCTTGGATTCGACCAAAATACAAAGACCTAAAGTGTACGATGAAAATAACTTCTTCCTTTCCAAGGCATCATGCTTGAGGGACTATCAGACTCTAATATTAGGGGTAATTAAAAATGAGCAAAGTCATAGGATGTTCGAGATGGGGAGTAAGGTGCCGCTGAATTCGGTGACAGGTCGCCCATTGGGATTGGGCCTCCTGAAGTAACCATCGTATGTTCAGTAAGCGTGAGTGATGACATGTGCCCATATGGTGACTGGCTGAAAGAGAGAGTCAAAATAAAAAATTGATTCCCCCATGATTTTTGGGAGATAAAGTCTCCTCTTTGCAGCGTTCTCAGGTCACAGAAGGAAGGGAAAATGTTTTATGACTCTCTAACACGGGCCCATAGAGCCTTTATAAATGTCTCATACTTAAGGTTGAGAAATGGATCAGATCATTCTCCAAGAAAGCCATACACATTCTTTTTCACGACCTCATGTGAGCTAGCCTTAAGAGCAAGCAAACACCTAAACACCACAAACAACCCTACATAGTAAGAAATTGTTCTCATTGTATTTTTTAGCAAGTACATTATTGATAAATTGATAATTAATATTATATTAAACTTTTGTTGGAGTCTAGAAAGCATCGAGGGTGTCAATGAACTAAATATTGAGGATCTAAGAGTCCTTATCACCTTATATTTATTCAGAACCTTAAAGCAACAGATGCATCTGTTATATTTTATATATTTAATTTTTTTATTTATTTTTAATCGATGTGATATTTAAGGACCTAACGGATTTTTATATACAAATGCAACAAATAAAGAGAGGCTCTGGTACACTTTTTTAAAGTGCATTTTACAAAGAAATTAATAAAATTATTGTAGTAAATAAAAGACAATTATATTGAGAGTTTTCTAAGTTTATTTTAAATTCTTACCATATGAGAAATAAGAACTAAAATAAGAATGATTTTATTTCAATCCTAAAAAAGTTTCCTTAAAAGAATAAAGAACTCTTAATTTATGCTGCCTACATCACTTTCTGATGCTTATATTACTTTCCTCAAAGGTAAAGTCATCTTCAAAAAACTTTGTAACGATATTTGTTTCATGGTGTCTGAGTCCATTGCTTCTAGTTAGACTGATAGTGATACATTTCAATTTTGCGACCATTCAACGGCTGAAGAGGCCTTGCATTGTGGAAAAAATCCACACTCAATGGTGCCTTTAGAAGTTCAAGTTGTTTCTTGGACAATGTTCTCACCTGCATAATATATAGAGCGAAATGTAAAACCTAAATAGACACTATAAGGTATATCAATGTGCATAATCATTTGATTTTGAAAGAGAAATTTCTCATTTTTAAATTTAACAATTCTACATGCTAATTGGTTAAGTATTACCTTCCCGACGATGTTCCAAATAACACCTTCTGTGCATGGAGGAGTAGTGAGAGATCCAATATATCTATAATATCTATGAATATTTTTATTTATTTCTTTCACATCAAATGTACCAAGGGCAACTTTGGCATTTTTGTTTCCTGCATGACTTTGATTTACTAGCTCATATAATTTGTCTTCAATCTATAAGTAACATTCGAAATTATATAAATTTTATTAGTTTATACTATTAATAACATAATAATTGTGAATGTGATCAGTTGAATAAATGTACCTCGGAGATTAAAGGATCAGGATCACCCAAATTGTAGAGTGATGCCACAACTGCTATATTCTTGTTATCTTCTGTCCGGTGAACTAAGTGAAGCTCTGCTTCATGTCTGTATTCACAATATTTTGTACCTTTAGTTTAGAATTGTTACATAATTCTATTCGAAATGATTTAAAATTTTTGAAGATTTTTTATTGATTAATTATGATTTAACTGTGACTTAATCACGAAAAATATATTATTAAACCTTATTTAACCTCATCTTCACAGTAAAAATATTTGAGATTATGTGTTGATTGTATTCAATTTGTTAGTATTTATGTGATTTTTTACAAACTTGTAAAAATCAAAATAAACAAATATAGTATTTTTTCTATTGAAATAAAATTGCTTTAAGATTTATTTTCGAAAATTAATCCAGGGTAAACGAGCAAAACTTGCATAGTTGCATGTATGTATATTTAATTAATGTAATTAGTGTCTTTTCTCGTGGATCTTCATGCACAGCACACCCCATCAGCCTTAAACTAATCGTGTACTTCAGAATATAACAGAAAACATTGACTCCATTCCATGTTTAATGTGTATTAAATAAATTAAATTAAAACATGAATCACACAAACCATTAGTTTTATATATATTTATTGGTAATATATTTTTACGGTGTATATAAATAAATAATTCCTTGACCTTTTTAGTTAGTGACACAAAATAAATAAAACTACCAGGCATTAGTAGTAATAGAATCTAATTTTTTTTTTTAAATTAAAGAACTTTTTTTTTAAATATATTTATTTATTTATATGAGTTTCATAATGATCAAGAGGCACTGCAAAATTTATATTGTTACCCCCTCTTTCTGAGTCTTCCACCGGCCAATTTTAACTTTTTTTAACTATCTAGATTTTAAGAGAAAAAAGCTCTAATAAAATTAGAAATCTGTCAAAAATAAATGAAATTTAGTCAAATTTTTTTTTAAAATTCATTTTTAATAAGTTATTTTTCAGAAAAATTTATTAATTCTTGAACTCACTCATTTAATTTTAGTTGACAGATAAGATGTTATATTCTGTAAGGTAATTTCTAGAACAATAATAATTGAAGGGAGAAAAAGGTGTTTTTATTTTGAGACAATTGATAAAAAAAAAATTGAATAAAAAGAGAAAAAAAAAAACTTACACACGACCATGAGCCCGGTGTTCTGCAGGAGCATGCCAGTGAAATTGTTTTAATGAGTAATTTTTTCCGTTAATATGAATATCTCCCACTTTTCCTTCAAAATGCACCTATAAATACCAAATTTAACAAAATAAATTTATTTAATAATTAAATATAAATAAGTGGAATGTTGCATATTCAAATCCGCGCTCTTATAACTAAATTAGTTTAACCGAAGCAAATACATACCCCAATATTGAATTGGTTGTTAACAAGTGTAGCATTTGTAGGAACGTAGTTTCTTTCTAATGATTCCAATTGATTGTTCAAAATAATATCTTTGTATACAAGATCCACAGGACTCTGAATTTTCCCATTTGAACATGCTGCATAATCTGGACTCAAACTTCCCCATTTCTCAGGACCATTTGGACCAATATAACTAAAATTAACAGAACCTACCATACAATAAAAGAAAGTGTCAATAATAAAGAACCAAATCAATCTAAGTTATTATGAGAAATCTAAAATGAAATTAATCTTACTGTCTTTTGCTGAAGTGCATAGAGCCAAAGCTGCAATAGAAAGAATTGAGAGGTAAAAATGTAAAGCCATTGTGAATAGCTATGGTTGGTTTGATCTAAGAGACAATGTTTTATTTTCTCAACTTTATATAGAATATATGTGTGGTGATTATGTTCATATATATATATATATATATATATATATATATATATATATATATATATATATATATATATATATGTATGTATAAATTACTGTTATGGACATTTTGGAGATATGCTCTTTGGATGGTGATAAATTTGTTGGGGCTACTTACAAGAACAGTGGAGAAACATTGATGTCTTTTTCTATTTAGGAACGTTTTATATTCCAAGACCTTTAAAAACCATTACAGATTCTGTTCTTACTTATGATTGAAGTTTATTTTTTTATTTAATTTCTTAAAATAATATTTATTTATATTTATATATTAATATAAATAAATTATTAATATTTATAAATTTATAATTTTTAAAAAACAATCAATAATTATATTTTATTTATACTTTTTTTATTAAATTTAAATTATTTAAGATTATTCCTTTTGAAGAATTGGAGGGTTAAAAACATATCACTAAAGTTGAAAAGAACCTGTGGACACAGATAAGATATAATTGGCTTTTTAAGATATTCTTTTTTATTTTCTTACACTCTTCATCTACCTTTAATTATTTATACCATGTTCATGCCTACAAAAGTGTGTTCAAATAATATGGTTTAAAGAAAAAAAAATTTAGAGTTATTAAGAAGTTTAGTTGAGTAAAATTATTATTATTTTATTTCATATAAAACATAAATTAAATTTACTTAAGTCATTTTTTATATTTAATAAAATATATATTTTATTATCCGTCTTAAATGTTTTAAAAAATAATTTATTTAAATTATGAGCATAAAATAGTTAATTTTGTTTAAGATTTAATGGTTCTTTTCTTCTAATGGTTATCTGGATGAGTACAAGCATCCAACAAATTTTGATAAAAGAATTACAAATTACTTTGTGAACAATATTGCACAAGAAGTCACAAAGTACAATGCCAGCTATGAAATCGAAGTATGAACATTATTATAGAAGATATACTATGTGAATCACAATCCTAATGTTTTTCATAACTTTCTACACCATCGCCCAACTACCATCGATAACGTTATGTTTTTCTTTTTTGTGTTGTTGTTACAGTTAGAGAAGAATGAATCATTATATTAATTTAGTGATATTAATAATTATTTTATAATGTATTGAAGCCACAACATCAAATCATATCCATTGATCTCTTATTTTATAATATATTGGAGCCACAACATCAAATCATATCCATTGATCTCTTATTTTATAATATATTGGAGCCATAACATCAAATCATATTCATTGATCTCTAGACAGATCGCGCGTCTAGAAATGAAAGAATAAATTTAATTTTATAGGTTGTGTTGCACCTGATAATTACATATGAGTGTCTAACGTGACGGATACCGTAAACACGACATTGACATATCGACACAAATGATAATTTAAAAAAGATAAAATAAAATAAATATAAATCAAAAGTTTCGGTATCAATTTTGGACACTGAAGCAAACACATATTATTTTAAAGGTGTCAGTATTAATAAATCGCAAATTGTGTGCAAGTTTCTTCATTTTGTTATGCGAATTTAGTTCCAATTCCAATCTATTATGATCTAAGCATCATAGAATCTAATAAAATAAAGACTTTTTTTTTTGACAAATTTACCAAGTGTCAAATTTTCAGAATCTATATTATTTTTAACTTTATTATTAATGGAATTAACCATAATTTTAATTTTAAAATTTAATTATTATTTATAATTTAATATGATATTAATATCATATTATTTAAGTTTCTGATAATTATTTTGTTCGTTTTCAATGTACACATTTTTATTTTTCAATATGTCGCTTACTTTTTCAAGGTATACAGTTATGTATGTTCTTTCTCTACTTTTGCACCTTATGTCTCCCTTACTCTTTCTCTATTTATGTTATTTCATCTCTTTTAGACACTTTTCCATTCCTCTTTTCACACACAAATTATAGCATATTATTATATCATAGATTAAACAAGAATGATAAGAACGGTGTATCTTGTAGGATTGAAGATATTCTTGTCAAAGAGAGAGAATATGAGAGGATTATTACCCTCATTGTCGTTTAGGATTTTCACAATATGTTAATCGTTTAATGGGACAACGCTTAAATAGCTAAACGACTGAGGGCAGAGACCTCTCATTGGGCTTAACTAAATAGTCCAACCCATCACGGTTCATTCAGAGATAGAAGCCCAATCATATAATTCACCAATAAGTGCTTAATACCAATAGATCATAATTAATATTAATAATAAATTTTAACAATTGACTATCGTTAATCCATAATTGATCAATTAAATAATTAATCCAACATTCTCCCACTTGGATGACAATAATTAATTATTAAAATTATATAAATTTAGTATTATAATTTTAATTACCGTCAAAACACTTCTTCAAAAAACAAAAGTAAACTTCAACATTGCATAAATGAATCTGATGGAGAAAACAGATCATACAAGTCAAAGAAATACATTTTATATTAAAAAGATGAATTTAGAGAAACATATTTTATATGAAAAAATATGTTATAAGACAATGGTCCAAGTATATGAAAATGCTATCGATAAATTTCCACTAACCCAAAATATCATGAGACTTACTCATGAGTATAAGTCTGTGGTCAGTGATTTAATAATGAGTTTTTACATTAAAGGTCATAGCATATCCACATAGGTCTAAGAATAGTAATTATATATAGGAATTACCCTATTACAAGAGTAATTACATTTAATCATAAGTACCTTCGTAACACAATATCATACTCGATAGGAGTATTGATATTTACTTGTACTTTCATATTATGACCTGAAAAAAGTGGATTATTGAAGATAGAGTAACAAAATATTATTGCATGCCAAAGAATTATTGTGTCTTTTCAATATCGACATAAACATCAAATTATGATACTTTCCGAGATTAAGAGAATAATATATATCTCAGAATAATATACTAAGATTTCTTAGAGTATTGTATATTTTAAAGTCTTCTTAGAATATGTCATATTATAGTGCACGCAAAAATATATGACAATATGAGAATAATAATCTAAAGTTTTTAGATTATATGATTGTGTACACATGTACTCCCACTGATCTAACATGTATAAAAAAATTCAGAGCTTAGTAGTATTATATACTCTGATTATACAATGGGATACTAATTATATTTTCATTGCAAAACAATATAGAGAAGTGGTTGTATAATATATCATCAACAAAGTTTAACAAACTCAACCACATATTTTGCAAATGAATATAGCAGATATATTAACACAAGTGGTTACAGAATAATAATATGAAACTCAATATTTACCGACGAAAGATTTTTATCTAATTTTGAGTTTCATAGTTAACCGCATATTTTGCATTTAGAATTAAGGAGATTGTTAATTTTTACTTACAATTTATAATACAAAATCTCCTTATAACAAATATGATTCTTAAAATCATTTTCATAAACAAAATAACCTACACATAAAAGAGTATGATGATTATATGAAACACAATTATCATCCTATATGAGTGAGATTAAATCCCTAGTATAATTATAATATGGAATTATATGGACTATTTTAATAGTTCACTCAAAACTCAAGTATTAAAATTAAAGTCACACACTCTTGAGACATAATTAGGTTACACGCAGCAGAAATAAAATAGACTTTAATTTTTATTTTATTGAACATACAACAAAATAGTCATATAATTTCATATAAAAATAAGACTATATTATCTTCAATATAAGTCTCTATAATAAACAAATGTTTATTAAACAAATAATATTTGTTTCTTATTTATAAAATTGACATATTAGATTCTCCCACTTGATATAGAAAGATAGTTGATTTGTCGATTTTGTAGTTTTAAAATAATCAAACAAATATTCAATTATATTCTCTATCACACAATAATCATGTCAAATAACGTCGCACTGATAGGGTATGTCCGTCAATAACACAATACAAGGAGAATTGCAATCCATTTTAAAATAAATTATTGGATTGCATAAAATAAATATAAAGTATTACATGTCTTTAAAAGATTTTCTTATTTATTGTAAATTCCTAAATAAATGGTCTCAGAATAAATAATAAGTAAGAAATATAACAATGTACTTTACAAAAAAATTGTTTCACCAAAAAATTCTAATACCGATAGAGTATTCGAACCATATTTGACATAATTATCAAATCACAAGTACATTTATCAATTAACAACAAAATTATATTAACAATAACATACCTGATGGATAAATTCTGCAAATATAAAAGATTGTCGAACCATAGAGACCAATGTCAACCTACTGTAATCTCCTACTGTAATCTTTCGTTACTTTGTAAAGTTAAGGCTAATGAATAATTGGATTTTGGGGGAAACTAAGAACTAAAATTGAAATAAATGGACTTAGGAAATAATACTAAAACGAGGTCGGGTACTAATTACGACTATAACTTAGTTCCGTAGAATATACCAACTTAAAGACCCCGCCTCACACTCTCGCGGTATTAACTAAAGTCATACTTCTTAATCCCAATATTTTGCTCTCGCTCGTCCGGTAACTAAGAAATATATTTTGAAATCCAATAATATCCTAAACGCATCTAAAGCGCTCTTGCTGTATTTAGATTTATTGCCTAATTTCCACTATCCGGTTCGATATCCCACGCTCTCGCAGTGTCGTCTCTAACCTTAATTGATTTCTCACTTTCGTGACAAAATCGTGTTAAATAACCTCTCACTCTCGTAACAAAGCTATTTAAATTAGACTTGGAAATTAAAACCAAAACAGAATCCTAATTATAAATTCGTACCTATTATTTTCTACCGAGTCCCGTTGGTAACAACGGTACTCATACACCGGACTCTAAACTATTTAGCCAGACATAATGATAGAAATAAATAAGCAATTTTGGGTTTTAAGATTAAACAAAAACATGAGAAGAAGTTTAATATAATTTAAAATGATGTTTGAAGAAAAATGGTAAAAGCCTGAAATGATAACAATAGATGAAAGATAAAGCATAAATATAAATAGCCGAAAATAAAAGCAAGAAAATAAATTGCTGTTAAAGTAAATGAACCTGTAATTAATCAGAAACTGGAATTGTAATATACCGGCTGACTTAAATTCAAAACATAAATTAATGAAGAAACAAATCCTAAGACTATCTTAGGAATAGTCCCCGGTGTGGAGAACTATTCCGTTTATATCGTGAATGAAAACTTCCTAATAAATATGAATCAAAATCTAGATCGAAGAAGAAGAGAGTGTGTTGAAAATGGAGAATGGAAGCCTTATTTATAGATGTGAGATTCGTTGAGAAAATAGGTCCGGTGAGATCTTTTCGCCTCCGTTTTCTCCTCCGTAGCGATCGCGACTGACTGTTGAAGAGACCGTGATGATCGTCATGCGTGGCTTGGTGAGGAAGCTTCACTTCCTAAGCCATCGCGATCGTTAGGGTTAGGGTTAGGTGTGTAACGGTCGTTACACCCTTGCTGGCAGTTGGACTTGGCTCTTCCACGCATTGGGTTGGGCTTGCTTCTTTAAATTATTTTAATTTCCAAAGCTTTTACTTGTAATGCACCTTATTCATGCCATACACCCCAAAATTGTATAATTTCTCTTCTTTTGTGAATTTTGAGTACGATTTTCCTGACTTTTCTCGACTTTCTTCGCACATGCCTTGTAAATAGTAAATACCTGAAAACATAGAAAATATCGGCATAATACGAATAAAGAGTATCTTAATTAAAATAAAATGAGGACATAATTCATATAAATTGAGTCAAATATAGGATACATTTTCGTGTTATCAAATACCCCCACACTTAAACTGTTGCTTGTCCTCAAGCAATCAACCAATGCGTAAAAGAAAATTATTAAGCATGGTTTTTGAAACAATGGCACGACACAACTCCTAGTCATACGTGGATGCTAGGCTAATGTGAGATTCATAGGTACTGAACATCAACATCAAGGATACCATGATGACACGAAATCACAATACGCGAGCAAAAACTCCCACCCTATGCAAACCAGTCTGAATCATTCTATTATAACTCAACCTATTTCTTTTGCTTTATTTCACCCACTTTCATTTGAGCGCAATCACATTAAGCCCTTTATCCTTACACACACATAATAGAGTAGCTGGCTAGTGATTCTGGTAATTTAAGCACGGGGTTCTGGTACATAAGTTTGCAACCCCTTTATTTACCCAATTGCAAGTTGCGGGGGATCGAACTGGAGTCCGCCTTACCAAGTTCAGCACCAGACACTTATGAACCAACTTATAACGGGTTGTCATAACAAATATTTGTAAGTTTCGCAACCGTTGGATTAAGCGATCGGGTGAGGGTCACCTAACTTAATTAGCGCATTCCCTGTTTTCATTTTATTAAGGCATGATATTTTTGAATATTTACGATCATTCACTTATATCCATCGGCTCTCTACGTAGTTTGTGATTAAGACGATGCCGACTTCTAATATAAACTACTCGGGGTTAATTTAAAACTTAAACTTAAGGTTTCGGTATAATAGGTACTCCAATTGGTTCGTATACTTAGGGGGTTTAGGGTGTCAAAACAATATCGATTTTGTCGAAGCTTTCCCAAGTTTCTCTAATACAGCCTAGAGTGAAAACCTATGTACTTTCAAAGTGTGTGAGTCATGTATCAAAAAGAAAATTTTTGTTAGAGGTTAAAAATATAAAATTTTGGGGAAATTCAATAGCAACTGAAAATCACGTATAAAGACCTGACAACAAATGCAATGACTTGACAAAATACTTAAAACAGATAAATTCCTAAAAATATCAAATAAACTAGAAAGCAATCAATCAAACTAAAAAACGATAAATGAAAACGGTAAAGTCCCTCCCCCACACTTAAACCAAACATTGTCCTCAGTGTTTCGATGAAAGGTGAAAAGAGGAAAAATAGAATCTGAATGAATGGCCTTGCGTGCTACAACGACCATTTTTGCTTGATCTTTCCCTTGTTGATCATGTCTTTGTTGACCATTTCTACTCCTACGTCTTGTACTACGAGATATCTGAATTTACTAAAACTTTTCTTTCCTGAAGCCGCTCATCATATTGCTCATTTTCGGAGGAAGTACCTGCAAAAGTGTGAAAAATACAATGTGGTGTGTGCAGGTGGAACATGACCATGCAAATGATGAGGAGGAGGTGAGTTACAGACGGGAGAGACATGTCTTCTCCTATCGTACTCATCAACAGTGTCACCACCACCAGCAACATTCGTAGGAATGTACGTGGGCACCAGCTCATTTATTAGATGATCAACTATAGATTGTTCGCCTAGATATGGTCGAGACGTGAAAAGCGATCCGTATCTTTACTTTCTGCAAGTTCAAATAATAAAAGGAAAATATTAAATTGAAAACTCGTGGGTTGCTTCCCACGCAGCGCTTTGTTTAACGTCAAAAGTTGGACGACTCAGGAGTGCAAGCACTCATGGTGGTTCTCTCGAGAGTGCATCCTCGATCGAACTTTTAATAATCTTCGGTTTCCATGGCCACTTATCAAGACATTTCACATATCCCTCACCTTTTCTTTTCTTTCTTCTGTGGGGTGGTTCATTCTTTTAGACTTGTGGTGGTGGCTCTGGATCTATCCTGGGTATCGATTTTTCAAGTTTACGCTTAGTTATTTCATCCACCATCTCAAATGTTAACCTTCACTTCTTAATGCTAATGTTTTTCCTAGTTTCACGGTCTTCTAACTTTCTCTGTTTATGCAAAACTTTAGACGGAGGTGCATTGGTGTGGGTATTTTTCAATACCTCTACATACATTTTGGATTGGGAGTCTACCTGATCTTCCATAAAACTTTGCGGGAAAAGAATCGGTGGGGTATAGGGAGGAGGAACAACAATAGGTGCTTCCTTCTCTACCTCTTCTACAACCTCCCTTTTGGATGATGTTGGTGGATTTTTCTCAATCTCTACTCTTTTCTCACCAGAACTCTCCTCAGCCTCATTATAACTCTCTTCAACCTTTCAACCTTATTATCATTCTCCTTAGGATTTTCAATTTGTTTTTCGCTACTGGTTGTTACAACATACACATTCTCCTCAGGGGAGGGTCCTAGAGGTGTTTGTGAAAGCATGGAGATTTAGGCCTCTAATGCCTCGTTGTGAGTCACTAGGGACTCAACCACATTGTTCAGCTTCCTAAGAGTTTCATTGTTGTTGAGACTTTGTTTTCTTATCTCTTCATTGTGGATAGTTTATGCCTCTATAAAGTGCTCCATCATAGATTCTAGCCTAGAGTGAGTTAACGTCGCATCGAAATCCTCCATTAATGCGTCGAGAGTGGAATTCTGGTATCCTTGCGACTCCTCAAAAAATTGGATGTGTTGATTATAGAGGAAATTTGGTTGAGGATAAGTTAGTATCGCATTGTAATCCTCCAATGATGTTTCGAGATCAAATTTTTGGTATTCTTGCGACTCCTCAAAATGATGGGGTTGATAGTTGTAGAGGTAATTTGAGTGAGAGTGAGTTGGTGACGCATTAAATTATTAAAATTCTCCAAAAGTATTTCGAGGTCGGGTTTATGGGGTTCTTGTGATACTTCGAAATACTGAGAACGGGAGTTGTAGAAATAGTTCGGTTGATACATATTTATAGAAATAAGAGTGCCTTAGTCTATACGGTGTAATAACAGATTAACAATATCGATTGTTGGTCTCCGGCAATGGCGCCAAAAACTTAATGGGTAAATTCCGCAACTGCACACAAATATCAAAGTAATATAAAAGATTTTTGAACCACAAAGATCAATGTCAACCTACTGTAATCTATCGTTACTTTGTAAAGCTAAGGCTAATGAATAATTGGATTTTTGGGGAAACTAAGAACTAAAATTGAAATAAATGGACATAGGAAATAATACTAAAACGAGGTCGGGATATGATTTCCGCATTCCTGAAGGACTTATAGAAAACGGGTACTAATTACGATTATAATTTAGTTCCGTAGAATATACCAACTTAAAGACTCCGCCTCACGCTCTTGCTGTATTAACTAAAGTCATACTTCTTAAGCCCAATATTTTGCTCTCGCTCGCCCGGTAACTAAGAAATATATTTTGAAAGCCAATAATATCCTAAACGCATCGAAAGCGTTCTCGCTGTATTTAGATTTGTTGCCTAATTTCCATTATCCTGTTCGATCCCCACGCTCTCACAGTGTCGGCTCTAACCTTAATTGATTTCTCACTTTCGTGACAAAATTTTGTTAAATAACCTCTCACTCTCGTGACAAAGCTATTTAAATTAGACTTGGAAATTAAAACCAAAATAGGATCCTAAGTATAAATCGTACCTATTATTTTCTACCAAGTTTCGTTGGTAACAATGGTCCTCATACACCGGACTCTAAACTATTTAGCCAGACATAATGACAGAAAGAAATAAGCAATTTTGGGTTTTAAGATTAAACAAAAACATGAGAAGCAGTTTAATATAATTTAAAGTGATGTTTGAAGAAAAATGGTAAAAGCCTGAAATGATAACAATAGCTGAAAGATAAAGCATAAATATAAATGGCAGAAAATAAAAGCAAGAAAATAAATTATTGTAAAACTAAATGAACCTGTAATTAATCGAAAACTGGAATTGTAATATACCGGCTGACTTAAATCCAAAACATAAATTAATGCAGAAATAAATCCTAAGACTATCTTAGGAATAGTCCCTGATGTGGAGAACTATTCCGTTTACATCAGCGAGTGAAAACTGCCTAATAAATATGAATTAAAATCTAGATCGAAGAAGAAGAGGGTGTGTTGAAAATGGAGAATGGAAGCCCTATTTATAGAAGTGAGATTCGCTGAGAAAATAGGTTCGTTGAGATCTTTTCGCCTTTGTTTTCTCCTCTGTAGAGATCGCTACGGACCGTTGAAGAGAGTGTGACGATCGTCACGCGTGGCTTGGTGTCGCTTCCTAATCCATCTTGACCGTTAGGGTTAGGGCTATCTGTGTAACAATCGTTACACCCTTGCTGGCACTTGGGCTTGGCTCTTCCACTTGTTGGGATGAGCTTGCTTCTTTAAATTATTTTAATTTCCAAATATTTTACTTGTAATGCACCCTATTCTTGCCATACACCACACAATTGTATAATTGCTCTTCTTTTTTGAATTTTTGAGTACGATTTGCCCGACTTTTTTCGACTTTCTTCGCACATGCCTTGTAAATAGTAAATACCTGAAAACATAGAAAATACCGGCATAATACGAATAAAGAGTATCTTAATTAAAATAAAATGAGGATATAATTCATATAAATTAAGTCAAATATACGATACATTTTCATGTTATCAATACCGATAGGGTACGACTATATATCATCAATATAATATTAAATATAATTAAAATGATATAATTATTATATTAAGCAAATTTTGTATAATTAATCATACCGATAGAGTACGAATATTATTAATATAATATCAACTATAATTAAAATAAATTTAATTACTTTATAAACAAAATTTATACAATTATACATGTAATAGACATTATTACAACCATACAAATTAAAGTAATTATATTTTATTTAAAATAGAAAAATCTATGTAATTATGTTAGGTGAGATTATAACTATAAAAATTAATAGTGATTAATTAATTATCCATAATATAACTCTTAAATAATAAGATTTCTAATATATTTGTAGGACAAGATTTTTATTTAATTAAATAATAAAAATCAATTTAAGAAATAAATAGAGAGTTTTAATTTCAAAATATTCTGGAAAATAATAATATTTATATAATTGCACATTTTATAATTTTTAAAGGAGTACAAAATATTATTAACAAACTTCTCCTTATAAACAATTATATAATATGTTACAAGATAATGATCGAATTACGACTAACCTCAAAAATCTCAAAAAGATCGTATCATTCATCATGACATTCATCATTGTCCGAAGAACCAGTAAACTTTGATGACTTGTAGAATTTGGCGAGATGGTCATCGGCAGATTGAGTATATCATCTCAAAAAAAACTTTTACAATATCACTCAATAATTCATAAGAAAAATAAACCGTTACCATCAAAATATAAAATTTTAATAAAATAATCGATATACTGCAAAGATGATACAATTTTAAGTTTTCTTAAAAAAAATTCTATATAATTAAAAAATTTACGAGTGAGCAAACAAATGATAAAGCAAAATACAATTAAAAATAAATTAAAGTATATATATTATCCAAATTGAATTAAAATACTTTACAAACATAACACTTAAATAAAATTATTCACATAAGTGTTACTACTATAAAATTTACATATAATTTAGACTCAAATATTAAAAATACATAATTTAAAATTATATGAGATTCTCACATTGGATCACTAAATATATACAAATTTATTTTAAGAAATATTAAAAATCTAAAACTAGTATATTTAGGATTATCAATATTTTCATAAAGTATATTATTAATTTGAATATTTAAGAAAAATTGACAAATGATTTTGGAATATAATTTCACCCAATAAATTATAATTCATATTAAAAGAGAAATCTTTTAGAATATGATTATTTATTCTCAATAATTCAGGCATTCAATAATTTTTTTTTCCGGTAATAATGGTTTTTAAACAAGTATAAAGAAAAATCTTTTAGAATATACGACTTCATGGCAAGAATCAATTCATATAAATGTAATTAGTAATTTGATGGATAAACAAAACCACTAAACAAAATGCCAACAATATTGTATAAAATCCCAAATAAATTTTTTTTAAGAAAAAAACATTAGCAAGCAATCAATTAATAAATAAATTTGCTAACAATCCAGTTATTTCTCTCTAAAAGAAATTCAAGAATGCAATATTAAAACAATCAAATCTTCTTGTATTAATTATAGAAAAATATTTTAATCATAATTTCATTCTATAAATAAAATCAATTTATTATAGAATCAATATCTATAATCACACATAATATCAATAAGAGTAAGAAAATATATTTACCAATATCACCATATTTTATTGAAACCCGCATCAAATATAATGTTCTCGCCATTTTGTGAAATTCATTTAACATTAGTATTGACATATAGAATATATATGTTAAAATTTGTGAAATTGTATATTCATTCATTAAAAATAATCCCAATGATGCAAAATATTTCTACCAACTACAATTTATACGTTTAAATTGTCTCAATGCAATATAATTGGTCTATATAAATTTTGTTTCAAACAAATAATAAAAAATTAATCAAATAACCATTACACATATAATAATTGGCTCACTATAATATAATAAATAGCCGGAATCATATGATGAATAGCCGAAATCATATGATAAATATCCATAAACCCTAATGAAACAAATATCTCCCACAAAAATATGATCAATTTGAAACTAGTTATAGAATAATATCACTCATAATATATTATTCATCTAATAATAACCATAATTCGTATCTATAACCAGGCTCTGGATACTAATTGATAGATTTATTTGAATTGGTAGACACAAATTATAACATATTATTATATCATAGATTAAACAAGTGTATCTTGTAGGATTGAAGATATTCCTGTCGAAGAGAGGGAATATGAGAGGATTACTATCCTCATTGTCGTTTAGGGTTTTCATAGTATGTTAATCGTTTAATGGGGCAACGCTTAAATAGCTAAACAGTTGAGGGCAGGGACCTCTCATTAGGCTTAACTAAATGGTCCAACCCAACACAGTCCATTCAGAGATAGAAGCTCAATCATATAATTCACCAATAAGTGCTTAATACCAATAGATGATAATTAATGTTAATAATAATTTTTAATGATTGACTATTGTTAATCTATAATTGATCAATTAAATAATTAATTCAACATTTCTCTCTCTCTCTGAGTCCCAATTTCTATCCTCTCTATTTTGTACATAAACCCTAACACCGTTATCATCCCTCTTTCTTCATCATATCTACGGTCAGCATCGTCTTCAATATGAAGAAACCAGTTATATTTGTACTTTTCATATCACGACTTTTCTAATGTACCGATTGGAGTTTTTTTTCAAACAACATCATCATTGACAATCATATATTTAATTCCGATCGACTCATTATGAACGACCATCGTGAGTAGTATACTCTTCATCTTTGTTAATCATATTTTATGTTAACCATGTACTCTGATATTATTTATGCTTATGGCTTATTTTTTATTTTTGGTGTTATGCGATTTTTGAAGAGGTAATAGTGTGGGAACCACTAGCTTAGATCTATTCCAAATTCAAGAGTTCATGGAGAACATGTTTTCCAAATACAATGATGTATGGTGAAGAATTGCAATCGTTTATGTGTAGATATTCGTTATAAGCTAACCGAGAATTCTATACATAAATGGGTCAGTTGTCTTGCTAGAATAGGTACATATGTATTTGGATATATATATATATATATATATATATATATATATATATATATATATATATATATATATATATATATATATATATATATATATATATATATATACACTATAATAAGTTATATTTTTAAGAATGAGTGATTATGTTGTGCATACATATGTCATTTTAACATTAATTTTGCTTTTTGATTGTTCAATTGGAGAATAGATAATTAGATCAGGAAAGAGAACAAAATTACCCACTTTTCATCATACTATAAGGTGTTAGAAGTTCATAGCACACTAAATAGAGTTTTAGACAACATTGTCAAGTTCTTCTGTAGCATATTTATGAGAACTAATGCTTATGCATAATATGTCAACTTGATGGGTCTTACTCATAAGTAGAAACTTGCATTTTTGTCTCACATTTACTTTATGTATGATGAATGTCAGATACTTTTCGGTCACTCAATTTATCAGAGTGGTGGTGATGAGTATAGCATAAATAATTTCTTTTTGATTTTATTTTTGGTTCAGAAACTCCCTTTTCTTGTCAACATGGCATACTTCAACAGACTCAATTCAATTTCACATATTATATTTGATCTATATGTGATTTAATTAATCATAAATTATATATATTTATGTTGTGGACCATAGCCCTCATTGATGTTCACAAGGTTTCATCTCTTTTCCTCCCATTTTCAACTCCTTGAATTAGCATATTGGATGTTCAATAGACAGTCTTCTATATTCTTTGAAGCTTCTAAGCTGCTAATGGACTTGCTCTGTCAGATTCAGTCCCTCAAGAAAGTTAATGTCTCTTTATTATATGAATCTCAATATGTAAGAATTGCACTATTTTCTTTTTTTAATCCATCATTTTACCCCTTTAAGTGCACTGCATATTAAATTTTGATGTGTATAAAAAAATATTTTATCGTTGTGTAGTTCATGTGAAGTTCATTTTGTTTATGTAGTAAGTTGGCTAGTTACGTGAGCATATTATAACATTTTGTTTATGTAATCACTGAGATCTAAGATGTCCTAAAAGATGTCGAGACACTGTTCTCTGAACATAACACAATGAACAATATAAAGCACAATGAACATAGCAAAAAGTAAAGAACACACATAATTATGAACATAGTTCGATGTACAACAAGACCTACATATGGGGACTACCAAGCTAGGGATGAAATCAACTAGATAGTATCAATTTGTAGACCCACAAAAAACTCTCACTAGTTTACAATCTACTCATATAATCAATACACGTGCTTAATTTCTACGTAAGACTCACCTAGGTATGAGACCCTTCTCAAATCCCTTCCAATCACAACCAGTGACTGAACAACTCTAAACAACTTAGAATAACTTTTGAAGACACTCTTTAAAGACACATAATCATTCACTTCTTAAAAGCTTTAGAATAATTGACAGAACTTACAACACAAAGAACAATCCTACTCATTTATCAAGATGATATTAAAGAGAATCACAATCAACATGCACAAAAACATAACACAAATACAACATAAGTTCTTTACTATTATTAAGGTTGAAACCTTACTTTTATAACCTTTAGTGGATTGGATTTGGGCTTCAAATCTGCAGCTGATTTGTTCTAAGAATATTCAGGATCTGATAAATCGTAAAAACCCGAAGAAAAATAGTTGTAACAGACATGATGTCGAATGAGCTAGATAGGACAACATATTCAATGTCTTCTTGCTATGAGTTTTAGAACATCCTTTTAAACATGTTGCTGCATAAATTAGTTTTACCAAAATTATTTCCAATCATACAATTAGATAATTAACAACTTATAATTTCTCTCGTGTTTAACTTTATAAATCCATATGTTTTCAAGGCCCTTTTACCTTTAGGCAACTTCACTCGATCATAAGTGTGATTATCATGCAGTGATTTTATTTCGTCATGCATTGCATCCAACCACTTTTGATTTTCATCACTTTCCATGGCCTCTTGAAAACACTCAAGTTCACCCTCGTCACTCAAGGTCACTTACTAAAATTCAGGCACACACACATAGAATGTCAAGATGGATGTCTTAACGTACATGTCATGACAGATGTTATAACACTGCCTGATAGAACAAAAACAATAACAACAATGTAGAAATATAAGTTGAGGAAAGATAAAGAACACAACGATATGTTAACCCAGTTTGGTACTAATTCACCTACTTTGTGGGCTACCAAGCCAAGAAGGAAATCCATTATAAGTAGTACTATTTCAAAGCTGAACTCCCCCGTTTACAACTTCTCGCCTAATCCCTACTCAGTGCAACTTCTACTTAGGAATTATCCCAAGTATGAGAACCCACTCACTTCCATTCACCGTAGTGATAAAAACTCCCAATCACATAGAAAACAATTCAACTCCTAGAAACTGTTAGGAAGTACACACTCCTTAATTACAACTAAATTGAAGATACCACATCCAATCTACAAATACTTAGCCAAGACTTCCTCAAACCTTGAAATAATTTCAACAAGTCTTCCAAATGATCTTCCTCAGTTTGGGATTTAGCAATCATATCATCAACATACACTTCAATTTCTTTATGCATCAGATCATGGAATAGGGTCGTCATGGCCCTCTGGTAGGTTGCACCAGCGTTCTTCAACCCGAAGGGCATCACTCTGTAACAGAATGTTCCCCATGGTGTGATAAACGTTGTTTTTTTCATGTCCTCAAGAGCCATCTTAATTTGATTGTATCCGGAAAATCCATCCATGAATGAGAACACTTTGCATTTTGCAGTACTATCTATCAACATATCAATGTGTGGAAAAGGAAAATCATCTTTCGGACTAGCCTTGTTCAAATCTCAGTAATCAACACACATGCGGACTCTTCCATCTTTCTTAGGCACTGGCACGATATTGGCAATCCATTGAGGATAAATTGATGTCACAAGAAAACCCGCGTCGATCTGCTTCAAAACCTCTTCTTTAATCTTTATCGCCATATCAGGATGAGTTCTCTTTAATTCTGCTTGATTGGCGGACACTCGAGCTTCAGCAGTAAATGATGCTCCATAATATCAGTATTCAACCCTGGCATATCTTGATATGAACAAGCAAAGATATCTGCATACTCTTTCAGCATTTCAACCAAACGACTCTTCACCTCAGGATGCAGCAATGCTCCAATCTTGATTTCTTTCAGATCATCCACAAAACCCTAATTGATGACTTCTAATGGCTCTTTGTATGACTGAATGGTGTTTTCCTCGCGCTCAAGCAACTGAGAAACCGCTTCAGGGATCTCATCAAATTCCTCTTCTTCGGCTACATATACAGGATGTTCAAAGTTGGAAGAGGGCGTGGGGTCATTGTTTTCAACGGTTTTTTGAATTAATCTGCGCATTTGATTATGATTGATTTTAGAAACTCACACATGTGACAAGTGATTATGCATATTCAATTCAATTATTATTATTTTGTGAAAGGGTTTTTTTTTAATTACCATTTTTTAAGAAAAAGTAGAAAATAAAAGACACAATTTGGAATGAAAAACAAACTTTTATTAATGATCTTAAATTTCAAAACAAACAGATTTTGCCCATACAATATCACTTTCACCTTGGGCAGAGTGAAAGGATTATTATTAGAAACTTTTAACAAGCTAAATTAAATTACTTCAACACATGAATGCAAGTGGGGATGTCAATAGCAGTCCAATTACAAACTCTGACTCCATGTGTCACAAAGTTGGGCATTTCCTGCTCTGGTCCATCTTCAACAATGACATTGACTCCCGGAACAATAGGATCAAGATAACCAGTACTCCAGAAAACATCTGATACTTGGCAGCAATAGGTCCTAATTTCAGCGTCTCTCTCCTAATCTTCGTGGAAAACCCTAAACCAAAACCATTCTTATTCACTTTAGGCTCAATAACATGTCCCCAAGCATTGCTTGAACCTTTTTGAACTACATTTTGGGCATCTTTTAATGAAGCAATGGAATCCTCATTCCTTTGAACACTATCAATAGACAAAGCTTGGAACTGTGTTTCAACAGTGGTTTCGTCAGTTTCTACTATGGAAAAGGAGGATAAATGAGAAACCAGCATAGCTTGTTCTCCTTCCACAATAATCATAGCACTTTCACAGAAAAACTTTAACTTATGATGGAGAGTAGAAGTCATAGCACCAACCTCATGAATCCAAGGTCGTCCAATCAAACAGCTATAAGAAAGGAATATATCCATCACCTGAAAGTTAATTTGAAACAAATGTGGGCCAATGTGAATGGGCTAATCCACTTCCCCAATAACATATTTACGAGAGCCATCAAACGCCTTCACAATGATACCACTAGGATGCATCGACGAGCCTTGATATTTAAGCTTTGAAAGGGTACTCTTGGGAATAACATTCAACGCAGAGCCATTATCAATAAGCACATTGGACAATGCATCATTCTTGCAATTCATGGAAATGTGCAAAGCCATGTTGTGATTCGTTCCCTCAGCGGGCAGCTCTTCATCGGTGAAACTCAGATTATTGCAAGCCGTGATATTTCCAACCACACTATTAAAAGTTTCCAAAGGCACATCAAAATCAACAAACGCCTGATCCAAAACCTTCATTAGAGACTCTCTGTGAGCTGAAGAATTCATCAACAAAGCCAGGATTGAAATCGTTGGTGTCTATAGTAATTGCTCAACGATCTTATAATCACTCATCTTGATAATATTCAATAAGTCATCCATTTATTTCTCTTGGGTTACCCCACTAGTCTTCCCTTCGACCTTCTTGGGTTCAGCACTAGTTTCCATAATCTTCTTGCCATCATCAGCCATCTTCGGAAACACAGGAGCAAATACACTACCACTTTTGTTCATTCGACTAACATCAGCAATATGTCCTACTTGAGGTATCGGTTGAATTGGAACCTCAACATTTCCTTCTAGAATGGTGGCGTTATACTTGTATGGTACATCCTTGTTGGAACTATACGGGACAGGTTCAGGTAAGCTAATAACCAAAGGAGTAACTGGAGGTTTGTTGTAGTAGGTCACCTCCACAGGAGTAGGAATATCAAAGTGTGGCACAATAACATTTATATCCGCTTCTTCACCAGACTCATCAGCGGAGAAATATTCATCTGTAGAAATATATTCATCATCAGATCTTTCAGACAAACTTTCGATCATACTGACGCCATTGTTGAAACCAACTCTGCGCACTATAATTTGAATGATGCCCTCGTCTAGCAGACGCTGAATATCTCTTTTCACAACATCACAACCACGATGATCTATGCTACAGACTAAGCAGTCACTATATTGGTGCACCTTTTTCTCTTCAATGAAATTAAACTTGGCGTGCAAATTCACCAAATTAGCATTAGTCTCGTTCACATCACGGATTTGAACTTCTACAGGAGGGCTATAAACATCATTTGCTTCAACTTCAGGCTCATCCTTTAACCTGATAACCTGAATAAGGTTCCTATTCATCATATCTTAAAGATCACTTTTATCTTATCACAACCACGGGTATCATTACTGCACACATTGCAAGCAGCATGATCACGGGCACAATAACCAACTTTGTAGAGAGCTACATACATCTTTACTAGATCTCCAATGATCGAATTCACATCATTAACCCTGATCTCAACATCAATCATATTCACGACATTTCCATGCTTGGGCAACAGATTCCCTTGCACATTATGACCCATGTCTTTGAAAGACAAAAGACCTGACCTGACCATCTTTTGAACCTCTGACTTCAACGAATACCAATTTTCAATACTGTGCCCTGGAGCTCCTTGGTGGTATGCACAAGTCTGGTCAACTTTGTAATACCATGGCAAAGGATTTGGAACAGCTGGAGGTGCCCTTGGTTGCACCAAGTGCCTTTGAATCAATGTTGGATACAACTCTACATAAGTCACTGGAATCAGATCAAACGGTTCTCTTTTTGGGCCTTGCCCTTGCTGATATGCCTTGTTATAAGGGATAGTAGTTGGAGTTGTAGCAATAACAAGGGTAACAACAGTAACTTGTTGGTTCTGAGGACGCCTGTTAGGAGGTCTAGTTCTCCTTTCCTGGACAATACCATTAACTTCTTCTTTCTTTTTGGAAAATCCAAAATATGGCCTCTTACTCGATCCTTCTTCTTTTGACAATTGTCCCTCTCGGACAGCCTCTTCTAGACGGACTCTCATGCTCACCATTTCAGCAAAATCATTAGGTGCATTGGCCACCATCTTCCTGTAATAGAAAGGATCCAAGGTCTTCAGGAAAACTTTGGTCATCTCTTGCTCACTTAGAGGAGATATAACCTGTGCAGCAAGCTCACGCCATCGCTGAGCATACTCTTTGAATGATTCCTTATCTTTTTGAACCATTTCCCTTAGCTGATCATGGTTGGGCGCCATGTAAATTTTATAATTGTAATGCTTCACAAAAGCTTCACCCAAATCATTAAATGTATGGATGTCAGTGTTATCTAGATTCATGTACCATCTCAAAGCTGCACCAGTTAAACTATCTTGAAAGAAGTGAATGAGCAGATGCTGGTCTTCAGTATGAGTTGACATCCTTCTCAAATACATCATCAAATAGTCACGGGGACAAGAATTACCCTTGTACTTCTCAAACTCTGGAACCTTGAATTTAGCAGGCACTTTCACATTAGGAACTAAGCACAGATCGTTGACATTATCACCAAACAACTCTTTCCCTTTAATGGCTTTCAGCTATTTCTACATTTTGTCAAACTGTTCCTGGAAACCATTCATTCGATCATAGAAGTCTAAGCTTTCACTCGGAGGAGGAAGTGGATTATTGTCAAACTCTTTGTTGAAAACAGAAGTAGCATGCACCACAGGAGGTGCGGAAACAACAACAGGTTGGGCCAATGAGGTCACTTGAGCAACAGGATTCTAACCTTCAGACATGAAATTCTCTGGCATTCCCCAAGGATAACCAAGAGGCATATGGTGTTGGACGGTAGAAACTACTGGAACAATAGAAACATGAGCATCTTGAATCTTAGAGATAATAGCTGTTTGTTGAGGTTGGATGATACGAGGAGAATGCGGTGGAGGTAGCGGTTGATTCTGAGTAGCCACCAACTATTACACCATAGCAGTCAAGTTGGCCATACTGGCTCTCAAAGAAGTAACCTCTTCGCGCAGCTCGCGATTCTCTTGCTCTAGATTTTCCATCTTCTTCTTGGAGTTGGCTCGAGTGTTATACCGATGCAACGACTTGAAGATTGAACGAAGTAGAGAAACAAATAAGACACCTGGGAGAGTATGAAAATGCAAGAACGTGTGTGTCATGATGCATGACATGCAATGTATATGATTTGTTTATTATTTCTTTTTATTTTTATTCATTATTCAAGGGACTTAATAAAGAAAATTTAATTTGCAAATATCAAAGTATAACACATTTGAATAAAACTCATATCATTAATAAAATATTTTGAGGATTACAACTCTTCAATACAAGTTTCAATGATCCCAAGTACAATAGAGAAATCAAAATAAACTACAAGTCCTAAAGAATCAAATCTGTAGAAGACCCTTCTTCAGATGACCTCTTCCTCTTGAGCTTCCTAATCTCTTCTTTCAGCTGCTTGTTCTCTAACACGTACCTGTCAGCATAACCTTTCCAAGAACCAGACTCGGGAGAAGTATGAGAATGAACAAGAGTAATAGAAACTGGGTGAACATTGGAAGAAAGTAAATCCTCCTGCCTCTTCATCATCTCTACAGCACGACTCTCAAGAATCTCAATCAAATCATCCTTTTCTTTCAATTTTATTGCATGAGACATCTTCAAGGTATGGTACTTGTTCTTCCAAGCTTCCTTCTCTTGTTCCATCGTAACCAAAGCAAATTGAAGATCCTCTATGTCATCTAAACCCTGAGTAATAGCCAAGAACAAATCAGCAAGAGGCTCTTCACGAGAATATGTAATCTTCAACTCAATAGCTCTTGCTTGAACCCATAGAAGATAAGGCTCCAAAGAACCAACTCATCTCTGCCCTAGATTCTCTTTTCCTTTCCTATGAATATGACACCAAGATTTCTATATATCCTTCCTAGCTGCACTGTGGTCTTCACCCTCTTCAAGAAAGAATCCACTCACATGAATACTCTTTGGTTTATCCCTCATTGCATAACCAAGCTGACGACGCTCAAGAACAGAATTGTAGCTAATGCATCCCTTTGTACCAACAAGAGGCACATTGGGAAATCTACCACAACTGTCGATAATATCTACATCATAATAAATCTGACGATACCACACAATATCAGAATGAGTGAGAGCCATGATCTTTGGCTCCCAACGAGATCCCTTCTTAGGATCCCAAAAAGTATCAGCTGTAGGTAAATAAGAAGCAAACCAACGGTATAACAATGGTGTACAACAGATAATCTCCCCTTCTCGACGGAAGTTTCAAAGATGAATATAATAATAAGTCTCTGCAAGAAGTATGGGAACTGGATTCCCAATCATGAAAATCCTGATAGCGTTAACGTCAACAAAGTTGTCAACGTTGGGAAACAAGAACAAACCATAGGCAAGCAAGGCAAAGATGGCTTCAAAAGCCTCCATACTCCTCATCTCAGCAAAATAACGAGCTTTATTCAAAAGAAATATAGTCGATAATCCTCTGATACAACCCTTGGTAGTCACATTGTCTTCAATCTCAGACCTCTTCAGATGGGTAATAGCAGCAATCTCATGATATTTAGGCTCCTCCTCCAAACCAGTAAAAGGAACAACACTAGTAATAGGTTGACCAAACAGATAAGAATACTTCTCCAAGGTAGGAACCAACTGATAGTCAGGAAAAGTGAAGCAATGGTATAACAGATCATAGAACTGAACCAAGGTGAAAATCAAACCATCCTTCATCTTCGTCTTCATAAAAGGTATAATAGTCCCGTACTTCTTCCAGAAATCCTCTGGACTCTCAATCTCATCAATCAAGCTCATCAGTCCCTCAATATTAGGTTCCTTGAAACTGTATTTTCGAGTCCTCCTTTGTCCATAATTCATGGTCAAAGTATACTTGAGATATTTGCAAAGGTCAATTTTAAGTCCCTTGAACAACTGTCTGAAAAAGATGTGTATGGGTGCATGAATGTATGATGCAACAAGCACGCACAAAGATCACAAACATGGGGGTCCATAGGTTGGGCGTCATGCGCATGGAGTCAAAAGGTACTACCCACAAGATATTCTAAGCTTTGTCACCTGTAGATCAAGGTTCTAAAAGGAATCCCCAGAGTTTTCATTTCTCCATCCAATACTACCAACTTCCCGATGTACTCGGTAATCAGCAATACCTTCAGGTGAAACTCATCTGAGTGCAATATCATGTAGCAAATACTTTCGAATAACTCTGTAATAGTCCCCGCACTACCCCTAAAAAGGCCAAGATGGGTTAAGGGTTCTACGGATGCTCAGCTTCAGGGACTCAGGTTGAAAGCAGTCATGTCTTCCCGATCGCTCGGTAAACAAAATAACAAAATCAAGGAGGTATTCACTGAGTGGGGATCTCATGTCTCCTTCTTCGGGATTACTCCCTAAAAGTTAACATGACTATAACGCCCGTCCTATCTTAAGTTTTCCCGAGTCCGGGTATAGGAACTCAAAAAGAAGATCACCAAGCAACCCTGAAAACCAGAAAAACATCCAGACAAACAAGCATACAATATATACAAACAATAAAGTAAATATATACAAATAAACAAAAATAGGGTCAACCCACTTAGAGATGGTCCAGCAATAGGTCAAACATCTCCAACAGAGTCGCCACTTTTTTCTGTAGCGGCAAAAACTGCGAGTATAAGCCATTGAATTGACTTAACTCAAAATTAACAAAAGAGTCGCCACCGCGCTTTTATTTTATCCAAAGGACTAGGAAAAAGAGAGAATAAAATCCTAACAAAAAGATCAGAGATCTGGGACCGAAGGTTAGTTATGCAAATGGAAGGTGTTAGGCACCCAAAACATCTACGGTACTCCGCATGAACCTTTTTGAAAATTTGTATATATGTGCTAAGAAAGTGTATGTACAAAATGAATGGTGGGGGGAGTAAAGAAGTATTTTTTATAATTTTTAGTTTGATAGAACTTCCAATGAGTTCTAGGCCTACACACCAACAATGTGCAATGTTGAAATCAAAACCAATTGGAAGTCCTCTTAAAAATGAAATGGCTTTGAATTCATCCACAAACTTCACACAAACATCAAGATATGGTCCTCAGAAGTCCAAAACCCTAGTTTCAAGAGAGATGGCCATAGGATGGAGAATTCTTTGAATTTGATGATCTCTTTCAAGCATGAAGCATATATTCAAGATAAGATAAGAGAGTATGGTTGATGATAAGATAAGTCTTCAATAAGAGATAATACTTTCAAAATCTTGAGAATTGATGAGAGAAGGCATGGAAATACACTGATGGACCTATTAACTCTTTGAGGAACTTGTGCACCATTCTCCTACAACATTTAGAGAGCAAAGTATACACATCATGGTTAGTCAAATATCAATCATCACACACAAGCAATAATAACTTCCATTAGGTGTTTGGTGATCTCCCAAAGGGCAAACCCTACAGATAAGAGAGAGAGAACCAATTTGTGATCTTTATGCAATGCAATTGTATGAAGTATGAGAGAATCTTAGGAGCAAACATTGGGGTACAACAACAAGTATGTTCAGAGAATCTGGATTTGGATCTTAGTGATTTACTCCATGCTCGCATTGATTGTTTGGAAGATTGCATTCAGTTGATTAATGCTTCCTGTTCTGACCAATGTCGTGTGGTAGTCACGGCGACTATTCTTAGTACTATTTATAATATCTAGAAGGCTAGGAACTATCTGTGATTTCAAAATCATCAAATCTCGTGGCAGCAGTTATGTGCTAACATTTCTTCTTCCACGACCATGTCTAGTAATACAACCAAGAGTTCAGCTTCCTCCTCCATCTCTGATTTTGTACTTCTTAAGAATTTCGCTTCATCCGCCTCGTCTTAAGTCTGTTCGGGAGATGTTCTGGGTTCCCCTCAGTCTGGTTGGATTAAAGCTAATGTTGATGGTGTGTCTGTTGGCTTGTCTAGCTCGATTGGTTGCGGAGGAATTTTCCATAATGCTTCTGGAGACCACATTGGTAGTTTTTGCTGCAACTTGGATGCAGGGACTTCTCTCTTTGCGGAGTTCATGGGGGTAATTTTTGCGATGGAAACGCTATTCAATTTAATTTGACTAACCTCTGGCTGGAACCAAATTCTTCTTTAGTGGTGTCGGCGTTTAGCAATGCTTCCAATGTTCCTTGGATAGTCTGTAGTCGCTGGGACAATTGTATTTCTAAGCTCTGCAATTTCAATTTTTTGGCCTCTCACATTTTTCGGGAAAGTAACCGTTGTGCAGATAGGTTAGCTAATTTAGGATTACAAACATCTAATTTTATTTGGTGGAATGATCTCACAGATGTTTTACAGAATTTTCAGAATGACAAATTAGATTTATCTAATTGCATAATTAGATAGGTTTGAGGTTCGATTTTTGCCACCTTCTCTCCTTTTTTATATTATGGGCTAGATCTCTTCTTTTGATAAAAAAAATTTATTTTATATTTTTAATAATTAATAATTATATAGAGAAAGTATCTTTACATAAATTTATATTTGTTAAATAAGTTTTTTCTTTTTCAAAATATATGAGTTTTTATTTTTATTTTTGTTTATTTTGAAAAAAATTCAAAATTTGATATATTTTTTAATTTCTGCTAATAATTTAAATCTCAATTTATTAATAAAATTTCATATTTTTCTTAATTATAAATATTAATAATAATAACCATTAAAATTATTATCTAAAAAACAGACATAAATTTTTATTTAGTTTTATATTTATTAATTATTTGAGCTTTGAATTTTATTTTAGCATTTGTTAAGTCATTTTTATCAAAATATATCAATTTTTCATTTTTAATTTATTTTAAAACATAAATTTGGATTGCTTAAAATATATGGTATCAATTTAATTTCTACTTTTATAAAATTTCATGTGGCATCTTTTTAATGAAAATCCCTATTAGGAGTATTCAAATAAATTTAAAATTTAATAATCAAATTGTAAGCTAAATATAAAATATAAATTTTTATCAATAATACCTTATAAAAAATCATTAGACACATGCATATTGTGAAATTTTATAAAATGTAGAGATGAACATTAATAGGATAAGGAATTGAAGTTTATTAATTTTATAAATAAACTAAAATCAAAATTTGATATATTTTGAAATAGAAATTAAATATTAAATTATAAAATTATAAACTAAGTATATAGTAAAGTTTTATTAATGATATGTCATAAAAAAAGGTCATTAAAAATATGCAGCATAATTGTTATTTAAAAACCAAAGTTTGAAAAGAATATAAAACTAAAATACAAATTTATTTAAAAAATATAAAACTAAAATACAAATTTAAAAAGAAAAAATATATTTAAAAAATATAAAACTAAATACAAATTTATGCAAATATGTTTTTCCTATTCAATTATTAATTTTTCAAAGAAATAAAAAAGATTAAATTTAAGAAGAGAATTTTATAGAATATATTAGAAGAAAATCTAAATATAATTTTTCGTGTGTGATTATTTTTCAATAAAAATATAATAAGTATATACTTTTTTTTATAGATATATAATTTTTTTTTATTTTCACTCATTAAATAATATTTAAATGTCTTTTATATATTTATTAAAAAATAATAAAAATCACGTCTAAAAAACTATATTTAAATTTTCTCCGGTATATTATTCAATCTTATCCTCAGCAGCTATACTACCCGACTCTGAGTTTGTTGTCTAATAATTTTAAAGATAGTCTCTTAACAAATTCTTCATTCAAGTAAAATCATTCTTAAAACCTCTTTAACACTTTGTTTGGATTATAAAAGAAAATGAAAGGAAAGAAACTAAAAGGAAAGAAAATATAAAAAAAGAAAGTGAGAGGAAAATGAAAAGATTATTTAGTTTGTTTGGTATAAGAGAAAGTGAAAGGAGAGAAATATATTTGATTGAACATAAAGTATAAAATAAAATATTTATTTTTACATAATGACAAAAAAAATCCTAATTATTTATTTGATTTTTATTTAATTTTTAATAATTAACTTTAATTCAATTTTAAATGAAGTTTGTATATTTCAATTTGTAAATGAAGATTTTTATATTTTAATTAAATAAAGTTAACAAGTTTTCAAATTTAATCAAAAGAATTTTAACAAAATTTTAAATTCTAAAAATACAATTATACATTAATAATTTTTAGTGTGAAGACCCATTTTAGTTCCTCACAAAAACAGTAGAATCCAAATTAATTTTAATAAAAATAATTCATATATAAGGAACACAAATTCTATATTACCATCCCATACATTATAAATATATTATATATTATATGTAGGTGATTAATATAAAAAAAAGCATGTAATTGATTCACTAATAAACATGTGCTATATTATTATTCTATATCATACTCAAAAGGATTTAAGATTGCTTATGTCATTTTTCATATAAACTTGGTCTCTTCTACTATTTTCCCTTTAATTCTGCGCAGAAAGGATTTTTCGGTGAACCCCGTCAAGAAACATTCTTTTATCTCTTTTTGCAGTAGTGCCAAACGATGGAAAGACAATCTTTTCACTTACTTTCTTTCCTTCTTCTTTCTTTCCTTTATTTTTCATCAAAACCAAACACAGTATAAATAAAATGGTCAAACATAAACGTGTTTCGACAATTAATTTATTTTTATATCATTTATTTCATTTTTTATTTTTTAATATTAGAAAGAATTAATCTTTTACCTAAAATACAAAGCCTCGTGTCATGCATGAAAATGTTGAGTCTCTTAAGATAGTTTTTAAGAACATTAATTTTACTATCCAAAAAAGATAATTGTACAGCTTATTATATGTTTATTTATTATTTTTGAATAATATTAGTATACTAATTAAAATTTTACTATTTTTATGAAAAAATAAAACACATAAAACATAAAAAATGGAAATAATTTTTAAAAAGAAGTCAATTAAAATTCTTCAAAAAAAAAATTAACTTTAAAACTAATTTTGTAAATTAAATCAAATAAGTCCTTAATGTTAAAACGGTATAAATGTGATAGCTACTCCCTCTGTCTAAAATAAATATCATATTTTAAGTTTTTAACAACTATTTATATTAAAATAAGTGTTATTTGCATATTAAATACATTTTTTTATTTTCTGTTATATAATAATATCTTCAATTATATATAAGTGTTATTTTTAATTTATTATTCTCTTATTTTATATTTATAATTATTAAAATACACAATCGTTAATACAAAATAATATGACAAAGTTTATATTATTTCTCTTTAATTTATCACACTTTTTAATATGTATGAAATACATAAATGTAATATTTATTTTGAGATAGAGTGAGTAAGTTTAAAAAAAATTAAAATTATCAATTTATTTGTTGATATTAAAATGACGACACAAATTGGAAATTTTATAATTTTAGAAAATAAATTAATGAACTTTATAAATTTAAAAACTTTTTTATTTGCTCAACAAAAAAAATTATTATGTTTATAAGATTTAAAATTTAAACTAAATAATGTGATAGACTGATAATTTATGTTTATAAAAATGCTTAACTAATATTTTGATCTATGTAAGTTAACTCATTTTATATTTTGGTTTGTAATTTTTTTTTTCTTCAAATTCTTATATGTCATTTTCTTGTTGTCTTTCTTCCTGGTATTAAACTGCTTAAATAGTTTTTTGATTTTTGTAAATTAACGCGTATTTTTTATTTTGATCTCAAAATCTTGTTTTGTTTAAGTCTCTATATGTTACTTTCTTGTGACATCGATCATTGATGTCAAATTTTCATTACAAAACCGATGATGTAGTTAACGTCACTAAGATGATGGTCATTTGCAATAACAGACTACTCTCTATCCACCAGGCCAACCACACAATTTTTTAACAACATTAGAACACAACTCTCTCTATATATATATATATATATATATATATATATATATATATATATATATATATATATATATATATATATATATATATATATATATATATATATATATATATATATATATATATATATATATATATATATATATATATATATTAGATAAGTGTATCAATAATAAATAAAATTCATCTTCATCTCAATCTCCATTTTTCTCATCTTTAAACTCATCTCCAACCTCTATTTATCATGTACAACATCATTCATTTTTCTCATCTTCAAAGCCTAATTATTATGCACAACATCATTCATATTCTTCAATAATAGAAGTGTTTGTTTGTTATTAGATTCACAATTTTACCGACCTTAATTCCTTACTAATAAAATACTTCAATTTTTAATGTTAGTTAAGAGTTTTGAAACTGCACCATTAATTCAAAATCTATGATTGTGTAATCTATAATTATAAACGGAAAGAAAAAAACGCCTTGTAAGTACTTCAAATTTTTACTATTTAATAATATAAAATATCAAATTTAGTTAAATTAATGGTGGTTGACACTAAAGTTAATAAGGATGATCACTATTTAATTGACTTTTAATTGATTTTTGAATAAGAATAAAATGACAAATAAATTATTTTTATAAAAAAATGATATAGTAAAATTGGTATTATCGCTTTTTATTTATTATACTTTTTTAATCGGTGTAAAATACTCAAATATGACCCTTATTTTAAAATAAATAATTAACAAAATCAGCAATTTAGCTGTTCCTAACAAGATGAAGAAAAAAATTGGCCATTTTTCTTAATTTTAGAAAAATAAATAAACGAATTTTATTCAATTTAAAAACTATTTATATATTATATGATTTAAAAATTAAACTAAATAATGTCACAAATTGATAGATCATGTTTAAAAAAATCTAAGAATATATGCGCTTTTTCATCTATTCCGCTCACGGTGGGCACGGAACATGATGGGGTGGGTTTTGGTCCACATAACTCTATCCTAAAGTAAGCCACTATTGGTGATACGCACTAGTTTGGGCAAGTTTTGGTTTTGGCACGCGTAGAGAGCACTATAGAAGGTAAGAGATAGCACCTCTACACCTTTCTCAATTATTAGTACTTCCTAAATTTCACATATCTCTTGATATAATTCTTTTTATAAATAATAATAATAATAATAATAATAATTTTTATAAAATATCCGACATTTTCATTTACCATTTATATCAGAAATTTTGAAATTTCTGGTAGTTCAATTTATTTTTTGAAAAATATCGAAAATTTAAAATTTTTTAGTAGTTTATATTTACATAATATTTTCTTATTTTGCAGTGAGGACTAGAGGCAGAGATGATTATATTGTGGGATGGGTCACTAATAAAGCTGATGCTAAAGCCTGAGCTAACAAGGCGTAGGTTTTAGAGCTACGGGCTGGACGCCGTCCACCGATCGGTTCTCACCAGAAACAAATGGCTGAGCAACACGTGCAGTTTCGTGCACCCCGTCGTCAGGATGTTAGAGTATCCGCTGTTGACCAGGTACATGCTCCTACGAAGGAGGTACATGCTTCTACTGAGGAGGTACAAACTCTTGTTCCTATTGTGGAGCTGGTAGTTGAGGAGCACATTGTGGAGCCTATGGTGCATGAGGCTGAGTAGAAGGTTGTTTCTGAGCGAGTTGATGAGGTGTCCCCCGCTGATACAGACACCACGACTCGTGCGTCTATAGAGCCATTAATACACATCGATGGAGGTTTTCCCGAAGGACTTTGAAACAGGCTCGTACTGACAGGATTTTGTTAGAACAAGATTTGGTTATGCAATTATGTCTCTAAGTTTTGATGATAACAAAGAGTATGTTTGAGTGAACCATTTTTGTTACTCTAATATTTGTTGTATTTATAAGATAAACAAACAGGTTCTGCTTCTGATGAATGGCGTGGCTAAGATATTAGAAGAGAAGACGTTTCGCTTCTAAGCTACAGAGGTTCTGATGAACAAGTAGCGAAGAAAGCTTCAGAAGGCTCAAAAGTTTAGTTACTCTGATACGTTCGTCTGAAGAAACCAGTCAGAAGATCTAAAGGCAGAAGTGTGACTTATGTCAAGATTCTGAAGACTAAAGTTTTAGAAGACAAAGGGTTCTGAAGACCAAGTGATTGAAGACTCTGAAGACGTGGCTCTGAAGATTTGATCAACCAGAAGTTAGATTCTCCACTTCCAAACTCATGCTCGCAGAAGCCTCTGAAGTGCAGAAGGAAAGAAGATAATGTTAACGTGGTACAATAGTACATGGTACAAACAAAATGTTTCATTCCACTACCATGAAGGACGGACGCTTGAAACAACCGGTTGAACATCAGCCGATAACTATATCAATGAAGTCATCATCAAACATTTTTTATCCCACGAGAGGAAAAGAAAACATCGAGTAAACCTGAAGAGGAGAAATCACGGTCTCACGACCGAGAGATCAGGGTAAGGGAGTCTGTTACGCGAGGGGAAGGGATTAGCACCCCACATGCCCATAGTACTCTATGATATCCACTTCTATTTTCTATCTAAGGGTGTGTTATATCTATCTATCACTTAATCTCTACAATGCATGAGAAAGAAAGGAAAATAAAGAAAACAAGGGTAAAATAAGGAAGTATTTACAAAGTTTTACTCGATCGAGCCCCGTGACAAGATGCCTACATATTCCCTTGTGCAATGGGAAAGTCAAAGCGTCGTAGTTCGACTCACTTGTTTTGGTGGGTTGTAATTGTTTTATGGGAAGTTTGATTCCGCATCCTCACAATTGCAACTCGTGCTTGGCATTGCAACTATAAGAAGTCTTATGCTCGGCTGCTCGCACACTTAGCAATTTGTTTGGATTTGAAAGGGAATGCCCTTTTTGAAAAGGTTTTAAACATAAAAGAGCGCCCGTAGGCGAAAAAGGTTTGAAGTGAGGTTGGTTGCTTTTATCTTGAAAAAGGAGTTTAACCATTATTAAGTGTTTTGATTTGCAAAAAGAAAAGAAAACAAGTTTTAGTTTTATTACATGCAAGGATGCGAAAGAAACATGAAAACATGTAAAGGGAGACTAACTAGTTCTACCCTAATGTTATCATTCAAGATTGGACCTATGGTTAAGGATGTAAGGGAATCTCTACCTATGTTGACATGCAAAGGATGTATATCCTAATGTCTAGGCTTGAGAGCTATCCTAACCGAGCGGTCCTGAGGGGAAAGCTACCCTAGTCCGTCTTGGTTGTAGAACTAAGGGATGCAAAGGGATAAAGCAAGCAAGTGGTTTGACAAAAGCACACAAACAATGCAATGGACAAACATATGAACACACATGAGCAGGAAAAGAAGGAAGTCCCATAGCCTACAACAACACCGATGTACCAGAAGCAACCAGGAGTCGACATATTCGATTCCCATGAAAGGTATCACATCATGACATGAATTGTCAAGTGTGAAGAGCAATGAGTGCATGTATGAGCAGTAAATGCGAACCTCAGGAGAAAGCGTGGAGAGTAAGAATAGGGAACTCTTGCCACTTTTCATGATTGATTCGATAAAGGAAACAACACGATTCGCGTGTGCTGAGATGACACGGACTAGAACTGTGCGGGAGTTGATTGCGAACCTTTTCTGCATGCCCATCATATGATCATATATATGTATCAATCAGTATAAAAGCGAGACTTTTCTTGGTGGTGCCACTCTGGGTTGCCTAACCACTCATGACCTATGCAAGCACAAATGTAAACACTTACTGAGAATTACCTCCCTATGCATGGAAGAGGATTTTAAACAAACCACACACAGAATCGCCCTAAACGGGTCTTTAAATAAACCATAGGGGTTCCTGAACATGCTCCAACTACGGAAGCCTCATCATGCATCTCTAGTCCTTCTTCTCATGGCAAAAAAAGCGGTAAAACCCTACTTCTCATGCTCTCTAGAAAAGAGGTAAAGTAATGCGATAAAAAGGTATAGAAAATACCACACAGATAACAATCTGTAAGAAACTGCAAGCTAAGAAATACTCCAAAAAACTTCAAGTACTAATGCCAAGCAATAAAGAAACTGGTGAGATATGCACTAAGGCATCAAAGCATGAGCGGAATGTGCGTTCGTACGCATCCAAATCAAGTAAACCTGCAAAAGGTTGCAATCCAGACAATGCAATGCGCGTTCGTACGTAAAGAGATATCAGAATGTGTGTTCGTACACATTCAAAACAAGATAACTTGCAAGAAATCACAACTAGACAATAGGATGCGCGTTCGCATGCAAACGAGTATTACAACGTGCTTTCGTACATATTCATATCAAGGGAACCTGGAAGAAAGGTGTAAACCAAACAAGCAGACAATAGGATGTGCGTTCGTACGCAAACAAGCAATAGAATGTGCTTTTGTGCATATTCGAATCAAAACAACCTGCAAGAGGAAACCCGCAACAACCAGACAATAAAATGTACATGTATGTGCACAAGCAATGGAATGCGCGTTCGTACGCATTCAAACAATCGGATAACCTGCAAGAGAGGTGTCAATCCAAAATAACCAGACAATGAAATGTACACGTATGTGCATAAGCTATAGAATACACGTTCGTACGCATTCAAGCAATCGAATAACTTGCAAGCAAGGTGTAAATCCAACAAACAAACAATAGAATGTACACGTATGTGCACAAGCAATAGAATGCGCGTTCGTACGCATTCAAGCAATCGGATAACCTGCAAGCAAGGTGTAAATTCAACAAACAGACAATAGGATGCGCGTTCGTACGCAAACAAGCAATAGAATGTGCGTTCGTGCACATTCAAAACACAAAACCTGTAAGAAAGGTGAAAACCCAAGAAAGCAGACAATAGAATGCACACGTATGTGTGCAAGCGCAAAATAAGGATGCTACGAACCAAATCTCAAGTGTAAGTGTTCAATGTACCTCGCACATGAAATAAAGTGTCAGAATTAACAAAGTAAGTGCTATAAATAAAGTACCGAATGCAAAACCGATTGTAGATATACAAATAAACTATTATAAGCATGTAAGAAATGAAATAAAATCACAAAAATCGGCTTGAGAAGGCGGTTTTTTGAAAACGGAGCAAAAAAGTCAACTTCTCGGAATCGATTGAAAATCTCATGGTTGCATGCAAAAACGTCAACGGATTCAAAAAAGTGAGCGGTTTTAATTAATTTCGAGTGAAAGTGACATTTTTCGGACCTTAAAGTGACGGGGCAGCCACTACGTTTTAGGCATGTTGCACTCAAAAGGCATGGTTATCTACTCAACTTGGTTACCTCTAATTTTGAAGAAGATACGATGAGCATCGTATTCCAGTTCTTTGATCCAGACATTGAAGTTAATTGGTAAACAAGAAGTGGAGTTAAGGGTTTTCTTGCTAAATTTTTGATAAAGAAGGCTCAGGAATTCTTAAATTCTATGAGTCTCCATGCTTTCGAAGATGTTCTGGCTCTATTAATCTATGGTTTGGTGTTATTCCCCAATTCGGACCAATTCATAGATGTGAACACGATTAAGATATTCCTCACTCATAATCCTGTGCCTACCTGACTCAGAGATATTATGCACTCTCTTCACACTCGTACTATGAATAAGCGAGGGACTCTCATGTGTTGCATACCTTCCCTGATCAGTAACGAAGAACGAACAAGGTCTGAGGTGGTCTCAAAGGTTGATGTCACTCTTGTGCGAGGTAAAAAATTGAAGAACGAGGGAACCAAATTGGAATTCGGTTCTCCAGCTCAAAAATAATTTATTTTAAAAAAGATGCCGCAAGAACCAAGCTTTATTGTTTCCAAAAAAGAAAGGAAAATGGGAAAGCTTAAATACCCTAAAAAAGATATGTGATGCGATTAGTATGAAACTAAACGCAAAGCACGGGGGAGTAGAGATTCTTAAGTTCGGGGTTAGGTTATACAAAGGGAAGGTATTAGCACCCTATATATCTATAGTACTCTATAGGATCTTTTTTGTGTTTGTGTTTTATTTGCTATGCTATTTGGGAAAGTTTTTTCTTTGGGATTTAAGAAGGTAAGTTAGGTAGGAACCTAAGTTTATTTATTATGACTATGCTCGCAAAGATCATTGCAATCTTCTCCATACATATCTCCTAGAGGGAATCAGAGCAATTGTAGCTTGGGGTCTAAGGGTAACTAAGGTTTGGGTGGTTTGAGGGAGAAATAAGTATGCTCGCCAAGGGTGAAACTTGTGCCTACGTATTCTCAAAAGGAGGTTGAGAAAGTCAGAGCAATTGTAGTTCCCACTTATGTGCTAGTGGAAGAAATGATTTTAAGAGAGAACGACAGTGTCATATTAATGAAAAATGTATCTAATCTATTTCATCACATACATTTTTGAAAATTGATTGTTTGAATATTTTATTGTAAGAAATGGGTGTTTAACTTGAGTGTACAAGTATACCGCTTATAGTTCTTAGAATGAGAAGATGTTTTAAAAAACGTTGAATCTTTCATTGTAAGCATTGTGCGTTTAACTTGAGTGTACACGTATGCCACTTACAGTTAAGAAAGATGTTTTATTTGTTTGTTTGAAAAAAATGTTTGACTTGAATGTGATGCTATAGATGAGATACTTCTTTCATAGAGATGATTCATGTCTCATCTCTGAGGAGAAATTTTTATTTATTGGGGGGATGCTTTTAAGAAGTCCGTGGGTCCTTATATTGTATGCCCAAGAGGAGGCTATCCGAGGGACATCGAGGGTCCTTGTATTGTGAGCCTAAGAGGAGGCTATCTGAGGGACATCGAGGGTTCTTGTATTGGAAGCCAACGAGGAGGCTATATGGTATAGCTGGCTTGGCTTTAAGAATGACATCACCAGGGAAACCATACTCTTTGGGTTCTATCCTAGCTAAGGAGATTCTTTGTATGAAACCCAATAGGAGGTTGTTAGAGATTTCCAGATCTCTTTCTTGTATAAGTCCCAAGAGGAGGGCAACTCAACAAGGGAGTTTTTTTGTATGAAGCCCAAGAGAAGGCTAACTCAACGAGGGAGTTCTTTTGTATGAAGCCCAAGATGAGGCTAACTCAACAAGGGAGTTCTTTTGTACGAAGCCCGTGAGGAGGCTATGGGGAACCTAGTTGTTATACTAGTTGTAATGATGTAAATAAATATGAACAAGTATATGAACAAGTATATATGACAAAGTGTGTGTGTGTGTGCAGTCATAGGAGTTTATGAAGGAAATATATAAACAAGTGTATAAAACAAGCAAATAAGCTAGTGATACTTGGATATATACAAAGGAGTGGGACTTACACCTTAAGGGAGGCCCACTGGAATAAGATCAGTTTCACCGAGAATAATGCTCCTCTTAATACCAGTGGAATTGGTGTATAAACAAGCAGATAAAACTAGTGAACAAAGCTAGTTATACTTGAATATGTACAAATATGGTTGAATATGTACAAGGAATTAAATATGTACAAAAGTTGGATATGTATAACACGATTTTATATAGTATATTTGATTTAATTTTCATAAATAATGTTAGTATTTTTATTTAATTATTTCATTTTATTTCCATATTACGCTGGTATTTTTATTGTTTCAGGTATTTTATTTTAAATAAACAAATTGAGCAAAGTGAAGAAATAAGGAGGATTATTTAATTAAATGAAGAGAAAAAGGGGTGTGAAAAGCAAAGTATGGATCAAGGATTTATTAAAGCCTACAAACCAAGCCCAAGCAAGCAAAAGCCCAAAACAAAGCCAAACCCTAAATGCCACGCAGAAGAGTGAGACGCACGTCTCCACTCTCTCCTACAAGTGAGGCGCCCGCCTCGGTCTCTCCCCTTAGTGGGAGACGCCCGCCTCCAGTGCCACGTAGGCCCTAGGAGGAAAAGGTGGGGCCTGCCTCACATGGCTATATTCATGGAGAAATCCGGACGTCCATCTCAAGTAGTGGGCAGTTGGAGCGAGTATTTTTAGGAGGAAGCTACGAAAATATCTCAACCGGTGGTTACTTCCTACCACTATAAAAGGACCTCTCCAGATCATAATTTGAGACACCGATTCTCAGCTTTATTTTCCCAGTTTCAAAGTTTATTTTCCTGCATTTTATTTTCCATTGTAATTCAGAATTCAGAAGTTATTTTTCCGCATTGTTTACATTCTGTTGAAGAACCGAGACGTTGTGGGTTACTTCCAGTTTCGAATTCTTTCCAAAGATTTATTTAATTCGGTTTCTATTTACATCGCTTTATTTATTTAATTAATTGCTACATGAGATATATTTGTTTGCCATGAATTTATTAATGAATGTTAAAACCTTTAATTTATTCATGTTTGTTTTTATGAATATGTCTGGCTAAATTATTTAAATATCGGTATGTAATGAGTTAATTTGAAAGTATCCGGAATAAAGCTTGATTATATTTTATAAAATAAACACTTTTTGATTTAGTTATCTAATTTATTTTGTTAAAAGGTTTAGAAACCAACAGCGAAAGTTTGAGGTTAATAAACCGACTAAGATTAGAAACCAACAGCGGCAGTTTGAGGTTTAAAATCGATAGTAGATACTAGGTATTATTTTTAAAAACCGCGACAGCATTTTAAAACCAATTAAATTTTGTTTATTTTCAAAAGTAATTTTAAAATCGGGATAGCGAAAGCATACATTAGAGTTTAAAATTATAATCTACTTCAATAGAGCGACGGTTTGAGAATAGGTTTTAAATAAATACTTTTCTTTGAAAAAGAAATTATTATCATTTTCGAAAATAAGCCGTTGGAAAACCGGATTCTTTAGGATTAACGAAATACATACCGATATTCGCTTTATTATTATTTTAATTAAAATTAAGTTTTATTGCCCAAAAATTCCCAATTTATTTATTCGATAGCTATAGCTTTACAGAAGCTTAGATTACGTTAGTTCAATTTATAGTCCCTTTGGTTCGATATCTTTTAAAACTACGCGATAGGGTGTATACTTGCGGTCTCGATTAATTTAGACGATAAAGTCGCGATCAAGTTTTGGCGCCATTCGGGACTATTCAAGTTGATATCGTAATTTTATTACAGTATAGACTATAGCAACTATTTCTTTTCCTCTGTGTATGCCAAATACGCTCTCAAGGCGCCTTTGCATATACCTATTCTGACGTCGGCGTTATCTTAGATTAAGAAGACGAATTCAAGAGTATTTAGAACGCCACAATCTTCCTTCAACCAAACTTCGACGTTGAAGAACTTAAGAAGATGGTGATCCGAACCTCCTGCTCCTCGTCCTCTTAAGGACTACTGTTCCTTCTCAGCGGAGCCTCATAATAGTATTTGCTCCTGCTATCGCTCAAACGATTTCGAACTAAAACCTTCGCTTCTTTCCGCCGCTCGCAGAACCGGTTTTGGAGCTCCTCGACGACCCAAATCTTCATCTCGTGTTTGTGCGACGCAGAACATCGTAAGCGAATGGTGTAAACCCGAGGCGATACGATTGCGCCTATTTCCTTTTTCTCTCGAGACGAGCTCGCGCATGGCTCAATCTCTTCCTTCCAACTCAATCACCACATGGGATGAGTTGAAGAAAGTATTCTTGGCTAGATATTTTCCTCCAAGCAAAAGCTATGCTCGAGCCAACATCAATGGTTTCGGACAAAGGACAATGAATCACTCTTTGAAGCTTGGGAGCGTTATAAAGACATGCTTAGACTTTGTCCTCATCATGGTTTAGAAGAATGGTTAATCATCCACACGTTTTACAATGGTCTCTTGTATAATACGAGATTGACTATAGACGCCGCTGGTGGCGCGATGAATAAACCATATCTTTGAAGCAAAGCAACTTATCGAAAGCATGGCTCGAACCATTACCAATGGGGTATGGAGAGAGTTCGAGAAATCTCAAACTAAAGGTGCCATGGTTGAAGTGAATAGTCGGATCAAGTCAAAGCTAAAGTGGAAGCTCTCACTCAAAAGCTCGAGGAACTTACCATCGCTCCCGCTCATTCTGCAATTACTCAAACTTGCGACTTATGTGGTATTCAATCACATCTTGCTCCGAATGCCCACTAACAGGAGTTCCAGTTGAACAAGCGAATTGCATGCGAATAATCCTTACAACACATATAACCTCGGTGGAAGAATCATCCTAACTTTTCCTACAAGAATAACACGCGTTATATGCACCGACAAGCTCCGCTACACCACGGTTATCCTAAAGCTATTCCAAATCACCCTAACAATGGTCCTAGCACAACAAATGCTCCTAGGAAGTCTAATTTGGAAATCATGATAGAGCACTTCATTGCTACTCAAACCAAACCAATAGTGCTCAAGCCGGACTAATAAGGAAGTTCAAAATCGAATATACACATTAATGAGCAAATGAAGCGGTTTTCTAACAAGCTTGACGCTTTAGCTACACACAATAAAATGTTAGAAACACAAATCTCTCAAGTAGCTCAACAACAAGCTGCTGCTCTGTTCATTTCTGGTCAACCTCAACCTAATCCCAAAGGACATGCAAATGTGTTATCTTAAGAAGCGGAACAAAGTATGATGGACAGTAGATCCCGAAACAATAGCCCACTATGCAACAAAATTCATCAAACCATACGAAACTAAAGATAAACGGAAAAGGAAATTCGAAAGATAATAATGAAGATACCACACAAAAGGACGAACCTTATATACCCCACCACCTTATAAGCCTCCTATTCCATACCCTCAAAGGTTAGTTAAAACTAAGAATGTGGGACAATTCAAGAAATTTGTGGATCTTACAAGCAACTTAATGTTACAATTCCTTTTCAAGCTATAACTCAAATGCCCTCTATGCTAAATTCCTTAAAGAGATTCTATCCAATAAGAAAAAGCTAGAGGATAATGAAGCGTCATGCTACTGAATGTAGTGCAATTATTCAAGACACAATGCCTCCTAAACTCAAAGATCCGGAAGTTTCTCTATTCCATGTGTAATTGGCAAATTTGTCATAGACAAAGCTTTATGTGATCTAGGAGCAGATAAGTGTGATGCCGTTATCCATCGCAAGAAACTTGATATGGGAGGCGAGACCAACCAAAATGTCCGTTCAACTAGCGGATAGGTCGCTTAAATATCCTGCGGAGTACTTGAAAATATTCCTGTACGTATTGGCCAATTCTATATACCAACTGATTTCATTATCATGGACATAAGGGAGGACGAAGTTACTCCAATCATTCTTGGAAGACCTTTCTTAGCCACAGCCGGTGCAATAATAGATGTGAAAAGAGGAAAACTTACTTTTGAAGTAGGCGAAGAGAAAATCGAATTTATCCTCTCTCAATTCCTGAAAGCACCTGCAATAGAAGATACTTGTTACTTCATGGATATCATCGATGAATGTAGAAAAGAAGCTGAGCTTGAAAATACGGATAATCTGGATGAAAGTCTGGATAATAATCTAAGTGAATGCTTAGCTATAGCACCAGATCCCACACAAAGTTTAAAAACCTTCCTAGAACTCAAAACACTTCGAAAATTTAAGGTACGAATTCCTAGATTAGAACTCGAACGTCCGATGATAGTCAACGCAAAACTTGGAGAATCAAACGAAAAACTTTTACAAATTAGAAAATACCCAACCTTAGGGTATAATATCGATCTTAAAGGAATAAGTCCCTCTATCTGTATGCATCGCATTATGCTAGAAGACGATTGCAAAACTTCAAGAGAACACGGAGGAGACTAAACCCGATTTTGAGCGAGGTTGTGAAAAGGAAGTAATGAAGTTGTTAGAAGCGAATCATATATCATATCTCGATAGCAAATGGGTTAGCCATGCATGTTGTACCTAAGAAGGAGGTGTCACGAGTCAAAAATGAGAAAGGAGAAATCATAACTAAAAGAGTCGAATGGATGGAGAATGTGCATCGATTATCGAAAACTTAACAAAGCCACGAGAAAAGATCATTTCCTTTACCATTTATTGATCGATGTTGGAGCGTTTAGCTAGACACTCTCATTTCATTTCTTAGACGGTTATTCAGGTTTCTTTCAGATACCTATTCATCCTGATGACCAAGAGAAAACAACTTTCACATGCCCCTTTGGAACTTTTGCTTATAGAAGAATGCCTTTTGGTTTATGCAATGCTCCTGCAACTTTTCAGAGATGTATGATGGCAATATTTGCTGATTTTCTGGACAATATTATGGAAGTCTTCATGGACGATTTTTCCGTCTGTGGACAAAGCTTTGAAGAATGTTTAGAAAATTTAGAAAGGGTATTGGAACGTTGTGTGAAGGTTAATCTAGTGCTTAATTGGGAGAAATGCCATTTTATGGTACAAGAAGGAATTGTTTTAGGACACATTATATCCAAAAGAGGAATTGAAGTCGATTCTGCTAAAATCGAAGTTATTGAGAACCTTCAACCTCCAAAAACCGTTAGAGAAATCCGAAGCTTTTTGGGACACGCCGGTTTCTACCGACGATTCATTAAAGATTTCTCTAAGATAACTAAACCCTAAGCGAGCTATTAATGAAAGATCTGAATTTATCTTGACGAAAAATGTTCGAGCGTTTGGACACTTAAGAAAGCATTAATTTCGCCTATCATGCAAACTCCAGATTGGAATGAACCTTTTGAAATAATGTGTGACGCAAGTGACTACGCCGTAGGAGCTGTTTTAGGACAGCGAAAGGATAAAAGACTCCACGTCATATATTATGCAAGCAGAACTCTGGACGAAGCGCAAATGAATTATGCTACAACAGAGAAAGAGTTCTTAGCAGTGATCTTCGCATTAGACAAGTTCCGTTCCTACTTAGTAGGATCCAAAATAATCATATACACTGATCATGCTGCTATTAGATATCTCCTAACCAAAAAGGACGCTAAACCTAGACTCCTGAGATGGATATTCTTGCAAGAATTTGATTTAGAAATCAAAGATAAGAAAGGAACCGAAAATGTAGTAGCGGATCATCTCTAGACTAGAAAATCTTAAACATGAACAAGTGTCGATTGATGATGAATTTGACGATAAAGCGATTGCCCACTTGGAAGACACAGAACCAGATAAACTCATGGAAACCACTTTAGCTATTTCCTCTGTGCCTTGGTATGCTGATTTCGTGAATTACCTTGCTGCAGGCGTTCTACCACCTGAACTTACCTATCAACAGAAGAAGAAATTCTTCCATGATCTTAAACAATATTACTGGGATGAACCTTTACTTTTCAAGAGAGGTCCGATGGAATTTTCCGCCGATGTGTGCGGAAGAAGAGATTGAAAACATTATAACACCTTTGTCATTACGCACCTTACGGAGGACATGCTAGTACATCAAAACATGTGCAAAGATCTTACAATCCGGTCTCTATTGGCCTAATTTATGGAAGGACGTACATGCCACCATCTTAAAATCGACGGTGTCAACGCAGGTAATATATCTAGGCGTGACGAAATGCCACAAAAGGCATTTTAGAAGTCGAAATCTTTGATGTGTGGGGATAGACTTCATGGGACCCTTTCCATCTTCATCCGTAATAAGTATATACTGTGGGTGGATTATGTCTCAAAATGGATTGAAGCTATAGCTTCTCCAACAAATGACACCCGAGTGGTACTTAAAGCATTCAAGAACATAATCTTTCCTAGGTTCTGTACCCGACTCGTTATAAGCGACGGTGGATCTCATTTCATTTCCAAAATCTTTGAAAAATTATTAAGGAAATATGGAGTTCGACACCGCATAGCTACACCTTACCATCCCCAAACTAGCGGACAAGTTGAAGTTTCAAATCGCGAGATAAAACAAATCCTTGAAAAAGCGTCGCTACTTCCGGAAAGGATTGGTCCTTTAAACTTCATGAAGCTTTATGGGCATATAGAACGCCTATAAAACTCCCATACTACTCCTTTCAAGCTTATTTATGGAAAGTCATGCCATCTCCAGTTGAGTTAGAACACAAGGCTTATTGGGCCATTAAGAATCGAATTTAAGTTATCTTGGAGAGAAGCGTATCTGGATATTAATGAATTGGAAGAACTTAGGCAGGATGCGTCAAAACGCTAGGATTTACAAAAGCGCACAAAGAAATGGCACGATAAGCGTATATCTAGGAAGAATTTTAATATAGGTGACTGCGTATTACTATTTAACTCACGATTAAAATTGTTTCCTGGAAAATTACGATCTAGGTGGTCTGGACCTTTCGAAATTACTCGAGTTTATCCAAGTGGAGCAATAGAGATTAAGGGACCTTCGATTGAACCGTTTATAGTAAGCAGCGTCTAAAACATTACCATCTCACGAAATCGAGGGATATTCTCAAAAGATAACTCTAGACGAGCCACAAGCTCGATTAGACGACTAATCTCTAGTTTTATTTGTCGAGCTTGCGACATAAAACGAAGCGCTTTGTGGGAGGCAACCCACCGTATTTAATTCTTTTTTTTCTTATTTTATTTTATTTCTTCATTCTATTCAAAAACAAACAAAAAAATATCTATTTCTTTTTTCTATTTTCTTTTATTTCTATTCTCTGGTCTTATATTCTATTCTCTATCTCTCTTCTTATCGGCATTTGGCCAATGCTGATGTTCTTTTATTTTCTTTCTCCTCAGGATTCTTCTAGCTACTTCTTTCTCTTTCCACTATGTCTCGTGTTGATGATATGCCAGTAAGTTTCAGAGGAAGAAATCAGCGCACCAAATATGGAGTTTTATCTGAGAGCGTGAGATGTTTCCTACTACCTACTTTCATTATGGTGCTATGAATGCTCTTGGCATTCGTGATAGTGTGCTTTTTCTGCTAAATCAGATTGGGTGGGATAATTCACGCCTGATGACTTGCTTTGCCACTTATCGGAACCTCACTTTGGAATTCCTCAGTTCTTTAGCTTATTTTCCTACTCATGGGATAGCTCTACGCCGTGGACTTATTATTTTCAGACTTTTTGGCTTCACCTTCAAGTTTACCCATAAGGAATTGGCTGATCTTCTTGGTTTTCCTAGTGGTTTAGGAGTTTATACTGAAACTCAGGAGGAGTATCTTGGGTTTAGAGATCTTGACTATTTTTGGGGATCTATTTCTGGAATCCTTAACCCTAAGCCCGAGGACCTTGTATCAGAGAATATCCATAACCCGGCCTTCAGGTATTTCCATAAGATTCTTGCCCATACCGTTTTTGGAAAACCCCAGAATGTCACTACTATTTCTAAGGATGAGCTGTTTATCATGTTTTGTGCTTTGCAGAACCGTCCGGTTAATGCGATCCCTTATCTGCTCCGTACCTTTGTGAATCTCATTGATCCTGATCATGCACCCATTCGGATGGGAGGTCTCGTTACTATGATTGCAAATGTTGTTGGACTTGACGACCTTTTAAGCATCGAATGCTTTTCGGTGTTACTTCCATGACCATCGAGTTCTGTTTCAACAGGTATGATTGGTGATCTTGGCCCGACTCAGTTTACCTTGTTGATTAATGGTCAAGTTATGCAGCTGTTTACCTTGCCTAACCCTGCTACTAGTGTGCATAACAAAGCCTCAGCATCCTTCTCCGCCAAGCACTCCTGAGATTCCACCAGGTTTTGATGTTTTAGGGCCTCGGGAAGTTCCTCTCTCACCCACTTCCACCGATCCTCTGTTGCTCCTTATGCATGAGGTTCCTCCTTTTGATTATGCGACTGTTATCCACGCTCTCCAAGTGGAACATCAGGCTTTGAGGGACGAGTTCACTACTCTGCGAGCTGACTTCTTTAGTTTTATGGATACAGTTTCTGCACAATTTCAAGAAGTCTTCTCTTATCTTCATTCTCCCTCTGCTCCTAAGGCAGGACCATCTAGTGGCTAGAGTCCTTGAGTAGTTTATTTAGTTTAGTTTAGTTTGATTTCATTAGGATTTTATAATGCTTTCATTATGTTATTTTTATTGTGTTTCTCTTCCAAATACTTGATTCCTACATTGTAAGCAACTTTGATCTCCATTCTAATGCAATTCATGTTTCCTTTATTATAATGTTGCATATTATATTATATTACATTATTATTACTGTTGCATTATTCTTCTTAAGTTGCATTATTATTGTTGCTACGAATTTACTCACCCATCTTTCATTTCGATTCTCCTTTGTTATTATCGCACTGAGGACATTGCTCCTTTTAAGTATAGGGGAGTCGGATCATTTCCTTGTTTATTTTTATTGCCTTTGCTCTCTTTGTAGTATTTCCCTTTTATTCATTTATTTTCTTGTATCGCAAATTTCAATTCAATAAAATACATGTTTATGTTAATTTTAATCTTATATGCAAAATTTAATGCTTATTCGAATTCTCCCTATTTCTTGAGCCATAACGAAAAATTTAAAACACATTTATAAACATATTCAACTAGTATTAAGGTTGCTTAATCTAAATAAGGATTCAAGTACGACTTAGCAAAATTGTTATCGTCCTAACACTTTAAAACCCCCAATATGCTAGATCGATTTAAGTACTTATTATACCAAGAACCTTTAAAACTTAGTTTTAGATTAGCCCCAAGTAGTTTATTAAGCAGTCGGCACCGCCGAAAACACAAACTACGTGGAGAACCGATGAATATAAGTGATTGATCAAATATCTTTAAGAAAATTGCTTTTATTTAAGATGCACTTACTAAGTTAGATGGTCCTTACCAGATCGTTTAATCCAAAAGTTTGAAAATATGAATTTTATGCAAAATAATCCATTAATAAATTGGTTCGGTGGTCCACAGTGCTGAACTTGGTAGGCAATTACGGTTCGATCCCCCGCAATTTTTAATTGGAAAAAGGAGTACCAAATGTTTAATTACCAGAACTCCTAGCTGGCTTACTAAGATCAAATTCACTAACCGGTTACTCCACTATGTGCGTGTACGGTAATGGGCTTAATGTGATTGCACTAGAATGAAAACGGTGAAATAAAACATAGTATTAGGTTGAAGCTATAATGACATGACTTGAATTGGTCGCATAGATGGGGTTGTCTAGTGTTTCTACGGTAACTTTGGTGTTTAAGTTCAACTTTAATTTTCTGATGAAAAATCAATTTGCAACCTGATACAAAGTGATATATGTTGTTATATTTGTGTTTAACTGTGCTTCAAAGATTTTCATTTTACTTTTTGCTTGAGGACAAGCAATGGTTCAAGTATAGGGGAGTTTGATAACACGATTTTATATTGTATATTTGATTTAATTTTCATAAATAATGTTAGTATTTTTATTTAATTATTTCATTTTATTTCCATATTTGGGTATTTTTATTGTTTCGTATTTTATTTTAAATAAACAAATTGAGCAAAGTGAAGAAATAAGGAGGATTATTTAATTAAATGAAGAAAAAGGGTGTGAAAAGCAAAGTATGGATCAAGGATTTATTAAAGCCTACAAACCAAGCCCAAGCAAGCAAAAGCCCAAAACAAAGCCAAACCCTAAATGCCACGCGAAGAGTGAGACGCACGCGTCCACTCTCTCCTACAAGTGAGGCGCGCCTCGGTCTCCCTTAGTGGGCGCGCCTCAGTGCCACGTAGGCCCTAGGAGGAAAGGTGGGACGCCGTCTCACATGGCTATATTCATGGAGAGAAACCGGACGCCCATCTCAGTAGTGGGCGGTTGGGCGAGTATTTTAGGAGGAAGCTACGAAAATATCTCAACCGTGGTTACTTCCTACCACTATAAAAGGACCTCTCGAGATCATAATTTGAGACACCGATTCTCAGCTTTATTTTCCCAGTTTCAAAGTTTATTTTCCTGCATTTTATTTTCCATTGTAATTCGAATTCGAAGTTATTTTTCCGCATTGTTTATATTCTGTTGAAGAACCGAGACGTTATGCAGGTTACTTCAGTTCGAATTCTTTCCCATTTATTTAATTCGTGTTTCTATTTACATCGCTTTATTTATTTAATTAATTGCTGCATGAGATATATTTGTTTGCCATGAATTTATTAATGAATGTTAAAACCTTTAATTTATTCATGTTTGTTTTTATGAATATGTCTGGCTAAATTATTTAAATATCGGTATGTAATGAGTTAATTTGAAAGTATCCTAATAAATGGCTTGATTATATTTTATAAAATAAACACTTTTTTTGATTTAGTTATCTAATTTATTTTGTTAAAAAAAGGTTTAGAAACCAACAGAGCGAAAGTTTGAGGTTAATAAACTGACTAAGATTAGAAACCAACAGAGCGACAGTTTGAGGTTTAAAATCAGATAGTAGATACTAGGTATTGTTTTTAAAACCATGACATTTTAAAACCAATTAAATTTTATTTATTTTCAAAAGTAATTTTAAAATCTGGGATAGCGAAAGCATACATTAGAGTTTAAAATTATAATCTACTTCAATAGAGCGACAGTTTGAGAATAGGTTTTTAAATAAATACTTTTTGCTGAAAAAGAAATTATTATCATTTTCTGAAAATAAGCCAGTGGAAAACCGGATTCTTTAGGATTAACGAAATACATACCGATATTCGCCTTATTATTATTTTAATTAAAATTAAGTTTTATTGCCCAAAAATTCCCCAATTTATTTATTCGATAGCTATAGCTTTACACAGTAAGCTTAGATTACGTTAGTTCAATTTATAGTCCCTTTGGTTCGATATCTTTTAAAACTACGCGATAGGGCTGTATACTTGCAGTCTCCCGATTAATTTAGACGATAAAGTCGCGATCATACAAGGAATTAAATATGTACAAAAAAATTTGGGACTTACACCGTGTTCTTGCTAGAATATTTCTGTGAGAATGTTTAGGGATTCAGAGCTCAAGTGAAGGATAGTTGCGCTCCAAGCTATATGTCTTGCTTACCCCTCAGTCGAGAGCCCTATTTTTAGAGGTACAGAGACCTCATTAACCTCTTCTTGTAACGTCCATGGCCTTCCAAGTTATGTAACTGGGGTTATCTTTAAGACTCATAACGTTCGCCGCTGTAATGATGGCCAGAAGCATAACACGCACCGTCAGGTATAAAATGGCAGTTACATCTTTAATGAGTCGGCTTGGGAGTAACACCTCCATAATGACCGAGACATCCATAACTCCTAGGACCGGGCCAAGTAGTATCACTCTTGTCTAGGCCTAGCCGACTACATATCTCGACTTGTGGATTTTATGTATGAACATAATCCCCCCGAGCATATGACTTCAGGCCTTGAAGTCTTATGGTCGAGAAAAGAAAATATAAATTTTGGCTGAGATGTACGTCGACTTTAATGGACTAAAAACGCGTGTACCCAGTGCCCTAGTTAGCGCAACAGTCACCTACTTATTTCTAGGTATAATTATTAGGTAGTGGGTTTTAAATAGGAACACGCTACCTCTTTCCCTTTTATAACGTCTCATTTCCTTTTTTGAAAATATTTTCCTTTTCCATTCCCCCTTAGAAACCCCTCTCCTACCACTGCCCTAAATCCATCCTTCGCTTCTTCTTCAAACGTATATTTCAGGTATTCATCTTCTATTATCCATTTATCATTTCTTTTATTTTTGCGAGATGGTTATTATTAGAGAATGCAATAACTTAGGGCATAGAAAACACCTGAATAGCGATGAGCGTAGAGTTTTATGGGAGGAATGCATGTGAGAGATGAGTGATGATCTAAGGGTAGAGGAACTAGAGAGGGTGATGAACAAGATTAACTCTAAAGTTCTAACCTCTGATAGTGATTCCGACCTTGATTCTTCAGGTTTTGTGGAGCTCCTAATGGAAATGAGCAAATCGTTTAGTGGAGAAGTTCTAGGTTTCAAGCAAAGTTCTATCAGAGACATGGAAATCACTATGCTTCATTCACTCTGGAACATCTCCTCGACTGGGAATGAGGATGATGTAATTCTTGAAGCCTGCGAGACCGAAGAATGTGTTTGCATGTCCCGGCCAAAGGGGGTAGACCCTGAATGGTTTTATTTTTATGTTGGAGTGTTGGAAGACATTAACATTGGTTTTCCGTTTACCGATTTTGAATCAGACGTCCTCCGAACAATGAACTTGGCCCCTTCCCAACTCCGCCCAAATAATTGGGGCTTTATAAGGGATTTTGAAATAATCTGTAGGGCCTTGAGTATAACTCGGACCATAGGCTTATTCTTCTCCTACTTTGAAGTGAAGAACACGGACTCCAAAAGCTGGGTAGCCCTAAGCGACATTCCAAAAAGAAGCTTTCTCCAGGCCTTCACCTCAAGTTATAAAGGCTATAAAGAACACTTTCTCTGAGTTAGGTGTGGTCCTCAGTGTCCACAAGTCATTTATGGTGTCGACAGGCACCCCAAATTTATTTATATTGGACGAGCAATCCGCTCCCTATTTCCGGCGTTGATTACGACACACTAAGAGGCAGTGAAACTCAATCCCTTGAAGTATTAGATTCGTTTCGACTGATCAGGGTTAAAGACTTGTTAACCTTACCCTACGATGAAATCCCAACCTTTTTGGGTAAAGTTTCCCTATTTCTCATCTGTACATAGGAATTCGTTTTCTTGACTAACCTTTTTCCCTCTTATTTCTTTTACGCAGACAAAATGACTGATTCATCTGTAAGAGAACAAAAGAAGTTGATGGGTGCAACCCGTGCTGCCCGGATGGGTTCTGGTTGCCCTTCAGAGGCCAAATCCAACCTGGCCGGCCTAGAGATCCGGATGCCAAAGAAGAAGAAAAACGTTGGTCCAAAAGGAGGTGCATTGGAGACTGTGGTGATCTCAGCGTCTCCAGTTAAACGTTCTTTAGATGTGGAGGTAGTTAATGATGAGGTTCCCCCCAAAAAACACAAAACTGTAATGACCAATGAGGTCAATCAATTCGAGTGGGAAGTTTCCGCCATAATGAGAGAAGTCGGTGATGGTTCAACTTGTCCCTCTGATGAAAACAAGTTTTGGTCTGCTGACTTTGATGGCATGAAATTTCTATATGACCATCTCAATGCCATGAAGGACGTGAATAAGGAAAAAAGCCTTGGGCCTCAAAAGATTACCCAACATCTCAGCTCATATCTGATGAGGTGTTCTATTTTGACCCAGGGCCTATTTGAATCTGGGGACGTCGCAGACAAGAGATAATCCGAGCTACAAAAAGAGATCCAGAGACTATCCGATAATGAGAAGTCTCTTAATGAGGCGAATTCTCATTTGAATGCCAAAGCGTAAGCAAGTGAGGCCAAATCACATGAAAATGCTGAGAAAGAAAAAGCTTTGGAGAAGGAACTCCCTGTAACAAAAGCTTCTGCTGCCGAGCTAGCAGCCAGCCTAGAGTCCTCAGAGAAATCATGCTCCTAATTGAAGGAGGCTTTGGAGAAATCATGGCTGGATATTCTCGACGCCGGAGACATGGATTTCGACCGGGCCAAGGACCAAGTCGCTTGTCTGTACCCTGACCTCAACCTTACTCAAGTCGATTTTTTCAAAGTCATAGTAGACGGAAAGTTAGTGGAAGCCGACGATAATGACGAGGAGACGTTGGAAGAAGAAACAGCCACCGTGGATACCACTCATCTCAAGAACCCCTAGCTTTATCTCGTCTTTACTTTTTGAATTTGTTTTAAGTTAGTCCCCCTTTTGGTGGGTGTATTTTGTAGTTTCCTAACAATTTCCCTTTGCTTAAATATGCTTCTACTTAACTTGCATTTATTTTAAATTGTCACCTTTCATGTATGCACTTGACATGTGAAAAAACAAGATTATGCTTGCATACCAGCCCCTAGTCGAGTGGCTACCCATAACGACTTTACATAAGAGGCACTTGACTTGTTTTGAGCATTTTATATAATCTGGCCACTTAGCGCCCGAGTCGACTACAGGGTCGACCGGAGTGGACTTTGGCAAGATATTCGAATGCGTCCGATCAAAGCACATATTAAGCCAAATCAGAGAGGCAACAATGTGCAGAGCCCATGGCGACTATGAAGCCGACAAATACAAGAAGTATTTATTCCTTAGGAATGATTCAAAAATGCTTGAATGGTGCTACATGAACAAGCAACACATTCTTTTAAGTATGGGCGTTGAGCCAAATCTAGGTGGTAGAGGAATTAAAATCCATCATACTGAGCCTGATTATAGTGAAATATAAAATTCACTTTGAAAACCAACCGAGACAGAACTCGGCAGAAAGCTTTATTTATTTTGGAATAGAGCCTCTGTCGAGGATGAATCTTGGCGAGACACCGAGTTATGCCGGGGGAGCATCATTGAAATGATACTTGGTAGGGAACTCATATCAAGAACGCAAAGTTTTGGAACAGAGCCCCTGACGAGGATGAACCTTTGTGGGACACCAAGTTATACCGGGAGAGGCAGGTAACCCATATGGAGAACGCAGTTCTTTGCTGGAGAACCATTGAGATGGAACTCGGCAGGGAGCTTTATTACATCCTAGTTTTTCCTTACATAGACTAACTTTGTTAAGGTTCCTCATTAAATCCTAGCCCTTGCCTAGGGAAAAGAGTACACCAGTTTATTATATCAACTTACAAAGTCTAGCTAAAATAAAACCTAAGACTAGTTACACTCCAAGTCCTAGGTACTTCTATTCCATCCAAAGTCTCCAGCTTATAGGCTCCTCTTTCTAGCTTCTCTACAACTCGGAACGGTTCTTCCTAGTTAGGAGATAAATTTCCCTTCTTTGTAGGATCAGTGACTTTCTTTAAGACCAGGTCGCCTTCCTCGAAACCTCGTTGCTTCACCTTTAGATTGTACCTCCGGGCTACCCTTTGTTTAGCTACAATTTCTCTTACATGTGCTGCACTCCTTATTTCTTCCAAAAAAATCAGCCTCGACATTCAAAGCTTGGATGTTGTCGTCCTACTAAAAATTCTCTCGACACCACGTGGGCAAGATGACTTCAACCGGGATCATGGCGTCGGCTCCAAAGACCATTCTGAAAGGTGTTTCCCAGGTTGTTGAATGAATGGTGGTGTGATATGCCCAAAGGACCTCATAGAGACATTCCTCCCATAAACCTTTGGCATCGTCTAATTTCTTTTCCAAGGCATTCAAAATGACTTTATTAGCTGACTCTGCTTGACCGTTCGCTTGTGGGTGCTCCACTGAAATAAACTTGTTAAAAATACTAAGATCTCTACAAAATTCAACCACATAAGAACTTGCAAACTGAGTTCCATAATCAGAAACAATTACCCGAGGAATTCCAAATCGGCAGACAATATTCCTCTAGTAAAAACGTTGTACTCTCTCTGCTGTTATCCGAGCTACTGCCTCGGTCTCCACCCACTTAGTAAAACAATATACCGCCACGATAAGGAACTTTATTTGCCCGTGTGCCATAGGAAACGGGCCCAAGATATCCACCCCCACTGATAAAACGGCCACGAAGAAAGTACAAAGTGAAGGAGTTCAGCCGGAGTGTGGATAGCGGGCGCAAACGCGTGACATTTCAAACAAGAGTTAACAAATTGTTCGCAATCTTTCAGCATGGTGGGGAAATAGTACCCGACCCGTAGTTTTTTACTTGCCAGTGATCGACCACCTAAATGATTCCTATACACACCCTCATGCACCTCCTTCACCACCAGATCCGCATCCTCTTCCAGCACACATCGTAACATGGGGTGAGTCCTTCCCATTTTAAAAAGCTTGTTATTCACAATGATATACCACGCCGAAACTTTTTTGATTTGCCTATCCTTTTCTTTAGAATCTCGGGCCCTTTTCTCCATGTTGCTCTCCTCGCCCTTCACATAACATTCTACTCGGGTGATGATCTTGTCCATGCTCTTAGCCGGCTTCTGGGCCAGAGACTCGTTGAACTGCCCGACACGGATTCCATGCTGGAACGCCTCCACGAATATTTCTTGATTGGGGTGGGAAACCTTTATGGTTTCTTCATTAAGTCGCGCCACATAATTCCACAATGATTCTGTTGGGAGTTGTCTGATACCGAAAATAGAGGTATTTGCCACCTTTTGATGGCAATTTATCGAGAACTGTTGAATTATTTTCTTGTTGAAGTCTTGATAACTGATCACTGAGAGTCGAGGTAAGCCCATGTACCATCTCAACACGGATTCTATGAAAGTGCTAGCCATAAGCTTGCATTTTAAATAATCATTGGCCCATATCAAGGCCATGGTATTATTAACTGAGATGATATGTTCTTGCAGGTCTGTTTTACCATCATACGTCGCCAGGACGGGAGGTTTAAAGTTTTCTGGGACTTGGTCATCCCATATGGTCTGAGACAGAGGTTGTGGCTCTAAAAGCTCTGTCTCTTATTCTCCAGTTTCTTCTTGGCTCCGTTGTGGGAGAGCATGAACACTATCCTGCAGGGTGTCATTGTGTTGACGTAAATCATCGATCATGGCCAACAAATGCACCAAGTCTGGCGGTGGTTGATCATTTTCAGGTGTCGTGGACATCGTTTTTGTAATTCGAATATGGTGGTCTGGGAATTTTTTACCGAGGCTCCATGGTGGGCGCCAAATGTTCTTGCTAGAATATTTTTGTGAGAATGTTTAGGGATTCAGAGCTTAAGTGAAGGATACTTGCGCTCCAAGCTATATGTCTTGCTTACCCCTCAGTCGGGAGCCCTATTTATAGAGGTGGAGAGACCTCATTAACCGCTTCTTGTAATGTCCATGGCCTTCCAAGTTATGTAACTGGGGTTATCTTTAAGACTCATAACGTCCGCCACTGCCAATTATGGCCAGAAGCATAACACGCGTCGTCAGGTATAAAATGGCAGTTACATCTTTAATGAGTCAGCTTGGGCGTAATGCCTCCATAATGACCGAGACATCCATAACTCCTAGGATCGGGTTGTGAGCCCGACAACAGTATTTTCACCTTCCTGCATCTCATAGAAGCCGACTCCTCCATTCTCCCTTCCCGACCATGTAGTATCACTCTTGTCTAGGCCTAGCCGACTACATATCTCGACTTGTGGATTTTATGTACGATCACACCGTAAGGAAGGCCCATGATCAATTTGATTTTGAGTTCGAAATATTTTCGAGGAAGAAACCTAGTTCGGTTTATATTTTCAAGGAATAAATAGAATCGATCATGGAGTAGGAGGTGCGTAAGTTAATAAAATATTTTGAATATTCGGAAGAGTGAAAGTTTATTCACATAAGTGTTTTGAAAAAGATTAGGTTAAATAAAATCAAGAAGAAAACATTTTGAAAGTACTTTGAAATACTTAAAAAGTCTTACTTTTAACCTAATAAAAGTATATCAAAATAAAATATTTTTTGAGATTTTTCGACATAATCCTAAAATAGATATACTAAGACAAGTGTGCAAAAAATCATCTCAAAATGAGAAGTTTTGATTGGTTTTTGAAAATGTTGAAGTTTGTTAAAAACATGAAAAAAACTAGTGTTAAGAAAATAGATTTGGCCTTGGTGAATGTTGAACTCATGCCCTTTTCTTGAAAGGTTTCAAAAGGTTAACCACTGGGCCATACGCGTGGCTTATTAGACAAACGTATTAATAAAATTATATGTTAAAACAATCTGTGAATGATTTTCAAAATAGTTTGGAAAATTGAAAAAAGAGTGAAAAAGGTCTGAGGTGAGGGGGATTCAAAACCCCAGACCTGAGGGCAAGAAGTGACTTATGGGAGCACGCTTTACCACTGGGATGGCTATACATCCATTCATAAAACCAAATTCATTGAATTATATTTGGAAACAAATATTTGAATTTTTTGAAAACGCGCCATGGCATCATCTTCAACCTGCAGCTTTAATGATTCATAACTCCTTCGTATTTTGGTGAAGTTGAATGATATAAAAATGAAACTTGCTCGATTTTTCATAAGGAACACGATGGTAGCCTTTAATTGCATTAATTTTATGTGTAGAATGACTAGATTCATGAAAAAACAGATGAACCCTAATTTAATCAAAGCTTAATGAAATCGTGTAGGTGCATGATTAATGATAATTGATCGAGGGTTATCATTCAGTATAAGTGCAGAAACAAAATAGCATAGCAATTTTTCATCTGTAATGCATGAATCATAGAGTTCAAAGTTCGAGCACTTACCTCTTCAAGTGAGAATCTGATTCTTCGAAGGAGGTGTTACAGAGATGATTTGATGATCTGGATGGCTTCCTGGACCTTCAAGGAACGTGTTGGAATGCTCAGCTTGCTTGAAGATGGCCAGGAACTTGCTACCCGAATACAACTGAAACTTGATCAAGTTAATTATGAAGATGATGATTCTGGATTTACAGAAGTGTTCTAATGGTTTGAATCACTTCTATGGGATGTATGGATGATGTTTGAATGATTAGAATGGAAAACGCACAAGTGGATTTGGATTTGGCTTGTTAAGGTTCAAAATGCACACTTATGGAGTTTTCTTGAGGAAACTTGTTTTTGGTTGTTTTTGTGGTGGATGATTGGTTTTAACAACTTTCTAATGATGTTTAGAGAATGTTTGAAGCAATGGATTGGTTAGAACTTGCAAGGATTGAAAGTTGCAATTCTCACATTTGTGAAACTTTGAAACTCGTGACTTAAGAAAGAAGAGAGAAAACAAGCTTGGAGTTGTTTTGGTGTGTCTTTGAATGATGCAAGGACCTCTATTTATAGGCCAAGATGTTTGGAGATCAAGGCAAGAAAGATTTGATATTTTTGCAACTTGGCCTTAAGATATAAGAAAGGAATCTTTGACATAAATGCACATGGTTAAAATGTTAAACCATGGTTAAAAACCGCAAGTATTTTTATCCTTCCTTCAATCATGAGCTTGAGATATTTTGGGATGAAACTTATCCCTTGGTGATTACAAGGCAAGAGTTTGGCAAAGATGCTTGAAAAATTTGACAAAAATGTCCTAAAATGATAGTTTTGGACCTATAATGTCTAATTTCAAAATCCTAGCTCCACAAAATATTTTTTCATGTTCTTGGACATTTTGGAAATATTGGAACAAGATATACAACTTTCATGTTGAAAGTTTTTCTTGAATCAAATTGGATCTTGGTGATAAATGGCCATGAAAATGGTGAAAAAAGTTGTAAAAAACACTTGAAATTTTTTCCAAGTGTTTAGAAAATTCATGTTTTGACTTTTTTTCCACATTTTTGATTTTTGATGACCAAGTTGAATAATTTGAAATGCTTTGATGATTGAAAAAATTTGAATTTCAAAAGTTGACCAAAAAAGTCAAAGTTTGACTAATCTGGACAATTTACTTTTTGTTAGATGATTCAAAATTTCACTATCAATCAACTATGGCATTGGAGATATTTTGAACCAAGAATTTAGGTCAAGATATTGCATTGGTGATCTTGAGATCATGCTCCAAGCAATTAGGTCATACATTGAGCCAAAAGTCAATGATGTACCATCCTCGATGAAAACCCTAATTTGGTCTATTCATTGTTGATTTTGAGGAAATAATGGGAATTTGAGGATCAAATGCTGATGATTGATGAAGATAGATCACTAGATATTAATGTATATCCTAACCCTATTTGATCACATCTTGAACTGATGAAGGATTTTGATTCAAAACCCTAATTTGGCTCAAAATGCAAACACATAAGCTATCTTGTTTTGCAATTTGTCAGTGATGCAATGATGCATATGTGAATGATATGAGATGGTATCTTAGGTAAAAAACCAGGGTATGACAGATGCCCCTATTTAAGTTTCTTTAACCTGAGATATGAAGATGAAAATCTTCATCGCGATTGGTGGAAAGAGACTTAAATATCAGAATACACAAATTTTGGGCCTAAGATACTAAAAAATGCGAATGATGCAAAGTGATTGTAGAAAATTTACCAAGGAGGTACCGAAGGGTGACACAACTATTGAAAAATATTTGTGAGGATTTCTAAATATGTCTAAGAAAGTAGAATGTTGTCTGTTAGGAAACAAGTATATGTTTTATAGGGAAAAGAGATTCACAAAGGAAGTGATTATCTGTTTCGCTTTGGAAAATAAGAATATTACCTACTGAGTCAACCTGGTGACAATGTTCAAGGTAAAAAAAGGTGATATTACCAATTATCATCCTAGTGATAGTTATGGTAATTTGTAATGAAGACTCATTTACCGATTATCAACATTGTGATAGACATGGTAAATGGTAAGAGTTCTGAAGATATTACCAATTATCAACAAAGTGATAACTATAAAAAGGTAATTCTTGAGAGATTTTTTTACTAATTATTCAGCCTTGTGAATAACAAACAGTAATGGAAATAGATTTCAAATGAGTTTCTACTTTCCCAATTACAATCGTGCCGATGATCTTTTTGAGAAGATGCGGGCATTTTGATTGTAAAATACAGGTTTCTCAGAGAGAAAGACAACTGTAGAGATTTGCTAATGAACTTTCATGATTGGACTTGTTAGGAAGAACAATCATTTTATGATAAGTTCAAAGATAAAAATGAAATAAGCGGCTCGGATGGAGAGGCTATTACTTATTGTTTACAAGGATATTTTTTGTGAAATCTAGACCTGAATTGGTTGGAGACGAGGTTCTATCTAGGAATAAACTGGAAAGAAATGGTCAAATAAGACTCTGGACCCAATGAGGAACGAACTCGATTGGGGAACTAGAGAAAGAATATATTCTTTCTGCTTATGGGTGACAATCTACTAGAGAGATGACACATCCATACCTGTTTTCGGGAATAAATTCATCCTAAACAAGTATTTTTAGAGAAAACATTGAAAAATGCAAGAATGCATTAATGATGCAAATATGTATGAATAATGAATGTCATGAATGTCATATGCATGCTGACGATACTTGAAAAGAAGATAAAGCATATTTGGAAAAGGACCACTATTGCAGTTCAATCAGATACTCAGCAAGATCTTTAGAAAGGTGTAGATATCACTGGTGATGAATCAGATTTGCATGCTTTTGATTTCTCTGGGGAGAAAAAGCATTTCTTTTACTGGCGGTGCCAAGTCTGAGAGTTCCTTTTGGATAAGAATATTGTCTTTTCATAATCTCTTTCGGGGAAGAGAAAACTTCTCATGTTGAAATAGTTCTTTATCCTTTAGAGGTCGAAACGCTCATGGAGATAACTGCTGATGTTCCTTCTATGTTAACAATTCAAAGGAAAAAGTCGCTTTTATTTCAAAAAGTTAGAATTAAATTCATTTAAAACTTTTATTTTTGTTTTTTTGTTTCAAAAGTGATTATCACAAGTAAAAGTGTTATTTTAACAAATATAATAAAACAAGAATTTCAAACAAGTGGGCATGTGATACGGTGGGAGAACTGACTTGTTTGTTTTGCGTTTTATCCCAAATGTTGCGGATAGCAAGAGTCGCCACCAAATTTTCTTTTATCCAATTAAGGGAAGGAGAAAAGAACAGGAAAAGACCTTCGTTAGATTCTGAGTAAGGGAGGCAGTTATGAAAAGGGAAGGTATTAGCACCCTTTCCATATGTAGTTATCTACAAGCTCTTAATTGCTTAACTCACTTTATAAATTGCTTTCTATGTGTGTGTTTGAAAAGATATTTTGAAAATACATTTCTATTTGACTTCGTAATGATTCTCGCTGGAATGTATACGAAGTGTTTGGAAATGTTTTATTTTGGAAAAGTGTTTAACTTTGTAATGATTCACGCTGGAATGTGTAATACGGTGAACTGACTTTGTAGGATTTTTGTATCCAAATGTGCGGATAGCAAGAGTCGCCACCGACTTTTATTTTTATCCAATTAAGGGAAGGTAAAAGTAACAGAAAAAGACCTTCGTTAGATTCTGAGTTCGGGAGAATGGTTATGAAAAGGGAAGGTATTAGCACCCCTTTCCATCCGCAGTTTATTCTACGGGCTCTTAGTTGCTCTTAGATAACTTTTTAAAATTGCTTTCTGTGTGTTTGACAAAAATGTTTTGAAAAGGCATTTCGCTTTGACTTTGTAATGACTCATGTAGGAGTGTATACAAAGTGTTCGGAAATGTTTTTGTTTTGAAAAGAATTTTGAACTTGGAAAAAGTGTGTGGTGTGAAAAGCATTTGATAGAGCAAGCAACTAAGAGACTTATTTACCCACTCAGAATTGGTCGTTTTGTTGTACTTCTACATTCCTTTAGAATAGCGCTAGCTATACCATTAGTTAGTAGGTAGCTCCATTCGTTGGATGTAAGCGGGACATTCGAAGGGACATCGGATGGTCATTGAAGGCAACTTGTAGGAAGAGTCCTAGCACATTTGAAGGGACTATCATCATTTTTCGTAGGCGACAATCGAGGGTCAAGATCATGTATTCGGAGGCGACATCGTGGGTCTTATGATCTTTGTATCGAAGGGACTATGATGATTTGTTTGGAAGGCAACGATGCTAGAATACCTCTACGTTCGAGGGACATGACCATTTAATCGAAAGGCATCGAGAGAGAATTACCCTAAGGGGTGCGTGTGTGAAAGAAGTGTGTCAAATTCAGATATTTTATCTTGAAGATTAGTGTGAGCTATGTCCAATTATTATCTTGCCATACACGCCTAATTACTAGCAATTGATAAGGGTGCGGAAAGTAAAATGCGGAATGTAAAGTGCAGAAAGGTAAATGTCCTACGCTATTACATGGCTTTGGGGCAGATACATAATTTAAACTTGCGGAAAATAAAAGCCTAATTTAAACTATTACATCCTATGAGCAGTTACATTATTGGAAAATAAAAACGATAAAAGAAAAACGTCCGAAACGGAGCAACCTGTGAAAGAATAAGAAATTCGGAAAATATGATGAAATCGAAATAAGAGAAAATGTTAGAAAAAATGCAATTTTTAATATGAGAAAATTAATGCATGCTGGAAATAAGATAAATAAGCTATAATAATTTTTTGGGATTTTTTGGAAAAGATTTAATAATTAAAATGCAATTTATAATGATTTAAATGCTAAAATAAAAATAAAATAAATATGCATGCAAAAATTATATTTTAAAATTTATTAAATTAAATAAAGATTTTTATGAAAATAATGCAAAAAGAAAAAATGTTTTTGGTAATTTTTAAATGCAGAATAAAATATAGAAAAGGAATTAAAATGAATGGAAAATATTAAAAATAAGAAAATATGGAAAATAATTAGAGTTTGTAATGTGAAAAGGATTATGCGAACCGGGAATCGAGACATCCTTTCAAACCTTAAAGCCAATACGTTGACCGCTACGCCATGTGTGCAAGCGTGTTATGGAATGGCGTGATGATGAGCAACACGCGTCGCCGTTTGGGAGAAGTCAAGGCCCGTCGGTGGTGGGGTCCTCGTTGGATGAGAGAGCGGAAGGCTCCATTGTGCCACGCCTCGAGCCGGAGTCAACAAGTCGCCGCCCGCGGGCCCTAGCTCGATTATCTTCTCCGGACGAGGATTTCAAAACACGCATAACACGAAATTTAAAAGAGAAGAAGGACCTTGTCCCCTAAATCGGACCTGAATCCATTGGTGGTGTTATTTTTGGTAGATCATGGGGCGGTTCAAGCTCTGATCAAAAACCTAACAATGGCATTATCGATTTTGACGTTCAAGATCGATATGATGGCCCAGATCGAACCTATGGAGTCTTATGAACATGTTAGAGGCATTAGAATCAATTAAAACACACGGATATTAAAAATGCAAAATCAAGAAAATTTGGAATATGTATGCATGTGTAGAACTCGAATCTGGATGGTTTGATCCATAACGATAGTGTATTCTTACTCAAACTTACCCCCTGAGCACGATGGAATGGTGTTTGGAGGCTGAAACTGCTGGAAATTGAAATTCGAATTTCAAAGATTCTTGGAAAATTTGGCAAGAGTTTGGGTTTGTTTTTAGGTTAGGGTTTTCGTCCTCAGGCTTGTGTGTATTGCTGGCAATTTATAGAAGAGATTGGAAGAGAAAAAACAAGGAAAAAAGATTGGAAATTGAATGTGCAAATATTTTCCAATAAATTCAAATCAAATTTTCTTTAAAACTTGATTTTTTCCTTCCATAAGCATGAGCCACGAATTTGGTAATGGTTGTGGGCTTTCTTGGACATTAAGAGATATAAATCAAGCTTATTTGAAAAAGAAACTTAATTTTCATATTTTACACAATTTATTTTTGAATTAAATGTTGTAAAATTCAAATATAAATCATGAAAATAGAAAATCACCAATGCCAAGCATTTATGGGTCAAGAATAACATCATGAACAAGTTTGGATCAAAAGATTATAGGCCCATTTGGAAAATTTTGCAATTTGACCAAAATGTCCTTTTGTGCAATTGTCCAAAATTACCCAACTTCTAAATAGTGTATCTTGCTCAATTTTCCACATTTTTGAGTGTTCTTGGACTTTTTGGAAAGCTCTAAGAGTCCTATAACCAATGCTTTTGGTCTCATCTCAATTGGAGTTACCATGCTCAATATATCTTCAAAACAAAAAGTTGACTTTTTGTTGACTTTGAAAATGACCTGTAATGTTTTGAGCTATACCTCTCAAATGAAGCATTTTTTGGACATTCTTGTGAAACATGAAGTTGTAGAGAATTTAATTTCCTTCAAAACAAGCTTTGGTGGGAAAATTTCTGAGAAAGTATGAGAAAGTTATGATCAGTCAAAGTTCAGTTGACTTTTCATCTAGAAACCCTAATTTAGAAAGTTTGACTTTTGGGCAAATCTTGAGTTTTCTTGATGAATCATGATCAACCCTTGATCAAATGATGAATGTAACTTCAAAATGAGGATGTTGACCAAAAATTAGAAGTTTTGACTGTATGTTGACCACAGTTGACTTTTTGTCCAATACACCCGATTTTCAACCATCTGAGCAATTGTCTGAGGAAACTTGACTTGTGAGGCTTGAAACTTGACATGGAGAATCTTTGAAGCATATGAGGAGGTATTAATACCATTGGAGATGTTGGAAATCCATCTTGACTTGAGAGATACCAAACCCTAGTTTGGGTTGATTGTCTAGGAGAGAGTTTGTCTGATCAACTCTTGAGGAATCCTTGAGCATAGATGTATGAAATCTTTTGAGAAGATGGAGGGCAAATTTTGGGTATGACAGCTGCCCTGTTCAATCTTCTTGTCTGGAAGTTTAGATTGACATGCTTGTCTTTCGTGACTGGAGGTGAAGATGATTGAACACTCGAATACACCGAAATTTTTCGCTGATTGGTGGCGATGCGGGAATGGGCTTACAAATGCCATTTGGAGAAGTTGGAGACTTATTGGGGAGAGTCGACGCTAGACTCGAGGTTGTTAATAGGAGAGGCGACGGAGATGGGCTTAAGATGCCATCTGGAAAGGTCACTGTTGGGGAGTGAGCCGTACGCTAGGCTCTGTAGATGTTCCTGGAAGTGGAAGGAACGCGGAGATGGGCTTAAGATGCCATCCGGAGGGAGTCGTACGTTAGACTTCGTGCTCATCTTTGAATGAAGTTATTGGTTTGTATTGATTTTTAACCATATATGCAGCATTCTGAAAGTGAAGCACTGTTGATAAGTAGTCGGAGATGGGCTTAAGATGCCATCCAAGGCAACTGAGTCGTCGCCATGAGACTCTGTATTCTTTGTTGATAATAAGGAATCGAATAAATCTTCGTGTGATTACTCGAGGGAGATTGTAGTTGGCAAAAATGTGGATAGCTTCCCTGTTGTGCATCGGGTGTTGCTCCATTGCCTGTTATCGGAGGATAACCAGAGGTGGTCTTTCGGATAGTTTTCCCGTCGGTTCGAGGCTTAATCCTGGACCTGTCATCGGAGGTGGTCTTTCAAATAGTTTTCCCGTCGGCTCGGGGCTTAATCCTGGACCTGTTTGCTAAGGCGGTCTTTCAGATAGTTTTCCCGTCGGCTCGAGGCTTAATCCTGGACCTGTTTGCGTCAGAAGTGACTGTTACCTGCTTTGGAGAAAACAAGAAAATCTTTGATAGAATATTTGTTAGTCTTATGCAAAGTATGATGCATGACAGTGTATATGAATGACATATGCATGAATTATGACTTTTTATGAGAAATGTATGAATGATGAATGTTGTGATATTTCAAAACATATCCATCTTGAAGAAGATGCAGATGCTCTGTTTGAGGATCTCTGACTCCTGCTTGGGGAATTGAGTAGGTGAGAACCCCGTTTTTGAAGGAGAAGGAAGATATCCTGGATTCTTCCGATGCACTATCTGACCAAGTCTTGGGCCTAGATATTGTTGAGGAAGGTAGAGACTGAGAAACTCGTTGTTGGAGATCTCATATATAGACCTGCTGAGGAGAGTCTGGGAGGCGATCTGTTGAGGACCTTGTATGTAGATCCTGCTGAGGAAATTTAGAAGGCGCTCTACTGGGGATTCCGAGTGTAGATCTTGCTGGAGAGCATTTGATGGTTGTTGAGAGACCGGGCTAGAAGAGTCTGGAGTCCGTCGTAATCTCTGGCTGGGGAAAAGGGGAGGATTGAGAAATATCCATTTGGGGATGAAGTGTTTGGAGACCGATGTAACGTTGCTCGGTTGAGTGGAATCCTTTGGAGTGGATAACATATACTCCGGGAAGGTGTGTTGTGAGTGACACCTTCGTGGGGATCATGTTCTGTGGGGAATTATTTGGTGACTTTCGTCGTCATCCCAACTCCTGGAGCCTGTAGTAAGTACTTTTGCATGTTCACTTTTCGTATGTTTGCAGAGAGATTTTTACTGTCGAGTGCGTATAATCATTCAAAGCAAACGTTGGACTTATTGCAAACCGACAACAGTGAGAATTGTAAAGAGAAAGAACTTGTATTTATTTGAAATGTGGCGTATGGCCAAGTAGTTTGTACACAAGAAAGGTAAAAAGCTATGCGGAAACGATCTCGTTAAGTTCCAACTATGCTAGTACTCATATATTTCGACTATCTCATCTCCTTGCTGTCAGTAGAAAGTGAGTGAACTGATCTTCGCCATTTGAACCTTGAACGCTGATAGTAGTCTGGAAGCGGGTGATCTGGAAGAGACATAGTCGTACGCTTAAATCCCTAACTTTGCCTAGCCCTGGGTTTTGGTCTCTGGGATACCTTTTTGCCCAAGCCTTTTCGTGTTTTCGACTTCCGGGTGTACATGTTTTGTATATATCCTTTATTTTGCCGAACCTTTTGGTTCGCAGGATGCCCTTATTTTTGCCTAGGTTAAATCGACCTAGCGGGTCTCGTTATCGTAGTATTTTTTGACTATGTCTGCGTTCAGGTGTGGGAAGTCTTCACCATCCATGGTGCTAAGTATCATAGCTCCCGAAAATCTTGTCTTGACTACAAGCGGTCCCTCATGGGTGGGAGTCCATTTGCCCACAGGATCACCTTGTGGAAGAATGATGCGCTTGACTACTAGATCACCGACTTGGTAGACTTGGTGCTTGACCTTCTTGTTAAATGCTCGATCATTCGTTTCGATAAATCATCCATGGCGGATGGACGCGAGTCGTTCTCATCGATCAAGTTAATCGGTCGGCGATGCGAACCAATCGTCTTCGCTAACTCGCCTCTTGGAGGACTCGGTTGAGGGTATCGATCTCGATAGGTAAACGCTTCCATACCATACAGAGAAGGGGTTGCCCTTGATGTTCGTCTTTGTGGTGCGATAACCATGAAGAGCAAATGGTAACATCTCATGCCAATCTTTGTAAGTCACGGTCATCTTGTATGATCTTCTTAATGTTCTTGTTGGCGGCTTCCAACTGCGCCGTTCATCTTAGGCCGATATGGAGAAGAATTGTGATGCTTGATTTTGAGCTGCGTGCGAGTTCGGTGATCATCTTGTTGTTGAGATTGGAACCGTTATACTGTGATAATCCTTTCGGAGTGCCATACGAAGGATAAGATTATGCTTGATGAATCGAGCCACAACATTCTTGGTATGATGCATACGAGGTCGCTTCTACCCACTTGGTAAAGTAATCGATTGCTACAAGGATGAAGCGATGTCCATTGGGCGTGGGCAATTTCTCCAATCATGTCAATGCCCACATTGCAAAAGGCCAAGGAGAAGTTAAAACATTCGGAGTCTGGAGTACATGTACTTTGTCGGCATAAATCGGCACTTGTGACAAGATTGAGCATAAGGTGACAATCGCTTCCATGGTGGACCAATAGTAACCGTTCTCAAAATCTTTTAGCCATCATATGTCCCTTGGAGTGGGTACCAAATTCGCCGTGTAACTCTTCCATGATACGCATTCTTTGTTTACGGTCTACACGGTAGATGGCACGGATCGTGGTTAGCTTGTATAAGATGTCGATTCTTTGAGGAAAATTTAGATGCAAATCTTCTCATGAACTTCTTATCATTATGATTCCCTAGGGATATTCACGAGTCTCAGATACCTCTTCACGCGTAGTACCAAGGTTTCTCTTACGTCAAGCTCATAACAATATCTTTGGTTCGTCAAACCTCTCAATGATGATCAGGGAGCCTCGTTGTCCCATCTAACCTTGAACATAGATGACATAGTAGCCAATCGTCTTGCTGATTCTCTTCTCGTGGAATATGATTGAAAGTAATCTCTTGATAGGGGATCAAACTCGAACATGCTCTCGATCTGGAATGAGATTCGGATGCTTCGTATCCCACTCGCCCTTAATCTGACTGATCACTAAAGCTGAGTCTCCATACACTTGTAAGAACTTGATTCTTAAGTCAATAGCAGCTTTAAGACCCATAATGCACGCTTCGTATTCGGCCATGTTATTAGTGCAACTGAAACAAAGTCTGGCGGTGAAAGGCGTATGTCCGCCTGTAGGGGATGTAATGATGGCGCCAATGCCATTGCCAAGTGCGTTTGAGGCTCCATCAAAGACCATGGTCCATCAGGATCCTTGTTCGAGTCCTTAAATGCGGGCACAGTTCTTCATAATCTGTAACTAGTAGAACATCTTCATCTGGAAATTCGAACTGCATAGGTGATAGTCATCTGACTTGATGAGCCAAATGATCGCTACTACTTCCTTTGATCGCTTTACGAGAAGTGTCTTGGATGTCATACTCGGTCAAGATCATTTGCCATCTTGCTATTCTTCGGAGAAATGGTTTCTCAAAGATGTATTTTATCGGATCCATCTTGAAATCAATAAGGTAGTGTGAGTCAACATATCTTGTCTTAGCCGTGACAGCAAGCCAAGCGTTGCAAGTTTTCTCATTGAGTATCTTGTTTCACAGTCGGTAAACTTTTTGCTAAGGTAGTATATTGCATGCTCTTTTCGACGGACTCGTCATGTTGCCCCACACACCCATTGAGTTCTCTAACATCAAGTACATGATAAGAGGTCTTCCTTGGTGGCATCGGGATGGGAGGATTACAGGTACTCCTTGACCTTGTCAAAGCGATCGGCAATCGTGGTTCCATTCCACTACTTGATCTTTCTTTAGTAACTTGAAGATTGGCTCCAAGTAGCGGTCGGTCTGCAATAATAATGTAGTTCAATCGGCCCGAAACCTCGACTTCCTTCTCGGTGCGGGGAGCTGGCATCTTTTGAATAGCTTTAGCCTTGGCAGGGTCGACCTCAATACCTTTACCACTGACAACAAACCCTAGGAGTTTTCCGGACCTGACTCCAAAGGTGCACTTGTTAGGATTCAGTCTCAATCATGCTTTTCAATCATCAAATAGTTTACGCAAATGATCAAGATGTTCTTCTTCAGTCTGTGATCGAGCTATCATGTCGTCGACGTAGACCTCTATCTCGTGATGAATCATGTCATGAAACAATGTCACCATAGCACGCTGGTAAGTGGCGCCCGCGTTCTTCAGTCCGAACGGCATAACGTTGTAGCAGAAAGTGCCCCTCTGTGTAACAAAAGTAGTCTTCTCCATGTCTTGAGGCCATTTTGATCGATTATGTAGGAGAAACCATCCATGAAGGAAAACCTTATCTTGAGCGGTATTGTCAACGAACATCAATGTGAGGAAGTGGAAATCGTCTTTCGGACTCGCTTTGTTCAAATCTACGTAATCCACACACATTCGTACCTTGCCATCCTTAGGTACGGGTACCACATTGCAACCTCTTTGGGGATAAGAGGTGACAGCTAAGAAACCGCATTGAGCGCTTCATAACCCGGCTTTGATTTTCTCGACATCTCGGGACGCATCGATGAACCTTCATTTCCTTTGGGAAAACCTTCTTTTTATCGCAATCGGTGTACCACGATATCAATGTCAAACCGGCATGTCTTGTATGACCAAGCAAAACCTCAATATAGTCTCGTAGCATCGAACCAACCTTTCTTTAACACTATTCTCAAGACCGGCTCCTATCTTGATCTCTTTACGTCTTCGTCGGTACCCAATTCACAACCTCAACTTGCTCTTCGTGTGGGCTGTATAACTCGCTCTTCTTCTTTGTGATCGGCGAGTTCTCCTGGAACTTCACAATCTTCCTCACTTTCGTCTTGGCTTGGTAGATCGGATTATCGAAGTCATATTTAGCACTAGCATAGCCATTGTTAACGAGATTCGGAGTGATTCGCGTGTATCACGTGGGTGTGTGTAAGAACACATAGCTTTTGAAGGGGTGATAAAGTAAAGAAAGAAAACAAACAATTGAATGCAAAGTCCCGAATTTATTGAATGAAAATATGCAAGCGAGATAATAACCCTGAAGCGAGCCATGGCGCCCGAAGGCACGGGCTTTCAAAGTTCATTGTTCAAAACGTAAAGAGATACGAAAAGCAAAACAAAACAAAAGCAATTACTCACGGCTAAAGGAGATTGGTATAGCGTCTTGAGTCTTCCAATTCTTGAGCCACGATGCAGGTTGGGAAGATCCACTTGCGATGTCGAAGTCGTTGTCGTCGTCTTCTATAGCATGGATTCCACTGGCGTCTTGGAAAGGAAGTTGGCGAGCACGTTCGCGGCGTATCATCTTGACCCTTGATGGTGAAGCCTAAACCGGTCTTGTCATTTGAAAGGAAGATCGGGAGCTGTCCCAAATAGCACTACCTCCTTGTTCAGTGGCTTGAGCATCTTTCGGTGAGGCCATCCTAGGCGGAGCTTGTGTTCTCGGGGTGTGGGAGGTCAGCAGGCATGACTCTAGGGATTGTCTCAAAAGCTTGACGGAGTCTCGAAGAATTCACCCTCCATCTCGAGATAGCGGAATGATGTAGATGGTGACCATATATTCTTCTTCACCACATCTGTGACAACCTTCCCTTTCACGGTATTTAGTTTCGATGTAAGGTAGAGGTATGCCCCATGTATCGGGCGTCCAAGTAGGCAAGAATAAGCTGGACGGATGTCCATGACATGAAAGTGGAATCAAAAGTCAGGAACCCGACTTTATGAGCGAGTGAGCTCTCCAAGTGCAGTGCGCTTAGAACCATCAAAAGCTCTCACAATTATCACTGGGTCTCGGAACCACCCCCGACATCAAGCCGATCAAAAGCGGTCCTCGGAATGATATTGAGCGAGCGGTGTCAACAAAACATGAGATAGGGTAGTACCCTTGCATTCAGCAGATGTGCAAGGCTTTGTTATGTTTCTTTCGGGAGTCAAATCGACATCGAGAGAAGCCTAGGCCGTTGTTGGCGGCCGTGCTAATACAAACTTCAAATTGATCGGTAGTAGTGTCTTGCGCGTGAGCATTCTTGAAACTTCACCAAGGCATTAGCATGAGCCTCGAGCACAAAGCGAGCAAGCATGGAGATCTTGGGCCAGATCTGTCCTAGCTGTTCCACAACATTGTAATCATTCTTCTTGATGATCTTGAATTTCCTCCATTTCTTGTTTGGAGGTGTCTTGACAACTTCCTTTGGTACTTCAGTTGAGGGATGAGTCACTTGGTTCTTTCCCTCTGGTAGGGGATATTGATTGGGTAGCGGAATGCGAGTGAGTCATGATGTCTTTTGGAGGAGAGATCTGGAGAGAATACCCTTGGTTCTGGTCACCTTACCGATCCGGTGATGTTGTCAATGTCGGGAATAGAAACTTCGATAAGATCTTCAATAGTCGAGGGTCTTGTTTGACACCATGATAGTAAACATCAGCTCCATAATTCCAAGGGATAGCCTTGTCGGAGGAATATGGAGCAGGTCTTGGAGAAGTGATAATGAGAGGTGCCACTCTAGGCACGGGATCGTGAGGAAATCCTCGTCGGCATAGTCTTGGGAAATCGTCACCCCATCCGGTCGCCTTAACATCTTCAATAGGAATCTTGTAACTATCAGGGATGATGTACTTCACCATGTAATCGTATTTTCCCTTGGCTGCCCCAAGGTATCCCACAGATGAGTACAGTTTCGTTCGCATCGTCAATCTTCAACTTAGACATTTCTTCACCACTTCGCACGGTGGTTTCGGAAATAGTATCTCACGGTTATCTATCATGCCTTGAACACGTCTTCTCAACCAAGCACAACCATCGGCGCGGATGGGCTGCTGACAATTCTCTGGGCATCTGGATTGACCGGCTTGCAACAAATTCTTCTTAGTCATCGGAGGAATGGTCAAGTCATCTATGTTGAAAACATAAGTGTCGTCCTGTGACATTGGAACTCTTGTCATGGTTAGGCATAGGAGCGTTGATCACATTGGTCTCAAGGAGGTCAAACTCAATCGCTTAGCTTCAATCATATCTTGAATCTTGTTCTTGAGCCCAACAATTGTCGATTGTCGTGCCACAGGTGTTGGAATGGTAACACTTAGCATTAGGATTGTATTTCGGAGAGGAAGTGTTGACATTCGAGGAGGATCCTCAAGGTGTCGACTCTGCGTTCAACATGTGTTGCAAGGCTTGCGACAAAGGCATGTTGATCTTAAATAGCTGTCTTGATGGCGTTACAGCTCTGTTGTCTCGTGAGGTTGTCTTGATGTAGGATTGGAGATCACTGGCCCCACAGTTGAGCACGGTCGGTTTTGGCTCGACTTTTCGACCATACCACATTGGCTTCTTTCTTAGCACCAAAGATCTCTTGACATTTGAAGATGTCTCTATCGAATCTTTCCACTCTTGATACCAGCTTCAATCGCTTTGTCAATATCACTCGGTGAATCCGGATGAAGAATTTCAATCGGATGATTGAAGAATGGGCTGTCGGTGTTCCCATAAACATATCAACCAACTCCCATTGGACAAGGGTGGTTGAACTCGCTGCTAGATCTCTCGACTTGAGCATACTCCTTGAACTTCTCGTCGACCCATAGACATGCTTTGTAGTTGCATGCGAGTGGGTGTCAATTCGACATTGTACTCATGCATGCAGTAGAAAGCATCACCAAGTCACTCCAATCGGATACAGTCATTCTCTAGTGAAAGTACCATTCAAGCGGGTTCGGACAAACTCTCTTGAAAATAGTGCATCCGACTTTGTCATCGGTGAGGAGTTGATCTTACGAACATAAGACTTCAAATGACTTAGGGCAAGACATGCCATCATACTTGGCAAAAGTTGGAACTTTGAATTTGGGAGGAATCTGACACGAGGACAAGACTCGGATCATCAAAGTTCAGCCGGACATCTTGAGGTTTTCCACGGATTCAGACGGTCTTGAGTTGTTTGTACTTGTCATCTTCATCAGTGTTGGCTATAATCGAATGATCCTCTCCTCCTTTCTTTGGCTCACTGCTGCGCCTTCATCACCCTTGGTACTCCCCTCGGTATGGACACTTCCTTGAGAGCTCAATACGGTGACCACTTTAGGACCTCCTTTGAAACGTCTACCCATGTGTTGAGACCAACCTTCTTCTTCTTGTTGATGAGCTTCTTCAGATCTTCTTGGCCTTGGACCAAGGGTGAACATCTGCTTGGCCAGGCATTCGAGCTTGGAGATCTTTGACCATGTTCAAGAGCCATTTCGCTAAAATAAATAGCGAGCAAATGAGAAAACCAATCTCCATGTACTGTGATGCAATGTTATGCTATGATATGCAATGTTTATCGAATGCAATGCAATGTTTCAAGGACCTAAGAGATTTAAATTTGTTAAACAAGCAATGAACAGACATTTATTAGTACTTCTTTATTATTCCTCTTTTTCTTTTAAGTACAAAAGATAGTCCAAAACAATAAAGAAAAGCATAAACATCCTAAAGCTCTAAGTCTCATTAGGCTTCCTCTTGGTGCCGATGTAGCGTTGATGTTTCGCTCCTCGTGAAGTAGCTTGGTCAACTCTAGAACTTTCTTCTCGCTTGCGTAACTGAGCTTAAAGGTATCCCTTTCTTCTTTAAGTGAATCGGGATCTCTTCAAGTCTTCAAAATCGGTAGGCATGTCGGGATGGAACAACATGAATCGTCACCTATAGCAGGTTCCATAATTCTTGGTAAAAGCAGTGAATGGCATCATGAGGTTTTGAGCTCGAGCTACGCACCCATTTGAGGTAAGGTTCCCAAGGAATGGAGTTGGTGCCCCAAAGTCTTGGTATCGATCTTCTTTACCATGCCCCAGCGTGTATAAACCTTACGGTAATGCGGAGATCGTGATTGTAGTCGAACACAACATCTTGGAGAAGCATATCATGTGGACCATCTCTTGAGCAAAACCAAGTGCGTAGAGCTAGAGAAGGGTTGTAAGTAATACCTCCCTTATACCAGTAACGGTACATTAGAATTCTCCACAGCTCGATGAATGAAGTCCTTTGAGAGAAAAGACTCCAACGGATATCTGAATGAGAGAGTGACATCAATCTTTGAGACCATCTCAACCTTTGTTCATTCTTCAAAGCGATGGAGGAAGTGCGAAATAAACCACCTTGAAAGTAGCAGTATACAACACATGAGAGTTCCTTGTCGCTTAGTAGTGCAGTGTGAGAGAATGTGGGATGTCTCCAAGTCAAGTAGGCACGAGTTGCGGGTAGAAACAACTTGATGGCGTTGACATCTATGAATTGATCCGAGTTAAGGAATAGAACCAAACCATAGATTAGCAAGGCCACGATGTTTTCAAATGCATGGAAACTCATAACTTTGAGGAATTCTCGGGCTTTCTTGATTAAGAACTTGGAAAGTAAACCCTTAACTCCACTTCTAGTTTCCCAATTGGCTTCAATACGGCGCTTAAGGTGTAAGGCGATCGATGTCTTCGATACTTAGGAACCTTTTCCAAACCGGTGAATGGCATTTGGTCAGAATAGGTACCCCAGTAGCTTGAGAACTCTTCAAGGTAGGAACCAAGCGATAATCGGAAATGTGAAGCAATGGTGTTTCGGATCAAAAAGCTGGAATAGGACATGCATCATATCTTCTTCATAACTAGGAGATAACCAAATCAAGCGATAACCATGTCTTTTGATGAGCTGGGCATGGTGGGAATTTCAAACCAAATCTTTGAGTGAGAAGGGATACCCGTGAAGTTGATTCGGATAGTCTTTCTAGAAGCCATAATCCTACAAAGCAGCAAAGATAAATCCCTAGGTCCTTGAAATAGTTAGAAATGATATGCAATGCGAATGATGTCATGATGTCATGTTTAGCACACAAACAATTCACACAATGAGCCTAGGTTTAAGGCTTGCATGAGGTATAGGTGATTACCCTACCAAAAGTTTGAGTTGGTTCATCCTGTCCTATAATAATGGGGTTCTAGGAATCTCATATCATAGATCTTTCTCGTAGGCGCTTATTTCAATCTGACGGCCAAGTGGTCGATCGAAAATGTCCCAATGCGATCTCGATGGCGTAGCATCAGTATCAACCAACCGGGTCTACACAAAGCCGGCCCGTCTCACTACCTTCAATGGCTAAGATGGGTCAATTAAGGTTCTAAAAGTTTAGTTAGCGCTTGATGACACCAGAAGCCAAATACTTTCTTCAACTTGGGAATGAAGGTATCGGGGCAACCAAAGTGTCACGCTAGCGTGTATCATGTTGACCGCGTAGTTATCTCGTCTGGCGGTCGCGATCTAATGCTACTTACCTAAAGGAAACCGGATCCGGGTGTAGGATCCCCAACAATATAATACCCAAGCAACCCTTAAAGATAAAGCATACAAGTCAAACAAAAAGCAATAAAGGTTATCTAGAAATCCCTAAGGCAATTCTCTCTTTTGGGTGTTTCCCCGTGATGCTTGATTCATGTCGGTGAAGCTGACTTTGTAGATTTTTGTATCAAATGCGGATAGCAAGGTCGCCACCGACTTTTATTTTTATCCAATTAAGGGAAGGTAAAGTGAGAAAAAGACCTTCGTTAGATTACGAGTTCGGGAGAATGGTTATGAAAAGGGAAGGTATTAACACCGCTTTCCATCCGTAGTTATCTACAGACTCTTAGTTGCTCTAGATCACTTTTTAAAATTGCTTTACATGTGTTTGACAAAGATGTTTTGAAAAATGCATTTAAACTGACTTTGTAATGACTCATGTAGGAGTCTATACAAAGTGTTAGGAAATATTTTTGTTTTGAAAAGAATTTTGAACTTGGAAAAGTGTGTGGTGTGAAAAGCATTTGATAGAGCAAGCAACTAAGAGACTTATTTACCTTTCGAATTGGTCGTTTTGTTGTACTTCTACATTCCTTTAGAATAGCGCTAGCCATACCATTAGTTAGTAGGTAGCTCCATTCGTTGGATGTAAGCGGGACATTCGAAGGGACATCGGATGGTCATTGAAGGACTTGTAGGAAGAGTCCTAGCACATTTGAAGGGACTATCATCATTTTTCGTGGCGACAATCGAGGGTCAAGATCATGTATTCGGGCGACATCGTGGGTCTTATGATCTTTGTATCGAAGGGACTATGATGATTTGTTTGGAAAACAGCGGTGCTAGAATACCTCTACGTTAGGGGACATGACCATTTTAATCGAAGGCATCGAGGAGAATTACCCTAAAGAATGTGTGTGTGAAAGAAGTGTGTCAAATTCGGATATTTTATCTTGAAGATTAGTGTGAGCTATGTCCAATTATTATCTTGCCATACACGCCTAATTACTAGCAATTGATAAAGTGCGGAAAGTAAAATCACGGAATGTAAAGTGCGGAAAGGTAAATGTCCTCTGCACGCTATTACATGGCTTTGAGGCGAGATACATAATTTAAACTTCGGAAAATAAAGCCTAATTTAAACTATTACATCCCATGAGCAGTTACATTATTGGAAAATAAAAGCGATAAAGAAAAACGTCGAGCAGACAGCACGTGAAAGAATAAGAATTCGGAAAATATGATGAAATCGAAATAAGAGAAAATGTTAGAAAAATGCAATTTTAATATGAGAAAATTAATGCATCTTTGAAATAAGATAAATAAGCTATAATAATTTTTTGGGATTTTTGGAAAAGATTTAATAATTAAAATGCAATTTATAATGATTTAAATGCTAAAATAAAAATAAAATAAATATGCATGCAAAAATTATATTTTAAAATTTATTAAATTAAATAAAGATTTTTATGAAAATAATGCAAAAAGAAAAAATGTTTTAGTAATTTTTAAATGCGAGAATAAAATATAGAAAAGGAATTAAAATGAATGGAAAATATTAAAAATAAGAAAATATGGAAAATAATTAGAGTTTGTAAAGTGAAAAGAGTTATGCGAACCGGGAATCGAGCTGAGACATCCCTTTCAAACCTTAAAACCAATCTGTGGCCGCTCGCCATGTGCAAGCGTGTTATGGAATAAGCATGAAGTGATGAGCAACCGCGTCGGGTTTGGGGAGAAGTCAAGGCCAGTCGGTTGGTGGGGTCCTCGTTGGATGAGAGGCGATCGGAAGGCTCCATTGTGCCACGCTTGCCTCGGCCGGATCAAAAGTCGTAGAAGCCTTGGAGCCCCAGCTCGGTCGTCTTCTCCGGCGTGATTTCAAACTACAAAACAAAATTTAAAAGAAAGAAAAGGACCTTGTCCCCTAAATCGGACCTCTGAATCCATTGGTGGTGTTATTTTGGTGAATCGGCTGTCTGGAGGCGGTTCAAACTCCGATCCAAAAACCTAACAATGGCATTATCGATTACAGCGTTCAAGATCGATAACGATGGCCCGGATCGAACCTATGAGTCTTATGAACATGTTAGAGGCATTAGAATCAATTAAAACACGGATATTAAAAATGCAAAATCAAGAAAATTTGGAATATGTATGCATGTGTAGAACTCGAATCTGGATGGTTTGATCCATAGCGATAGTGTATTAACTCAAACTTACCCACTGAGCACGATGGAATGGTGTTTGGAGCTGAAACCCTTTGGAAATTGAAATTCAATTTCAAAGATTCTTGGAAAATTTGGCAAGAGTTTGGGTTTGTTTTTAGGTTAGGGTTTTTCAGTCCTCGGGCTTGTGTGTATTCTGTGGCATTTATAGAAGAGATTGGAAGAGAAAAAAAACAAGGAAAAAGATTGAAATTGAATGTGCAAATATTTTCCAATAAATTCAAATCAAATTTTCTTTAAAACTTAATTTTTCCTTCCATAAGCATGAGCCACGAATTTGGTAATGGTTGTGGGCTTTCTTGGACATTAAGAGATATAAATCCGACTTATTTGAAAAGAAACTTAATTTTTCATATTTTACACAATTTATTTTTGAATTAAATGTTGTAAAATTCAAATATAAATCATGAAAATAGAAAATCACCAATGCCAAGCATTTATGGGTCAGAATAACATCATGAACAAGTTTGGATCAAAGATTATAGGCCCGTTTGGAAAATTTTGCAATTGACCAAAATGTCCTTTGTGCAATTGTCAAAATTGCCCAACTTCTGAATAGTGTATCTTGCTCAATTTTCCACATTTTGAGTGTTCTTGGACTTTTTGGAGCTCTAAGAGTCCTCTAACCAATGCTTTTGGTCTCATCTCAATTGGAGTTACCATGCTCAATATATCTTCAAAACAAAATTGACTTTTGTTGACTTTGAAAATGACGTGTAATGTTTTTGAGCTATACCTCTCAAATGAAGCATTTTTGGACATTCTTGTGAAACATGAAGTTGTAGAAATTGAATTTCCTTCAAAACAAGCTTTGGTGGGAAAATTTACGAGAAAGTATGAGAAAGTTATGATCGGTCAAAGTTGATTGACTTTTCATCTAGAAACCCTAATTTAGAAAGTTTGACTTTTGGGCAAATCTTGAGTTTTCTTGATGAATCATGATCAACCCTTGATCAAATGATGAATGTAACTTCAAAATGAGGATGTTGACCAAAATCGAGAAGTTTGGTGTATGTTGACCACGTTGACTTTTTGTCCATACACAGATTTTCGAACCATCGAGCAATTGTGCGGGAAACTTGACTTGAGGCTTGAAACTTGACATGGAGAATCTTTGAAGCATATGAGGGTATGAATACCATTGGAGATGTTGGAAATCCATCTTGACTTGAGATACCAAACCTAGTTTGGGTTGATTGTCTAGGAGAGGTTTGTCGATCGACTCTTGAGGAATCCTTGAGCATAGATGTATGAAATCTTTTGAGAAGATGGAGGGAAAATTTTGGGGTATGACGGAATGTATACAAAGTTTGATAAGTTTTTGAAAATAGTGTGAGGTGTGAAAATATTTTTGATAGAGCAAGCGATTAAGAGTTCTACACACTTTCGGAATGGTGCGTTTCCATGTTATTTTGCTTTAATTTAGAATTGGTAGCTATCCATACCATTTAGTTGGTAGGTAACTTTATCCGTTGGATGTAAAGGACATTTGAAGGGTCATCGTATGGTCATAGAAGACAACATGTAGGATACCTTAGCATATTAAGTAAATAGATCATCACTTTGGCCAGCAATGGAGGGAGAGATTATGTATTCGTAGGTAACATCGAGGGTCATCGAGGGACTATGATCTTTGCATCGAGGGACTATGATGATGTTATTCATAGGTAACTTTGCTAAGATACCTCTACGTTCAAGGACCATGTTATTTGAAGGCAACAAGAGAGGATACCTTAAAGGGTGTGCAAGTGTGAAGAGTGTGTTGTTGTATTGGGATATTTATCTTGAAGTTAGAGTGAACTAGGGTTGATTTTAGTCTTTAGCATGCAAACCTAATTACTAGATTAGATATATGTACCCGAAATTAAAGTGTAGAGTAAAATGCGGAGAAGTAAAGTCACGGAAAGTAAATCCTCACGCTATTACATGGCTTTTGGCGGATACACTTAATAAAGGAGTGCGGAAAGTAAAGGTGAAAATGTAAATCTCGCTATTACATGATAAAACTTTCACGACCTATACATCCTTTTCTAGAATTTAAATGCAAAAAACAATTGAAATAAAATAGAAAAAAGAATGTCTAAATGGTTAAAAAGAAAATATCTAAACTCTAATTGAACAAAAGGAAAAACTACTTTTGGTAACTTTGTTGAAGATTGGCTCACTCTTTCGAACTGTAAAATCTAACTTCTAGAACTTAAATTAGGTATTTAACTTAAAAAAATAAATGATTTTGTGTTTTGAGAACATACCT